>RAIA01000056.1:0-457282 GCA_003664395.1 Leishmania lainsoni | reverse complement strand
CCCGGCGGACTCAGTGGACGTCAATACCGTGCGCAATGCCCTGCCGCCCGTCCCCGCGGAGAAGCTCAGCACATTCGCGCTGCCCCAGCTCGCCGGGGTCGACCTCCACCACACTGAGCCCGCACGAGGTGAAGATCTCCGGGTCGATCCACTTGGGGCTCAGCGCAGCGTTGTTCTCCCACACGAAGCTCGCCGCACACCTCAGGTGCAGACAGCTCTTCACAGCGCACGGTACGTACTCCATCCGGGCTTGCCGAGGTACTCCCTCATCTGCTCGGGCGCTGCGGCGTTCGAGCGCGTCGACCTGCCCACAAACACCTACTTCGAGCTCGAAACGTACAGCACTTCGCAACCGTCCGCAGTGCGCGGTGCCTGAATGCGATCGTCCTCCGAGCGCAGAGCCCTCACCGTGTCCAGAATCGAGCCCACCGCCGGTCGGCGCGACGGCGCACACGCTGTGCAGCATCGACACGTCCTCCACGAACATCGACGCAGGCAGCTCGCTCAGCTCCGGCAGCTCGATGCTGTGGCCTTCCTCGATCATATCCTTGAAGACCTGCACGTACGCCCTGTGCTGCTCCGGCACGATCGGGAGCGAATCGTCTGGCGCTCGATGCGTGTCAGCTTGCACGCTGCTTCTCAAGCGCGCTTGGCACGGCGCGGCACACAACAGCCAGCTTCGTCATCGGACTGGCCAGGGTGGGGTGTTAGAAGGGGGGAGCGAGGGTAGCGTGTATGTCAGCTCTGCACATGTGTGCGTGTGGGCACGTCTGTGGGAGGAGCGGCGAGGCGGTGGCGGTGAGGGAGAGAGAAGCCAGCCAGGTCAGACGCGGAGGACGGGAGAGGGCGACAGGGCAAGGAGGCGTCCGCAGACGGTGCGCGGGACACAGGGTCAAGCAGGTGGCGCGCACCCCACGAGAGTGGGTGAGGAGGACATCCGCCGTGCTTCGCACATCGCGCACACAGCACAGCAGGAGCGGCCTAGCCACGCACGTGCACGCATGCCGGTGCGGAAGGACACTCATCCTGATTCGACGTGTGCGCAGACGCGCGCATGCGCCACAGGCGGTACGTCACGCCCACACGCTGCGTAGTAAGTCCGCATGCCAGGGAGTTCCGCAGGCAGCGACCGCGCCGCTGGCCAAGCAGTGCACATATGGAGCAGCGCGGTCGACAGCGGCACCCGGGGGGCGACACTCGCCCTGAACAAGTACCACCTGGTACAGGACTGTGTGGGGGTACATGCATCCGACGCTGCCCGCCACCAGGGCCACCGCACCCCGCCGCTGCCACCACGAGGGGGAGAACTGCCAGAGGCGCGGCGTCCGTGCTGCTGACTTGCTGGAGATCCGTCGCGCGACGACTGCAGAAGGCGGCGAGGAGGCGCAGCGCCTCTCGACAGTCGGCCGAGCACGCGTAGAGGATCGGCGCCAGGGCGAGGCGGCAGAGCCACTCACGGCGTCCTCAAGGTGGGCGCCTCCTCGCCGCTCGCACCAGGGCAGGACGGGGGGAAAGGGCGAAGTAGCCAGCGAGCGAGATGTGCAGGGAGGCTGCGGCTGTGGCGGGCGAGATGGCAAAGGGTGCCCAACACCTTCGGAGGAGGGTGCTGATCGCAACCGCGACCGGTGAGTCGCAGCACGACTCGAACCCCCTGAGCACCTCGACTAGGGAAGACTGAGCCGCGCTGTCCGCCAGCACCTCTCGAGCTCCGTAGTCCTCCACCGCGGCGGCGTCGGCGTGCGCTCTGCCCACCTCGGCGGCACCGTATTGACCAAGCTGCGAGCACAAGTCCGGTGCGTCAGCGGGGGTGAGAGAAGCGCCGCGCCATACCCCTGCCCAATCGCCGACGCAGCCGCTGCCCACGTGTCGGGGTGAAGCGCTGCCAGCACACTGGCGGCCAGCCAGGCCAGCAGCTCATTGTCCACCACGGCAGCAGTGCCTGGGGCCAGCACGGCGACGTAGTAGTACGGCGGCGACGCGCCGAATGCGCTCACCAGGCCAGCGGAAGGGTTGCACACAGCACTGTGGTGGCCTCCCCAGTAAAGGAAGAGGCGCAAGGCAGCACCACCCGACGCCCGCCTCTCCGCGCCTCCGCCGTCGGTGGTGGGGACGAGAGAAGGACGAGAGCAGCGAAGAAGCGCCGCAGCGTCACAACGTTCACCGCTGGAACAGCGCAGAGCCCAGCAGAAGCGGCCGAAGACGACGGCGCAGGGAGTCGACTGGAGGGAAGAGGCGCGGTGCATGCATACACCGGCGTCTCCTTGCCCTCGACCCATACAATGACGTAGCAGTCGGCGCTGCGGCTGCTACCGGGGGCGATGCCTGCCACCACACGGGGGAGGCGATGGCCCCTGCTAAAGACGTAAGAGGAAGCGACATACCACATGCGCGCCCATGCACTCGTCACCAGCAGCCGCAGCGCAAGTGGGGGAGGGAGAGTCGGCTGCAGCCGTTGGGTAGTGGTGCTCCCTGACCTGCTTCTCCTCGTGTCACCCTCGCCATCAGCAAAGGCGCAGAGCTGTCGACGGTGATGTGGAGGAGAGGGGGCCTTAGGTGGCTGTAGTCGTTTGCACCCCTGTGACTTGTGTGCGTCCGTTCGAAGGCAAGTGGAGACATGCAGAGAGAGAAAGTCAGGGAAAAGGCTGGTGTGGCCTCACGCACAGAACACCAACGCGCACAGACACGCATAGTGCCCATGCACAAGCACACGCAGGCAGAGAGAAGGGCAGGCGCTCCGCCTCTCTCCTCCCTCCCCTCCCCTCACGCGCACTGAGGTGAATCCCACACGAAGGCAATGCCGAACCCTCACGCACGCACGCACACGCACGTGGCCTCGACACGTGTGCGTGTGCGTGCGTGTCGGAGCGAAGAAGGGGGGCGAGGGGCTCGTGTGCGTTGGCATAAATTACCCCAGAGGTTGGGATAGGCAGGGGCGGATGGAACACCTGCGGGGTGGTGTGCAGGGATGCGCAGCAAAGTGGCTCCGTCTTCCCTGCTGCGGCTGTCTCGCGGTTTTACGGCTACTCGTGCTTTGCCTTCACTAACAACAGAAGGGGAGGGATATAGAGAGACTCTGCCACCAAAGCACCCGACACATGCGCGCGCTAACACCAATGTACAGAGAGAGGGCAACACACTCAAGCAGCGTGCCTCTCTCACGCACGCACGCGCACGCTGACATTGTGTGTGTGTGTGCTCGTGTGCGCGTCAAGTGGGGGACAAGCTGCGCAGAATTCACCCCCCCCTATACCTAAAAGAGTCGCTTCCTCTCCCCCTCACGTGTCCCTCATCGCCACACTCGCGCACACCAACACACACGCGCGTGTGTGGGCGTGGTGGAGAGCGGAGGAAACACCGAGAGAAGAAGAGACGGCGCCACTGCGTAACCAAACGGCCGATTCCTAAAAGACAGACGCGCGCACGTGGAGAAAGCGGAAGAGGCGTGTCAGAGCGACGCGCACGCGACGGGGGGTGCAGGGGGAGGAGGAGTGCATAGGGCATAGAGGATAGAGGGGGGCTGCAGCGGAGGCACACACAAGGGCGCAGGCGTGCACAGAGCGGCACGGTGCACAGCACATCCCCGCACCCTCCGCGCCACTGGCGCGGTATAAGCCTCGCCACCACCTTCTGGCTACCCACAGAGGATGCCGGCGTGGCTCCTCGCTCTCCCGCGCACACGCTCTCTCTTCTTCTCACGCCCCTCCCCAGCCTTACCTGCCTCCCCACCCCGCCCGCCTTCCCGCTCCGGGCAAAACCCTCCGCGCTCTGTGAAGGCTCGCGCACAGACAGACGGACACACACGCGCATACAGAGGGGCGTGCAGACAGCGGGAGACACGCGGGTGCGAGGGCGCGGCGTTCACACATGCCGCAGGGAGAGGGGAACGAAATATCAGCTCCCCCCCGCACAGCCCTGCGCGCACGGACACACACACAGGCGCACGCCGGCTTACTTGTACGGGTTGTTGTCGTCGGCGGCCTGGCGCTTCTTGGTCCAGTACTTGGAGTACTTCTTCTGCGCGCCGCTATCCTGAAAAGCCGGGCGGTACTCAGCCCACTGGCTGTAGCGCATCACCACCTCGCCCCAGGTCAGCGCACACTTCTCCACAGGCGGCTCGTTCGCCTTCAACGACTTGGCAACACACACGCGGTGCGCCAGCTGGGCATTCTCGAGGTGCTTCTGCAGCGCCTCGCTGGCCTGCATGTGCTGAATGGCCTCGTTCGACAGGTCATGGAAGGCGAGCTGCTCAGACATGGCGGGCGAGAAGGGGAGGATGGGCTGAGGAGTGAAGGCGGATGTGCAAAGTGTAGAGGCTCACAAGGAAGCGCTACGGGACGCCAAAGCAGTGCGTAAGTGGCCAACTCGTGGATACGCGTGTGAAGAGGAAAGAAGGGCCCTCACTACGCCGGCGAGACTGCGCACGGGGGCGGCACGATCGCGCGTGTGGGTGGGTGGGTGCCATTGTGATATCGAGGGAGAGAGTCCGGATGGCAGGAGGGAAGGAGATGATGGAGAGGAGCAACAGGGGCCGGCGACGCGGAGAGACGACCACCACAGGTGCATCGCACGTGTAGGGAGAAGTCGGGCGGGAGAAGCCCGGCACCGCGCCACGCGAGCACACGCCATCGCTGTTATGACGGTCGGCACTGCCTCAGCCACGCAGCACGTGAGGACGTTGGCAGAGCGCACCAGCACACCGCATCACAGAGTGAGGGCGGGGAGGGGGGCACTTCACGGGGGACACAATACACGCACATGTGCCCACACCTATCATAGCATCGCCTCACTCTCCCCACTCACCACTCTTTTCCTCCACCCCGCCTTCCACTCGCCCCCCTACCGGCCGTCGTCGGCTACACTAGCAAGGCGACCTCCAGCCTGCGAATGCGCTCCGGTGCAACGTCTCGGCATGAGAGAGGCGGGGGAGCGGGGGAGCCGCGGCAGTTGCGGATGGGGAGAGCGCCAACACGTTCTTCCACCTATTCTGTGGAGCTCGCGGGGACAAGGACAACAACAGCAAGAGATGCACGCCAAGTGCGCCAGGAACGTGGGGGAGAAGGGTCGCGTGCAGAGGAGAACGGAACGCCAAAGATGCGCGAGGGACGCACACGCACACGCAGGGGGGAAGGGAAAAGAAACCGCATGCGTGTCGTAGCTCATCCGGCAGTGCGGACGCTCTCTATGAGGAGCAGCTTGTTCTTGTTGGGTTAGCTGGCAGGCGTGTGCCCCTAGGACGTGTCCGCTCAGCATGCACCTCGTGAGGTGCTCTGTGCGGTGCAAGGAAGTGAAGGGGGCGGCAGACACGAGTGAGGAGTTCGAGGGCAGTGCGCCACGCACGCACAAACGCACACACAGCCCCTACCCGCGCCACCACCACCCCCGTTGCCATCAGAGCCGCTCGTGACGCCTGACTACTGCACCTCGCAGTCGCCAACATCGGGACGGCATCGCGAAGGACGCCGCCGCGGCCCTCGTACGGCAACTGCACACGACACCGCGCTGTGCCCACTCTCCTCCGCGTTCCTCTCGCCCTCACCCGCGCTCTCCTCACCGTCGTCGTCATCGCGCGTGGCAGCTGCCGCCGCCCGCGCTACTCCAACACGCCCGGCAACCTCAAGCGCGGAGGGGGACGCCGGTGACGCTGCTTTCTCTGCTGGCGCGGCGGCGTCATCATCGGCAAACCTCTCGCGACCCAGCAGAGATGCCGCGAGGCGGACGGCCACGGCCTCGCAATAACACAACTCCTCCCGCACAGCGACAGCCGCTTCCACGTTTGCGGCCGCCGTGTCGTTCTCCGGCCCATCCTCCAGCTCCAGCAGCTCGGGTGTGATGGGTGCACCCTTCATGGCTGCCTGGAGGCAACGCAGCCTGCAGTCGTGGAGGCTGCGGCGGCAGCAGCCACCGGCGCTGTCGCTCGCACCTCTGTGCTGCGTGTAGTGGCAGTGTTGGAGCGCGTTGAACACCTTCACAAGGTAGTCGGCAGTGTTCAGGGACTGCAAGAGGAGCACGTGGAGGGATGTGGGTGGGACGCTGACAGTGGCGTCATTGCCCGTGGAGCAGGCGGCGGGTGCAGGTGCTGCCTGCCGCTCCTCCGCCGAGCACGCCGCGTGGGCGCGAGAGCGCTGCAACGCCTCCCGGTACGCCTCCACTCGTCCCCGCAACTCGCGCACCTCAGCCTCCTTCTGTGCGAGGCGCGACTGCATCGCCTCCTCAGCCCACCCACCGCCACTGCCCACACTCGGCACAGAACCCACGTTGTCGTCCGCGCTCTGGAGCACCGACCTCGGTGCGTCACTACGGGTGGCGCGCTGCCACGCCAGCTGCGCATGTGCATACATACGGCTCGTCTCCTCCAGCCTCTCCATAATGTGCGCCTCGTGCAGCTCCTTCGCCTTGAGCTGCTCGCGCAGCCGCGCGTTCTCGTCACGGTAATAACGAAGCAGCCGGCTCACCTCTGCTGACGACGTGTCGTCTGCGCTTGTGTCGTGCGTGGGACGCACGTGGGGGTGGCGGAGGAGGCTCCCCAGCGAGCAAGTGCCACGAGTGCCCACGCCACCGTGCGAGGCGGGAGGCAGCGGCTGCTGCGCCACCGTGGGGGACCCAGCGATCCCCCAGTGGTCCCCGTCAACCTCTCGGTCGTCCCACCCCAGCTCATGAGCAGAGGCGTCCGCAGCACCGCAGTGGCCGAGCGACAAGCTCCGCGGCGGCAGCAGCGAGGAGGTGGACAGATGGGTGGATGCGACGAGGCCCTCCGGCGGCACCTGCGCATCCCGTGCGCCGCTCCCAGGGACGTGGAAACACCGCAGCGGCACCAACGGGCGCGCAGGCGGCGCCGTCGTACAGGCGCTCGTGCTGCTGTACTGCGTGTCGAGCCGCGCAGGCCTCGCGCGAGCAAAGATGTTCTCCTCCGCTCTCCACATGCGGTCGAGCGCCACAAAGGCAAGACTTGAACGGGTGCGGCAGCGGTGGCGACGGCGCAGCAGCACGTGAGCTGCGCAACGGGGATAAGACGAGGCAGCGAGTGGGGCCGCGCACAACACGTGCGTGGGTGTCTCCTCTGTGGGCTAGCGTGTGGCTCGTTTGCAGGGGCGTACACTGTGATGGCTACGGGGGGTATGAGGGCATGTGCATGTGGGTCCTGTCGGTGCCTGGGTCTGTGCGGGAGGGGGTGCAGTGTCACTGCTACTGCCTTGAGCCGCGCAACGGGTCTCCCACAAACCAACGCAGAGATGGAGGGCGAAAGAGGGAGGGCAATGAAGGGGGAGAAAAGCGCTGCTGCGGAGAGAGAGCCAAGCAACTCGTGCCACGATGCCCGTGTCCGAACGCACGCGCTCCTCCACAGCGCAGTGCCCACACGAGGGGCAATACCCATTTCGAGTGAGAGGGGCGGATGTGAAGGGGCCCGCACACTCAGCTGAGCGCACACATCTTGGCGGCGGGGCAAAGCAAGAGGGAGTGCCAGTGGCCACTGCATTGACGCAGACACACACACACGCACACAACAAGCCAGGTGCACTGAGCGCTACGCCATCGTCCCGGTTTGCCTTTCGTGAGCTTCCGATAGACTTCGTCAGCGCGCACGCGTCGCACGTCACGCAGCCCGAGGCGGCCGTCAACTCGAGCTCGAAAGCGGAAACGAAAGGTGCGCAAACAAAGCGCAGAAGGGAGGCAGGCCGATGCGGCACAACGCGGGGGTGGCGGAGGGGCGCCGTGCAAGCGTGTACGCCCAGAGGGGTGGACAGCGCGAGACGCGGTCGGCACGCACCGTTGGGTGCGGCAGTCATGCACACACGCACACGTCGAGAGACTAACAGAGACATCGGCAGCGAGGGACGCCACCCCCACAGGAGGGCCGAGGACTACTTGGGGGTGAACGCGTGTCCGCCCCACGTTGATATGGTCGGCTCCTTCCTCTCCGCCTTCGCGAAGAGCTTGGCTGCGCCCCCCTGAGCCCAGCAGCCGGCCGCGATCGTGCTGGGGGTGCTTGTGGTCAGAGTCCTAAAAGCCGCCGCTGCGGAGTCGCCGCGTGGCGGAGGCGCCCCGACCGTGTCGACGAGCAGCGACTGCATATCTTGCCGCTTGGTGGCACGCTGGCGCGTGTCGAGCGGGTTGGGCGGCAGCCCGTGGTCGCTGCCCCCGGAACCCGACGAAGGGAGCTTCAGGTACGGCAGGCTCTCGGTGTCGATGGAGAAGTCGGACGGCGCCGTGTCCGGCGAGAAGCCCCAGCAGTCACCGCGGCCGATGCCGCTGCGGTTGCTGTACTTCATCAAGTACTGCTTCCACGACGCATCCTCGCCGGCGGCGCGGTCGTCGCGGTGCCGGCGCTGCGCCCTGTCGCTCGCCATCTTCTGCAGCGCGGCGGCAAACGCGGCGCGGGTCTCCGGCAGGACAAGCCGATCCACGTTGACGACGCACAGTTTGATCATGCCATGCAGTGGGACGTGCGAGAAGACCTTGTAGATGCGGCGTGTCTCCTCCGTCTGCCTCATTGTCACCACCTCCTCCACCGTGCCGGTGACCGTGCTGGGCAGTGGCGCGTTGCGCAGCCTCGCATCGTGCTTGAGCATCTTCACGGTCAGCATGTGAAGGTAGTATGGCTGCCCCTCCCCGTCAGCGTACAGCTCGAGGTAGCCGTCCTCGCCCTCCGGCGTGGTGGCGGGGCGCGGGGCCAGGGGAGGCGAGTTGCGCAGCATCGACGGCGGCAGCCCCTTCGGCTCTTTGCTCACCTCGCCCAGCGCCTCGAGCAAAAATTGCCCCACCTCCGCGTCGGACTCGCTCAGCGGCTGCCCCAGCTCGCGAAGTCGCTCCGAAATACCGGCACAGTCGGCGTAGCGCTGCTCCGCCTCGTACTGCGGGGTTGCCATCACGTAGCGACTCTGGTACGAGAACGGCCCCATGTAGGCCGGGAGGTGCATCGCCACGCCCTTCTCTGAGGACGGCGGCGGCGGCGAGGAGAAAAAGGGGTCGTCGGAGCGGCGCAGCACGCACGAGTTGCGGTGCCGCTTGAAGAGGTCGAAGCGCGCCTGCACGCCGACCCTCCGCGGCTGCACCGGCTGCAGCACGCAGGGGCGCAGCGTGTAGGGCGTGAGAAGGTCGTGGCACATCGGGCACTTGCGCGGCGCGCCTGCCGCCTTCTGGCGGCTCATGTACTGCAGGATGCACGGGAGGCAGTAGACGTGGCCGCACTCCGTGATGCGCGGTGCTGTCGGCACTTCCATGCAGATGGGGCACTGGTACTCCTCAGGCGTGGCCCGCATCACCACCGAGTGCACCACCTCCCACGGCACGAGGCTGTCGCTGAGCTGGATGCACTCCAGCAGCCGGCGCTGGCCCTGCGGCAGCCCCTGCGTCGACGTGATCGTCAGCAGTTCGGAGCGAAGGATGAACTGGAAGTTCTGTAGCATGAACGCGCGCTTCAGTGCCGCGGGGTCGACATGCCGCACCGGCCGCGGGCAGCGATAGGTCGCCGCGGTGGTAGCGGTGGACGGGCGCTCGTGAGTCCCGCTGCCCCTGCCGCCCCCGGGGCCGCTGCCTGCAAGTCGGAGAGGTCCCACAGGTTTTTCACAACCGTCCCTCGCCTGCCGCCCTTCTTCGACTTCGTCATTGGTGCCACCGCACGTCGACGAGCCAAGCAGCTGGGCCCTCGCCGTCTAGCCACCCGTTACTCGATACACGCCCACACCAATGGCACACGCACGCACACACACGATGGGTGTGCGGCCAAGACAGAGAAACAAAAACTATCGTCACTAGCGCTCAACAGAGCTGAGCACGTCGCTGCAGGAGTGCGCCTGTCGTGGTGGTTATGCACGCGTGAAGGAGCGTACGCATGTAGGGACGCAGACGCGGGCACATACACACACGGCAGAGGGGGGAGAAGACACGCAAGCACACGTCCGCACGGAGTGGGTGAAAAGCTAAAATGGGAAGAGAGCACACGGGGCAGCGGCACGTGGGCCAGCCAAAGAGATGACCGACTGCGTAAGTCCGCGCATGCCTGTGTGCATGTGCGTGTATGCGTGCAGCGAGAGGGAGAGAGTCAGTGAGGGCAGATGGGAAAAGGGGAGGGGAATGAGACACAGAGAGCACGCCCGCTAGCGGGCAAGAGAAGGCGTTCGCACCGACAGCCTTCTTTCAGCGTGGCCACTCCGCCATGAGCGAAGCCCCACCGGCCCCACCCCACCGCCTGCCGCGGGCCCATCGCCGGGTGCGGGGCAGCCGCAGACACGCGCGTGGCTGCAACGCGCCGACTCCCTCACCGGCGCGCCGCCCCTGCCCACCATACGGGGGGCACAGACGGGTTCGCTGCCGCACCCCGCTCCGACGCAGCGCCACCCACCACCTGCTCGGCGACACCACTGGCGATGCGCCGCTCCGACCTCCCTGCGCCGTAGGTGCCTGACCCCGTCACCGCCAGGCGTGGCTCAGCATCGGCAGGGGTGGGGGTGGGGGCTGCTCGGCTCCCCCACACAGAGCGGAGGGTGCCGGGCCCTGACGCCGCGCCGAGGTGGCCTCCGTCAACAGGGGCTGTTCACTCACTCCGCTGGCCGGGTGAGGGCAAGACGGTGAGTGGCACTTCACCAGAGACAAGACTTGTTGTTTTCGAAGATTGCGAAAGCGTTTTTTCCCCACTTACGTATGTGCTGCGTCGCCCCGAGGAGCACACGTCTTGCCCTTTCAGGAGAGAGGTGGCAATATTGGTGAGAAGAGGCAGCCGAGAGAAACACACCCCCGGGGTGAAAAGCTCAACATCTGCTTGCGGGTGACGGAGGTACCTGAGTGTCTACGGTTGTGGACGTTCGACACCTCACAAACGTTGTCTGCCTGTATGCATGAACGCCACTCACCTGCGCGGCTGTACTGCGCGGTGCAGGAGAGAGAGGGAAGCGCCAACTGTGAGGAAAAAGGAAAAAGAGGGGCACAACGCAGGCATTTGTGTTGAGAGGATAGCGGCAGAGGTGGGAGTCGTCCGTAAGAAGAGTTGCGATACGGCGGCAGGTTGATGGCACCCACGCTCCCCACTCGACGGGTTCATCCACGTCGCAGTCACCACCGACAGAAGTAGTAGACACCAGTGGAAATAAGGCGGCCGTCCTGCCGCGTCTCGCAGCGCAGACAGACGCACGGTGCAGCGCCGTTGGGGATGGCGGGAAGCCCCAGCTGATGCCGCCACGGTGGCAGTCGATAGCTCGGGTACACACGAGGCGCAGCGCAGACCACCTCAACCGGAACGCCAAAGACCGCATCCTCAGTTTGCACGATGTGATGAGCCGAAACGCGCCACCCCACCGCTTGTGCAACGGCTGCCTCATGGCCGAAGGCACCGCTGCTGTGCAGTCGTGAAAAAAACTGCTGAACACAGTCGTACAGCACCCATGGCGGCATGACGGTGGGTGCCAACGACGAGGCGACGCGTTCGTCGTCAGCTGCCTCCGTCCTACTCACCGTGCTTTGCGCATCTGGGGAGAGCGAGGACACGGCAGCGTCCTCTATCCTGTAGCAGGCGCGCTGCCCGAAGCCTTCACCGCCCTCCATCCGCATCAGGTCACCGTACAGCCCACCGCATACTCGTGTGCCGCCGACCATCACAGCAGAGAGGCAGTCGCAGGCAGGCGTGGTTGCCTCAGTGGGCGGCGCTGCATACGGGAAGGCAGTCCTCGCGTTGGAAGAGACGGGATAGGTGCCCTGCCCACGCTTTACTGCGTCGTCGCCAGTCTCGAGCGCTGCACTTTTTGGGCCGGTCATCAGCATCGACGCGATGGGCTGGTGGGTGCTGTTGAATAGGGTCAGCTTAACATCGCTCTCCTTGCGGTGCCCCGGGCGCACGAGCTCCACGGCGCCCATAGCCGGATGCGCGTCCAAGGCGGAGGCCTCTTTCGGTGCCCCGTATGGCGCGTGGGCTGAGTAGTAGAAACAGTTCAGTGTGCCGACAGACTCCCAGAAATCGGACTTGGGGGCGTGACGTAACTTCACTGTGCTATGCTGCACCGCGCGCGGCGTCTCGGCAAACTCGGCGAGGGTGTGGAGAAGTGTGTGGAAGTACAGCGGTGGGACAGCGGCGTGCGAGAAGGCCGTCCGTTGGAACGGAAGGAGTTCTGGGTGATGCAGAAAGGAAATGGTGAGGGCGGGGCCAGCGAGTGTCTGGTACGGCTGAACTGCACCAATCAGGAGCTTCGGTACCTCAAGGGAGAGATCGCGGCGCAGCACAAGGGACGTCATGTGCGGCTCAATCGAGGGGCCGAGGCGAGTGAGGCATGCGGCTTTGCCAAGCAAGGCAAGAAGAAAATGAAATGCACGACGCGCACACACACGCGCGCGCGAGCAAACGGCGGTGTTGCGGCTCTCCCCAATGACGTTTTTTTCCTTTTGCGGTCGTGTGAGAAGTGGTGTGAGAGAGGCAATATGGGCACCCGCAGAAAGAGAGAGAGGAGCGTGCGCAGGTCGAAGCTCGGGGCCGCAGAGAATGAGAAGGGCGTGTAAGGAGTGAGGAAGAGGGAAGGGGAGACGTCAGAGAAGAAATGGGTAGAGGCGTAAGGGTGAGGAGGGAGCAGTTGTGAACACGTTCGCGTGACAGCAAAACAGACTTGCGCAGACAAAGTGAGGCATCGGCAGCGAGGAAGAGCAAGACCGATTGGCATGACGGAGATTTCGCTCTACCAGAACACGAGTCGCGGTGGTGAGCACAAACATGCAGAGAGACATGCGGCGCGTGCAGAGCGAGGCAGCGTGTAGCCTTTCAAGCAGTGCCGTGTGGCCTTGACGTTTGAGAACGACGGAACAGAGAGCAGCCAGCGCTGCGCTCCTCTCTCCCCCTACTCTCCATTTCCCAAGCACACAGCAACATCAGCAGCAGCAGTGAGGCAAAGTAGGCTTCTCTAGCCCTTTGTTTGCTTGCCGCCTGCGCCTGTGAAGCTCGCTGCAGCGGCAAGCAAGCAAAGGAGGTGGCCCTGGCGTGTGTGTGTGTCGATGGAAGCACAGAAAGCGCGCTGAGAAAAGAGACGGCGGCACACACACACACACACACACACACACACACACACACGAAGGAGGTTTATGTCTAGGCGTCACGTGTGCGTGGGAACGAGCACGGTGTCCGCAGCCGGGTTCAGGTCCATGTTTTCTAGGTTGTCGATCGCCATAGAGATAATCTCCTCGACGTCCTTGTTCACCCGCCCACCGTTGGGATCGCTGACGCGGCCGTACTTGACGTTCAGCAGCTGCATCAGGACCTCTTTGCGCATTTCGTCCGGGTCTGCCACATACGTCTGCAGGTACTTCCCACTTGAGTACTTGAGCACCTGCGTGAGCTCCAGCGGGATCAGCCAGTCAGCCGGGTAGTAGTGCTTCGTCTGCTCCCACATAAGCGCGATATCCTCCGGCGCACCCTTGCCCTCACGAAGCAGCACGACGCGCTGGTGCAGAAGCGGCCACGGCGGTCGCCGCGGATCGTTGTGCCGCTGCCGCTGCGCCTGCAGCTCCTCCGGCAGCTCGATCGGACCCGCTTTCTTCGTCTCCTTGACGGAGTAGACAGACAAGAAGCCGACAGACGCGATGAACCCGAACAAGAACATCGATTTGGCCGTGTACGGGTCGATCTCGACCCCCGTGAAACTCGACAGACTCGACATGCGCTGCGTGGTGCGGCGGAACATAGCTTTCGACGAGACGCACTAGCGACGATGGGGATGTCGGCGAACGAGGCTATGGGGTAAGGGGGGGGGGTCTATGCCACCAAAGAAACTCCTGCAGGGCTCTCACCGCCGACAGCGAAGTCGATAAGAGGAAGTAAAGAGGTAAAAAGGGGGGGGGAAACAGCAGAGAGGGAAGATGGGAGAGGAGAGGAGAAGAAAATACACACAGACGGCCCCTCTCTCTTTCCCTGTCTCGTTCTCCCCCAGCGGATCAAACTCGTGCGTGCACGCCGTGTCGCCGCTGCCGCTGCCGGTGTCACGGTGCGTATCGCAAAGCGTTGAGCGCTGCCTCGGTGCTGCGCCGTGCAGCCTCCTCTCGTACACGCCTGCACCCCAACCCACAAAAGGGGGGCTGCGCCTGTGCACACGGCACGTCTGCACGCGTGATGCGTACGGGTGGGAGAGGGGAGGGTAAAGCGGGAGGATGTAAGGGGAATGAAGAGAGCACGTCTGTGGCTTACAACGAAATCAACATGCCCAAGCTCGAGAGCAAGCACAGAGGTACACGTACGGCGAGGCGCTGTGCTCATCCAAGTCAGCCACTCAAAGCTTGTGGTGATGAGCTGGAGAAGTGAAAAGGGGAGCACTTCCACAGCGGCCAGGCACAGGCAGACGCACTCGTCCATAGAGAAGAGGGTGCGCGCGATGATGCCTGTGAGCAGCACTCACCCATCGTCAATCCCGACTCACTTTCCTCCACCCCCTCCCTACACACGCTACTGTACTCCTTAAGGACCTAACACGTCTGCTTGGGCAGTAGCACCCGCTGTTGTTCATCCTAATTGACTTGGATCGTTTGGTTGGTGGTAGAGAGAGACACGTGCGTGCACGTGACTCTCTCTAGGATCGATTGGCCCTAAGAACAAACTGAATCATGACCATCCTTATCAGTACCGTTGCCCTCACCGTCGTCGGCTTGACACCACCACACACACACACACACACATGTAAAACGGGGAGGGAAAAATGAAGGGGAACGTAGAAGGCAAGGAAGAAGAGCAGACGTGCGGCGTCTGGTGCTGTCCATGGCCTCCCCCCTCCCCTCCCCCCACTAGCCAGTCGCTAATTCTCCCCCATCCGCCTCTCAGCACAATGACGATTTCTATTGTACATCGCCAAAAGGGAAAAACAAAAAACGCATCAGCTCAAATGCCGCGCGCGTGCGGCCCTTCTTTGGTGTGTGACAGAGCGGGCAGTTGCGGTATTTATCCACGACTGCCTCCAGCGCCTTTCGGTGGCACACGGAGCATTGCCATACGCCATCCTCGCTCGCGATGGCGCAGCCGCTCACTATGCACGTGTTGAAGGGCTGCTGACACTTGATGCAGCTCTGCGCCCACTCCTTGTTGAAGCTGCTGCATGTAGGGCACGGCACCGAGTCCACTGACGTGTCCACTGGAGGGTGGGCCATGAAAATCTGTCTTGCGAGGTCGGCAAAGCGGCGCGGCGGGTCGTGAGACTCACGGTGGGGTACGTCAGGGGCGCCATGCGCATCACGCCCTTGCCTGGGTTCGTGAGCTGAAGAAAGGTCGTGGTGCCAGACAGCGCAGAACCATGGCTGCCGCTTAATATGCTGATACCGCCGCCGGTGGACCCACCGCCCGTGCTCGTCATCGTACGCTGCGTCACATCAAGATCTAGAGAAAAGCTCTCCAACTGTGTCGTTGCCGCTGCTACTGTGGGCCCGCCAGCTTCGTCGTTACGCTCCGCCTGCTCGAGTCGTGCAAATGCCTTGCTACACAGACCGTAGTTCTTCACGAGATACGCTGTCAAGGCAATCAGGCTGTAGCTGTCCACCGGCGCCACTAAGTCGTCGTACGCCATGAGGCGCATCGCCAGTACAAGGGCGGCCTTGAAGTTCTTGTCCGCAATTTGCTGCTGGCACATCAGCAGAAAATGGTATGCCTCCGCACCGCGCCAGGCCGCGTCAAGCGTGCGCTCCGACACGGTGCTTCGGTCCTTGCTGAGAAGCTCCGAGACGACCTCGACGCCGTCGCGATTGAGAGCGATCGCGGTGGTTCGATACTTCTGCACCTCCAGCGCTGAAAGCACGTAGAACTTCTTCGCCTTGAGCGGGTCGCTGAGGGCTGCACGCTTACCGAGCTGCGCCAGCAGCGTCGCTGCCTCATCGTGCTTGCCAGCCTTGCGGTACAGCTCGATCGCTTCGGTGAGGCGCTCGCGGTGGATGAGGTACTTAGCGTACTTCTCGAGCAGCTGACCAACATCCTCCAGTCGGTGCTCCTCCGCAAGAGCAATGGCTCGGTCCCACATGTTCACCTGGACGCACCCATTTACCGCCATGCGCGGCTCACTGGCCACAACGAAGGCCTTCGCCGCCTCTTCCGCGAGCCCGACAGTCAGCAGCATGTTGCCCAGGGTCACCATCAGATCCTTGTCGTGCTCAGCCATGGAGATGAGCTGGGTGAGCATCTCATAGTCCTCGATTATGTAGAAGACGCGGGCGAGCTTGCGGTAGTGCCGGCACTGCGTGTAGTACTGCGCCGCTTTGGACCACTTCTGCCGGTCTGCGTAGTGGTCGCCGATGTTCTCCCAGGCCTGCAGCAACAGTGCCTCGTCACCGCCGCCCTCTTGTACAAGCCGCACGACGCCGAACCAGTCGCCGAGGCGGTAGCGCAGGTCCAGTGCCAAATCCTTGCGGTCCACGTCCTTGTAGAGCCGCTCCGCCTCGTCAAAACGGTGGTAGTAGGCGTTCACCTCGGCCAGCTGCTTCTTCGGGTCGTCAAGGTTGCGGACCCGCTTCACAAACTGAATAGCAGAGTAGTCCTTACAGTGGATGAATCCCACCTCGGCGTAAGTGAAGTCCAGCTGGAAGAGCGCGTGCTCCGCCAGCAGCTCCCACAGTGTCTCGTTGTTCTGCAACTCGGCAAACTCGTACGCCTCCTTGACAGTGCTGTCGCGCAGCACGGCGCGCATCTCACGCAGCAGCTGCGCCTCAAAGTCAACCACGTAGTCCTTGCGGGGCCGCTCCGGATCAAGGAGGAGCTCGTCCAGCTGCAACGCGCGGATTTTGAGCGACTTGAACCTGCACAGGTTCGCGCACGACTGCACCGGCTCCTCCGCGACGCCACGGTTATACACGAGCATGCGTGTCTTCTCCATCACCGCAAAGCGGTACGGGTCGTCGACGGCCCAGCGCAGGTTCCACACGTCCTTCAGCTCGACGCCGTCAATCGGCTCGGCCTTGAACGGCACAAGCGAGAACTTCTCCCGCTCCATTGAATACAATCTAGTGACGCCACCGAGGTCGATGACGGCCAGCTGTCTCGAGTTGCAGTTCACTGACATAGACTGCGCACGAGTGGGCAGGATACACTTGGAGACGAGCTGCAGCGGGTTGAGCTGATAGACGTGCAGGGTCCCGGACTCGCGAGAGACAAACATGTGCGTCTCGCTGACACACACAGCACAGATGAGATCATTTGTGAGAGCCGAACGCACCTTCATCGTCGGCACCGTGTCGCTACGGACGATATCGTCTATGTGGATAATGCGCTCCAGGCTCTCGGCCCGGCTTGCCTGCATCGAGATGGGGTCGAGCGCGTCCACCGCAGTGCCGGGGTCGCGGAACTGCCAGATATAGATGGACTCATCACCGCAGCACACGACAACGGAGGAATTCATGTCGTACGTGTACAGCTCCATGTCAACGAAGCGTGTCTCCAACGGGCTGCCAATGGCGTTCACCAGCTGGATCATGCGTTGTTGCTGTGCCGTGTCGGTGCAGCTGACCAGCACGCAAGCGTCCTTCCACGCGTTAAGGTACTGCAAGCCACGCACGCTCTTCATCCTCCGCTCGTTTGTGTAGACATTCCAAAACATGACACTCTCCTCGACCTTGTCTGGCACCGTGAAGGCAAAGACGACGGTCTTCTTGAAGTAGCAGTACTTGTACTCGGGCCGCACATTCGCGAAGTACACGGAGGCGTCGACGGCAATGGCGACGCGGAGGCCGCCGCCTTCCCACGCGATGCCGCCGCACTGCTTACCAGCCACCCGAAGCGTGCGTAGGTGGATGCCCTCATTGCTGAAGAACTGCGTGACAACAACGGACGCGTCCACCGTGGCGGTCGGCATGACGGCGGAGACAGCGAGCACCGTGCCGTGTGGGTTCCACGAAACGAATTGAATGGGAATGTCGCTGTCCATGACGTACGGCGCCTCATCGCCGATGCTGGTCATCAGCTGAATTCGGCCGTCCTGGTAGCAAACGGCAAGCGTCGCCAGTGGCTCTGGTCGCTCCACCCATGCTGGGTGCCACGACAGCCCGGCCAGCGGGGACAGGACGTCGGTATCTTTGCACTGAATCTCAACCTGGCTAAGCTGTCCGCCGCTGGACGCGTCGTGCACATAGACGTCACCCTCCGTGGTGCCGAAGAGGATGAAGTGGCCGTCAGCGCTCCAGCACACCTTTGCCAGCTTGTAGGGCAGTTCACGGCCCCAGTAGCGGTTGCCTTCCACACCGCCGACAATGACAGCGCCATCCTCGTAGGCAATGCAAATTTTCGTCCCTGACGGATTCCAGGAAAAATCGACTACGCGGCTGATGTTGCGGTTATTCACCATTTCCTCAAACCACATCCCCTTGTGCAGCATCCACACAATAATGCGGCCACTGACGTCGCTGCTTGTGAGCTTGCAGTACTGCTGATTCCACGTGACCAGGTCGACAGTGGTATCGTGTCCCTCCAGCGTCTGGCTTGAGGAGAGACCGCCGGACCTCTGACCCTGCGGGCCGCCGTCCACCTTGAGCACCTTCAGCAATCCCTTCTCCCCGCCGCACGCCAGCCACCCCTGCTCCTCGCTCCACGCAATGGACGTCACCTTCACGCCATTAGGCATGGCGATGCGCTTGCTGAGATACACGAACATGGCGAGCTGCACAGGTTGTTGAGGTCCCCTTATATGCGTATGGCGCGAAGAGTGAAGGAAAGGCAATCCCTATACCGCTGCCCGTTCCTTGTGGTTGCTCGTAAGCTGAAAGAGAAAATGATGTTGGCCCTGTCCGCAACGGTGTATAAGCGCTAGACTGACGCGCACCCACACACTCAGAGAAAGAATGTGAGGGAGGCGAAGAAGAAGTCTCCCTTCGTCTGTGGTCCTACTGCTTCCTCTCTCTCTAATAGCCATACCTGTCCCAGCCGAAATCGAATAAATTACGCGCTGATGACCCCCTCCACTGCTCTTCGCCTGCACAAGCAGAGAAGAAGAGAGCGCTAGTCAGAGTCTGGTGGGCAGAGAGAAGGAGAGGAGCGAAGGAAAGGGTGCGTGTGCAGTCAAGAGATGCTTCCGCCCAGCGAGATGAACAAAGACGAGAAACAGTGGACGAGTAAAAGCAGATAGGTGGAGACGTGAAGGAGAGAATATGGAGAGGAAGGCTCCACGGACGCGTTCATTGGGGCTGTGGTTCTGTGATGCGGCCAAGTGCACGGAGGACGCAGGCACGCCAGGCAAGCGCGCACACACACACACGTATAGGCTCCGGAGGTAAGATGCCCTCTTTTCCTTCTTTGCTGGTCATCCTCTTGTTGAAAGCAGTTGAGGCGAAACGCGCTTGAAGGACAAGATGAAGACAGAGACACACATCTGTGCGAGGATACCACATAATAAAGTGGTGCTCCACAGCCCACGTCACGCGTGCGTCGTGCTGCACCCGGTTGCATCCTTGCCGGTGGCTTTGCAGCACACGTAGCCCCAGCGAAAGCGTATGGGATCAAAGTAGCTTCCGTACACGGCGGTGTGGCCGTTGCGTGTAGGCACCCATGAAAGGGAAGCTGCTTGGACACTGGAGTGCGCTGTCGCTGTCGCAGTTGCCGCCGTGGCGAGTGCGTCTATCGGAAGAGATGAGGATGGCACAAGCGTCTTGACCTCGGTGGTGGATGAGGGTGGCACGTCCGAGCGGAATTTTGGCCTATTTGTGCCGTACAAGGAGCGTAAGAGAACATCCTGCGGCGTTTCTGTCAGCACCGTCGTCGCTGGTTCTCCTGCGTTATCCGGTGATTGCTGCTCCTGCTGCGACTGCTGCTTCTCGCGTGCCCTGCGCATCGCGTCATCAAACTCGAAGTCCACAAATGACTTCGACTGCCCTGTCAAAAAGCGGCACTGCGACTCCACGTAGTTGTAGTAGTCGCCAGTGCGGTAGCGCTCCAGGTCTCCCTGAAAAGTCTTGGCCGAGTCGTCCGCGTTCGGATTCGCGCGCATCGAGCCCGTCTTCGGATCGAAGAAGAGGCTATCCTGCTGATCCAAGTTGTGCAGATACTTGGGCAGCTCCTTCACCTCCACCCCGCCGTGCTGTGCAGTACGGCTGCCAAAGACGCCCTGGAGTCGATGGCGCGCCGTTTCCGGCTCCGCGACATCGCTGTCGACGCCCCCTTCGTCCTGACGCACTCCGCGCATCAGGTCGATGCCAACCTCACCCGCAAATCGGTCTCGCTTCTGCGAGTACGTCTTGACCTCTTGATGCATCTCGATGTCGACCCCCGTGACGCGATTCGTGTAGATGCTCCCTACTTTCTTCCTCGCCTGGAAGCACTCGCTCGCCTTGTGGGTGCGGGAGCCACAGTTTTTGCACGCGCCGGCGGTGAAACGAGTGGCCTGGCCCTTGACGACGATGCGATCAACCTTCTCACCGAGAACCTCGTCCGGCACCTCAGTGGCGCCGTCGCCTGCTTGCGCTGATGGACGAGCGTGGGGCCGGTTGCCCCGTAGTACCATGGTGCACGCGAGATGAACTCGGGAATGTTGGGACTGATCTCTTGGTGTGTCTCTGTATCCACTGCGAGTGGTGCTAAGCCGAATTTTCGCATCTCCTGCAGCTCGCGCTGTTGGCGCAGCAGCTGCCGTACCGACGACGTCTTCTTTGGCTGATCGGTGTTCTGCTCCATGATATCGATCGACTACTCGGTGGACTGTGCCTGTGCGTGTGTGTGTGTGTGTGTGTGTGTGTGTGTGTGTGTGTGTGTGTGATGTGTACCAACTCGCCTTTCGGTTGCGCAGCGTGGCGCATCACAGATGAAAGGAGAGGGCGGGAGGGAAAAGACCGGGGGTGGCGAATGAACTCCCTCGGCATCTGAGGCGGATAGAGAGAGGGGGGGTTGAGTGGAAATACACAGAGCACAAAAATGCGGCCCACGGCTCAAGTGGAGAAGATGATGACGCCATGGCAGCCAGCAGCACACGAAGCCTTCGAAGGAAAAAGTGAGAGACTCAGACTGTCATGTGAGCCGCTGCCTCTAAGAGGTGCATCGACGCGGTTGCCCTATGCGACACACACACACACACGCCGTGTGTGTCCATGAACCCGTGCGGGAAGAACAGCGCTGCGTCACCAACAACGTCGCCTGACTCAACGAAACATCATTCTTGTCATTTGCTGCTGCTTTCGCCTCACCGCTTCATCGGCAACGCACGTAGTGACACCAGGAGAGACCCGCGCAAGCACCGAGGGAGAGAGAGACTTCAAACGACGTGCACACGCACGCACTCGGCAACCGTCACCTTCGAACCAAATAATAACAGCGGGCCGCACCACGTTGATGTCGCGCTTCTTTTCGGCGTTGTTTCCCCTGCTCGTCCCTCTCTTCGTACCAGTTCTCCACCACTGCTATGAGTGCCCACGCCGGCCCCCCTCCTTTCCCACTCCCCCCACATTCACCCGTTTCCCCGTGACACCGTACGAATGGCGGTATTGCCGAGCGGGGAAAAGCGGAGGGCGGGTGGGTGGGCCGCAAGAGAACGCCCAACAAGCGCGCCAGCCCCAACCGCCACCCAGGAGGGGAGCGCACCGCTGCACCGCATCCCTCACACAAGAAGCGAGCGAGAGAGGGGGGAGGGGAAGAGCACACAGGCGAAGAGAAGATGCCGCAGCACGCACACACGCACGGGGAATTATGTGTGAAGAGCAGCTTCACGAAAAAGAGGACCGAATGACACCCAAAAGGCCTTCCCCTCCCCCTGCCTGCCTGCTGCGAGCCTCCACAAATGTGCACAACAGAGAGGGGGGCGAGCGTACAGGCGAACAGGCGCACGCGAGAACAACAACACCCTGCGCTACATGCTGCTCCCCCTCGACATGTAGAGCTGGTAGAGCGGAGGGCAGAAGTTGGGCCCAAAGACGTCGAAGATCTCTTCGATCTCTTCCCCACCCATCGGGTCGGAGAAGAAGTCCTGATGGAGCGCTAGGCACCGGTTGAAGACCGGGGTAAGAATGCGGGGGTCCTTCACCTGGAACTTGGCGAGCGACCAGAGCAGGCGACGCACCTGATTCGCGTCAAGGTGGCGGCACACGTACACGCAGCGCTCTGAAAGGGCGACGACCATGTCCTCTTGCAGGAAGAAGGTGCGAGCAAATGCGTGGATTGTGTTCACCAGTCCCAGTGGATCGAACTGGTCCGCAATGGACGCGGCGTGGGAGGCGAGTCGCTTAAACAGCTCCTCATCCTTGAGCCCAAAATGTGCCAGCGCTGTTACGGTGAAGGAAATGTCCTTGGCGTCGTGATCCTGAACCACCGCAAGCGCACGCTCAGCTAGGTTGTCGAACAACTCGGGGTTGTTGATGCCAATGCGTTGAAAGGAGGCGAGTGTGGTGCTGATGTACTGCGCGTTGAACTCGTCAATCAGCTCCACAGCGCGGTTCGTCAGCACACCGAAGAGTTGATCGTAGCGAATTCCAAAGTAGGCAAAAGCCTGAAACATCATCGCCACCTGTTCGGCGTTCATCTGGTCCACGTACTCCATTGCCTTGCCGGCGAAGCGCTTGCTCAACTTCGGGTCCTTGAGCCCCGCCTTGGAAAAGGCGTTGATGAGAGGCACCAGCTCGTTCACAGTAACGCGCTCCCGCAGTGACATAGCACGCCGCGCGATGGCACTGAACACGTTTTGCTCTCTGTAGCGAAGTCTTGCGAAGGCGTTGGCAAGAATCACAAGGTGTGCCGCTTCAAACTCGCCAACGCGCGCGAGGGTCTGCACACGCATCGAGAGCAGCCGGAACAGTTTCTCATGGTTGATCCCAGTCTTGGAGAAGGCGCTAATGATGTTAGTGACGCCCTTCGCATCTAGGAAGCGTGCATTCTTGGTGGCCTTGATGGCCTGCAGCTCGATCACCTCGCGCGCGTCGCGCGACTTGAGCGTCGCGCATGCCGTGACCACAATTGGCAGAATGTCCAGCGAGATGAACTTGTCGTTCTTCAGGCAGAAGTCAATACACTCTCGCACCACGCGTGCGTCGCTCTCCATGCCAAAATACACCGCCGTGTTCAGCAGAAGGGCGACGGAGCGGGCGTCGACGTTCTGCCCGGTGATCGAGGTGGCAAACAGCACGCGGCGAGCCTGTTGGGCCAGCATCGGGTTGCCACCGCGCTCCTGATGAAGCTTCTTCATCTGCAGAGCCTCGGTGGCGATGTTGCGCGCCGATAAGTGCGACCCACGCGGAGTCTGGGGCAGAGCCAGTTCCGCAGGGGATATGTGGCGACCAAAAGGAATGGTGGCTTGCCCAGCAGCGCTATTGGGGTAAAGGGCTCTGTCACCTGCCGGCGCCGGTACCGGAGAGGAGGTGGAGGGTGGAGGGGGCATGCCACCCGCACTCGTCGCTTGGAGCCGATATGGCGTAGACGTTGTCGAGTGCACCAAAATAGAGCCGCTTCGCCGTGTCACGTCGCAGAGCGACAGCCGTCGTGACGAGACACCTCGCAGTCCCAACATGCCTAAGCCACACATCACGATGACTCCCGGAAAGAGGAGGCTGCAGGGTGGGTAAAACACGTACGAGTGTGTGGCTGAGGGGGGTGGGTGGGTATGTCAGTCAGGAAGTGTGCGAGCACACGAACAAGCACCCGTACAGCGCCGGCAGTGAGGAAAAGAAGGAGGCCGAAGGGAAAAAGAAAGGAGAAGTTGTCTTTTCCTCCGTTCAGGACTTTGGAGGCGTGATGCGAATGCAATTTTGTGGGACAGAGTATGTGGAGAGATCAGCAACGAGAGAGAGGGGGTGGAGTGGCGGAGGAACAAGGATACTGGCATTGTACGAGAGCATGAATAGCGCTGACGCCCTCCGACACATCGTAGACCGCCATGAGTGATGCACCAACGCACACACACGCACACACCAGTACAGATGTATGAGTGGGTGCTGGTGCGCCATCTCGCCGCTATATGCCACAGGCGTTATACGCGTGCGTGCATTCTCTTGAAGGTACCCCTGTGAGCACCACGTCAAGCATCGCAGAGGGGGGAGGGGGTGGGGGGAAAGCACCACGCCACTACTTTGCTTCGTCTCTCTCCCCACTCCTAAAGACACGCAAATGAACGCGAGAGAGCAACAAACAAGACAACACGCACCGCCAGCGCCGTCAAAAACGCACAAACGAGTGGGGGAGTCAGAGGGGAGACGGGGGCGAGGAGAGAGCGAGAGAGAGCGAGCTCGTACGTGCGTGTGGGTGGGTGGGTGGGTGTGGGGGGTGTCTGTCAAGCTCTTGCTCCTCCTTTTTCCCTGCCACACTCGTTTGTGTGAGGAGGACACGCGTGTGGGGAGGTCGTCACCTTCACAACGCAGGCGAGGCCGGGAAAAGAAAAACGAGAGTTGCGGCCACACTTACGGACACAAGCGCCCAACACTCCACCTAACGAAGGAAAAGTCACGGCGCGACTACCACACATAGTTCTCTTGGGGGGGAGTCAATATCGGCGGCTCGGGGTGCTGCAACGGTTCCGTCCGTGTTCGAAGATTCACGGTAGCCTCACGAAACACGACGCAGCTGAACGGAGTCACGTAAAGCTCCTTGGGCACTCGCTTGAGGATGCGGTTCTCACGGCTTAGCTGCTGCATCGCGTCCGTCTTCTCCTCACACCGCACATAGTAGCCTTCACTGAGGGGAAAGAGCTGCTCTAGCTCCCGCTTCGACAGGGAGTAGGGCGGACCCATCAACTTGTTACCCCTCACTCGTCCAGTGCGGAAGATGCCCTCGACGTAGATCAGGCCATCGTCTTTCATGGCGCGCTTCAACAGGTAGGCGTAATCAGGCCGCTGCTCCCGGTTTAGCGAAGTCATGCCCTGCCGCTCGTAGATAACGTCGTACTTCTTCCCCTTCAACGGCCCCTCCCATAACTCTGGCGAAAAGAAGTTCTTCCAGTGCAAGTGAATCTTCGGGTAGAGCACCCGCGGCAGGCCCTCCTCGGTGCGACTGGCGGCTGACTGAATGGCAGTCTGCGAGGAGTCTACTCCATCCACCTCGAAGCCTTGCAGTGCCGCGGTACGGATAATCGGGGAGTCGCCGCAGAGTGGCACCAGCATCTGAGGTGAGTTCGGCAGCATCACGGCCGAAGCGGAGGCGTGGTGCGAGTTTTCACCCTTGCTGGTAATCCCTACTGTAGAAAGAGTAGTGATACATGTAGAGGTGGTAGGAGACGCCGATCGGTGAAACATGCGCGTGAGTCGGTCCAAAAAGCCGTACTGCTGCCCTCCAGGCACGGCAAGCGAGGATGACGGTGAGGTGCGTACGAAATCTGACGCAGAAGACATGTCGCGCCCCGTCTGCTCCTTCACGAAACGATAGGGACCGACGAAGAAGTCACTCGTTGACTCGCCAGCCCGCCAGAGCGGGTTCATCTTGCGCCACTCATTCTCCCACCACTCCGGTGAGGTGTGAGGCATTTGCGACGGCGGCAGCGGCACGTACCTGTTGCCCATCAGCTCCTGCACCTCCCCCCACAGCCACGGGCCGAGAAACACGGCCGCGCCAAGAACGATGCCGCCGGCGGCAACAAAGCCTTGCATGCGACTTGTTGTGAGGGCCCTGAGGGAAAAAATGCTTTTTGGTCGAGACTTGCGAAGCCGGTTTAACAGGACGTGATCCTCTAGCTCCTTGGCGTTGGGAATCTGCACCCCAATGTGTTGCGTCTGCGTCGTGTGCATCATTGCGGCGTGTCTCCCACCACCACGGCCTCGCTTCTCCCTACGGTACGCCCACTTCTTTTCTCGCTCTCTCTCCCTGTGTGTGTGTGTGTGTGTGTGTGTGTAGGATGGGGAGGTAGGGGGTAGGAAGCGGGAGGTGGGTAGCGTGCAGGAGGGGGCGTGCCTTAGTGGTCGTGCGAGTGTACCCGTAGATGAAGGGTGAACAACAAAACAGGAAAGAGGCGAGGGACGGTCAGACGGTATGGAGGAAGTGGGACGTTCAGGAAGGCAGCGATAGGCTCCGAACACAATGCAGTGAGAACGACACGGCAGCTAACTGCTCACTTTCAAGTGGGTGGGTGAGTATGGGTCCTCGCTTTGTCAGCTCTCTTCCTCAGCAACTCCTCAAGCAGTCCGGTACGCAACAGCGAGCGAGACTCGCACGAAAGAGAAAAACAGAGCATCGTCGAGAAGACGTACCTCTTGTGTGTACGTGTCTGTGTCTGTAGGCGAGTGTGCTGCCCGCATGGAAAGACAGAGAGCTCGCATACACCCTACCCCACCTCATCCATCTCCGCCTCTTCCACACACACACACACACACCACACACACACAAATCTGCACCCTCAGACGCATGTACAGGCAGAAGAAACGAGGTTGAGGACGACAGGGGGGGAGGGGGGGAGGAAGCGCCATAACGAGAGGGCAGAGCAACGAAAAGGGACGAAAGCAAACAGAGAAGAGAAGCGCGCGGTGGCATGCAGAGCAGGACAAGCACAGCGGGCTTTCCCTGACGGAGGAGCGCAAGTCCTACACCATCTCACGCTTGCGATGCAGTGTGTTTCGCTTAGTCTCCGCAGCGTTTGCGGCGACGATGCCGCGCCGTACATACCCACATCGTCATGAGCTGCTGGTGTAGCTGGTGACTCGCTCCCCCTCTCTAGTACGCCGCGAGCATCCCCACAACGTCGGAGCGGGTTATAGGAATGAAAATATCACGATACGCTGGCCACGAGAGAAGCTCTGACAGAAAGTCGAACTTGCGCAGCAGCAGCGTTGAGAAGTGCTGCCAGGTGCGCTGCAGCAGCGTTGTGTGGAAAGAGGCCTCGTTGCCGCCGAGGTCTACATCGCGCAAAAAGTGCCTCTTCATCCGTTCCGCACTCGCCCGCACGCCGGAGCGCATCTCCTTCTCGAGCCCGCCAAGCACCTTCTCCACTGCATCCACAGAGAGCGCCTTGTGGTGTCGCAGCTCTTCCTTGGAGTAGATCATCGAGAGGTCCTCAGCGGAGAGCGCGAATATGCCGAAAACCGGGAAGCCGCGGACGAGGAGCACACGCGTTAGGTAGAGCTCCTCGTAGCGGTCCCGCTTCGCCTTTGCCGATGCATAGTGATCCTGCAGCAGCTCCACGGCAAAGCTGTCGCTTGGCATAGTCGAGTAGAAGGCACAGAAGAACGACTGATGTCGGTACTGCTGAACAAAGACCCACTTGAGGGAACTGATGTCCGCCTCCACGCCATCCAGCACGGAGTGCAGCTTCTGTGCAATGAGCTCGTTTAGCTTTAGATGCCCCGCGTTCCGGTCCTCACCAGTGGCTCTCACGTTTGTTATCTGGTCCAGCGCATCGAAGGACTGGTCGACGAGGCTCAGCGCGATTGAAGCGTACTCGGTGCGGTCGCACACGTTGGAAGCGAGGGCGTTGTGCACGGCCTCAAATCGCAGAAAGAGGGCCGGCATCTTGGAGAAGCAGTGCAGCAACGGTGTGGGATGCACCATATACCGCTTGCGGCAACGGTGTATCGAATCAGTCTGCTCCGCTACAAACCGCGTCATGCCACCTACCATCACCGCCTCCACCTCCCCCAGCATTGCCTGACAGAAGGCACTCTTCGACGGCAGCATAGCACTGTCGGCCGCGGTGGCGCGGTAGGCGCGTATCATGCAGAGGATGGGGACACAGTAGATGCGATCGCACTTCTCGACAACGAAAAGAGCCAGGTCACGCATGGTGCGAATGAGAAAGTTTCGGTGCAGCGCGACGCGAGATGCACGACTGGCCTCGTCATTAGGGCCGCCGCCGTCCACATCGTCGCCGGCAATGGAGTGACGCTCGCGGCCATACACTGCCGATGACGTCCCGCTCCACGTCCGCCGGTGCGGGAATGAAGAGTTGCCTTGACCCCAGCTACCGCCGCCGTACCCTGCCGGAGGAGGGCGAGGCGGTAGGCCGATGTCCTGGCTGTTCGAGCAGGAGTGCTGCGCGCTGTCGCTACGCGACACCCCTTGTAGAGCGCGCACGAAATAGTTGGCATCGACTCCCCCAAAGAGCTCGAGCAAAGACTCCTGTTTCATCTGCATGCGGTCCGTCCCGGCGGCTCCCCTGAGAGTGGCGGCCCCTGTCCTCTTGGAGTCATCCGCCTGCGGGCTGGCGCCGGTACTTGAGGAGCCTGCAGCACTCTTGTCGTTGCCGCTCTTCTCTTCCGGATCGCTGAACAGGTTAAAGCAGCGGTGAAGAATTACCTCCTCGTGAATCACCGCTAACACGGACGATTCTAGCGCAATAGCGAAGGCGAGATCCGGTCGCACATACCCGCCACCGCTTGTGCTGGTGGGGGTGAGGGACTTGATCCCGCTCACTACCGACGACATTTCCGCTCGTGCGTCCAGCCGGCGCAGTGTATTAGCGCTCTGGTACAGCTCGATTGCCGAGGCAGGCACACTGCCTTCCATACTCAGGTCGGCCGCCGACGGGAACTGCACAGAGAGGTGCGTGTGGTCCTCGTTACCGCCAGTGCCAGAGGCTGCCCAGCCACCAGCGCTGGCCCCCTGGTCTGAGTCGTCACCGTAGCGCATCATACGAGGGGTGAGCGCCGGTGTTGACTGGCCGTAGCGGGAGTACATGCGCGGCGTCTCACCAGACTGGGCCGTCTCCATCCGCATCGACATGGCCTCCCTGCGTGACTCGGAGGTGCCAAGCAAGAAGGGGCCGCGCCAGGTGTTACCTTCTTAACCTGCTTCTTAAGGCACTTGAAGAAGTGCGTGATCTCGAGTGCGTAGACCTTCTGCATGCTCGTCGATACTTGCGCAGTACATTGTTGAACCCCTCCACGTCGATACACTCCAGTGCACAGATAACGCCGCTGATGTCTATCAGTTTGTGCGCCAGTTCAACGTGCAGCTGCCACACAAGCAACGCGTCGCGACTGTATCGGCCTTGTCTGCTAGGTACTTTGCCTCGAAGGATTCTATGATGGCCATTATATACAATTTGGAGCGCTGCGCGATCATCTTGCGCTGCTCCAGAAAGAACGCCTTCCGCTCTGCGACGGCGGCGATAGGAAAGTCACTGTCCAATTTCGGGTTATGCAGTACACTCTGCATATGCTTCATCGCCATGGATAGCGTCACCGCGTTGCTGCCTTCGGAGAAAAAGGCCACGAGGCGATCCTCTGGTACGGTGCGTAGTCGACTCAGCAACGCCATGGTTGCTGGTGCAAGCCGCAGTTGGTCGCGCAGGTCGGACATCATAATATACAGCGCCTCCAGGTTTTGCTGTCGTCGCTGCAGTGTGTTGTTGATGTGCTCCACCTGCTGAAGAACGGCCTTCTTCGATAAAAGGTGCTTGGAGTACGACTCAATGCGCTGCTCCACCTCCTCCACGTCTTGGACGAGGTCCTGCACCTGCCGCTGCGCTTCCTGCCACGCAGACTCGGAGGTGGTCAGCAAGTTGAGCGATCTGAGTTCTGAGTTCTTCTGCTGGCGAAGGAGAATCTCCTGAAACTGCTTGATATCATCGAACCCAGCCCCATTATTGCCAATGTGGCGCAGCAGGTGCTTCTCCTCTTCTGTTGTGAAGACGCGTCGCTTGTCTTGCCGCAGCTTGCGCACACGGGCGCAGCGTCAGCTTCTACCTGAGCCCCCACCGCCTCTGTGAGTACACCGTGGATGGGGCTCATCCGGTTCTCGGCGTAGCCCCCATGGGCCCCGGAGGACGACGATGGCATCGCAAGGATGCGGCGGGCGGCAGCGAGAAACATCTCTCGTTGGATGTGCGACTCGAAGCTGACGGAGAGCACGCCGCTGGAGCCAAAGTTGAAGGCTGCATCGAAGCTTCCCTCGTTCGAAATACTGATCAGCCGATCCACGGCAAAGGCGGACTTGAGCTTCACCCGCTGCCTGCTCGGGTTCACCGTCACAATGCTGAGAGTGGCGCTGCCGCTGCTGCCGAGGAAGTGTGACAGGATGAGCAGACGCGGCGTCGATGCCTTTTTCTTATTGCCGATCTCTGACACCGTCTCGTGGGCCACCACCTCCTCCCCACGCTGGTGAAAGATGCCATCAATGGTGGGTTGGAGTTCCCTGTATCGGTTCATTATAGCAACGGTAATGGCCGGCAATGCCACGCAATCGAATCAAAGGTGTAGGTGGAGAAGTTTATGTGTGTAGTGCGTACAGAGGAGTGATGGGGGCGGTGGCCGTAGACCCTTCGTATCCAATCCCGACCCCACGCACCCCTCCCCCCTTAGCGCAATCCGCGGCTTCGGAAGAGAGGAGGAAGAGAAGGAGAGGAGGTCAATATGGAGTAGGGAGACAGTACAGGCTTGCTGGGCACATACGCCTGTGTATAGACGTGGGTAATGAGTTAAGTCTGTGAACGGCTTCCCACTCCCTCCCACTCCCTCTCTCTCTTCACTGACGAGGGAATATCCATCTGTGGGTGTTTGTTGTGGAAGTGGACGTGTGGAGGGAGTAAAAAGGGGGGAGGAGAGGGTGCGGAGCGAGGAGAGAGAGAAGGAGTGGATTGCGCACAGCACAGCACGCCGAAAGAGACGGGGGAGAGCAGACAAGAGAAGCGAGCCCACCACATATCGCCCACAGACATACCCACACAAGACGCAGAGAAGAACGACAATAAGACGGCGCGGTGGGGTGGGCCCCACAGACAAGCGGTACGTTTGCTCCAAAGAGCGAAGTCCGTGGCGGTACGCATGTGACAGAGAAGTCCGAGGGACACACACATATAAAGCATGAGCGGGGCCGTCGCCCTTCTCCCTCCCTCCCTCTCATCCTCTGCCTACCTCACTCGCTTTCTCCGTGAAGGAAGACACAATAGGTACCGTCCACGGCTGCCAAAGAAGAGAAGCATCACAACTGCCCCCTTGTTGAAAGGCGGCGAGAGGAGAAAAATTACCCTCTGCCGCCCTCGCCCTCCCCCCTCTCTCACTTTGAGTGCGTGCGTGATCGCGATAGCGATGATGGATGGAAGGGCTCACTGTGATGGGACTGGCTGAACACCTGAGAAAAGCGAAAAAGTCCCTCCCCCACAACATGTTGAAAGGAGGAGGGAGGCCTCTATCTTCAGCTGCCTTAGAAAACAGAGGGAGCGGAGGGAAGCGGCAGCGGCAGCAAGAGAACCTCCTCCCACGCCGTGCTGGGCATGAGGGGCGCCTCATCGGCAAACAGCACCGTGGCCTTCGCGGAGTGTGGAGTTGAGAAGATCAAGTCATCGCAGTAGTGCTGCGCCATCTCTGGCCCGCCGCGCCGACGCTCTTCGGCGATGCGAGGGTCGAGGGTCCACTTCACCTTCCCGTATGTCACGTCGCGTAGGTCATCCTGTGGTGCCGCGGAGAGAACGGCGGCGGGATTCCCTGTGGCTCTACGTTCGGTCCCAGACTCCTTGTCGCAAAGACGTTTAGAAGACTCAACGGTGTCAAAGACACGATCCTGCAAGGTGTAGGTAGGGACCTGCAGAGGATGGCGATATTGTAAGGCATCCACCTCCAGGCGGTGAGCCTGCCGATACCCCTCAAAGTTGAACGCAGCTGCCTCTAGCGTCGCCCGCTTGTCCTCCAGTAATTTGGTACTGTTCAACCCCTCGAGCGCACGTGGGTGCGATGGTGTCTCGTGGGAGAGCGCTTTGGCGCCAGCTGCGGCTGCCTGCTGGTTTGTGAGGTTGGCGAGAACGCCAGCTACTTTGCGAGGACTCATACGACGGTTCTTGCGGAGACCTTCAATGCCCACAGCTGGCCCTAGCAGCCGCTTCAATGTGTGCGTGAACTCGAGCTCCAGGTCATCCACAGAGGCCCTCACACCTGCTCCCTCTCTGCTTGCAATACCTGGGCTTCTGTGCACAGCATCTTGCATCGCATCAGCGGTGTTCTGGATGTACCTGTCATTGATCGCCCCCTCCTTGGCTGCCACCCTTGCTGCTCGTGGGGCTGGCCCCTTCGCTGCCGCCTCCGGCTTCCCTGCGCCGCTACCCTCCAACGCTGCGTCGTGGTGGGTAGTGGTGTCAGCAGTGGAAGGCGGTGAGACAGCGATGTGCAGGTCATCGTGGCTCAGGTCGGCCGAATCTCCAGCAGCACTGCACGACACACTCACGTTCACCACCTCCGGCCCTTCAGTGCTCTGTTCCGGATCGTAGAGGGTTGGCCGCTGCGACTCGGTGGCGCACCGAACTACACTGCCGACGCCTCTCCTCTCCTTAGACTTCTCTGAAACCGTCAACGACACGGGCAGAGGCGGCGGCGGAAGGCACGAAACTGTCGCTGGTTCGGTGCGGTGGGGGTCCATCTCTGTGCTGTCGCTGCCGCGCTCGTCCGGGTGGTCCTCGCCAGCATCGTCCTTGGGGGAAGCACTTGAGGTCCGAACAGACGCAGATGCCGTAGAGAGATGAACAGATGGAGTTCCCTCCGCTTCAGCGTCACGGCTAGCACCAACTGCAAGGCTGTCAGCGTCGACAGATTCTGCGATAATGGTTTCTTCTACCTCTGCTGTTGCCTCGCTCTCCCTCTGCTGTGTGTACACCAGAATCGAGGTGCCGTGGGTAGAGAGGCTGCGGTCCTCTATGTCGCCCTCCTGCGTGTAGCTCACTTCGTACGAGGTGGCAGGCGCACGCGGCTCAGTAGGAAGAGTATTGTTCACCGGAGACGAAGCCGCTGGTACCCCTGGTGCAGCCAACGGCAGCGGAGGTTGCTGTGTAGCAGCCGTCGGCTCCGCCTCGGTCAGCTCATCACCCACGCATTCTGTGCCACTCGCGCTCGTGTTGCGCAGCAAATCGCCCAGCGGCCATCGCCAGACATCGCCGACCGATGTGACGACAAGGAGTGTACCGCTGGGGAAGAGTTGCATGCCTATCACGCCGTAGCCGACGTTAAAGCGCACTAGCTCCCTCACCAGTGACTCGGCAGCGTCGCAGGAGTACAGCAGCACCAGTCCAGAGATAGTGCCAGCTGCCAGATAACCCCCCAGGCATGAAGCGCACGCCACCTCCTCTCGCTCCACAACACAGTCCCCTTGATGCATCCAGCGCTCCGAGTGCGTTGAAGTCGGCAAAGGCCGGTAAAGCTGCGCTGAGGTAGCCGTGTCGCCGAGTGGTATCGATGTGAAGACGGAGATGCGTGAGGCGAGGCACACTGCCAGACTTGTGTGCAGCAACGATATCGCCGGTGGCTTCGTGAGAGCAAACACAGCAACCGCCTGGTCCAGATCGAGGGGCAGGGTGGCGCGCACAACCCCGTCTTCCACACACGCTACGACGCAGCGGTAGTCTGCCGAGCAACAAATGAGCTGATCTCGATGGAGATTTGCACAAACGACGGTGCTGTCGAAGAAGGAAGTCCTCCACAGAGGCGGCAATGGTGAGGCAGGTGCAGCGGAGCTAGCGGAATGCCGGGTAACCCACTCCTCAACACTCGCGCGCCACACCGCCACCTGCCCGTTCCCTTCACCGCAGACGATGTAGTCCCCGTCACACTGCACCACACTTGGCCGGCTCCCACAAGTTGCAAAGACGCGCACCTCGGCCGTCTCCACGTTCGCCAACAGGAGCTCGTTTGAGTAGGAGAGAGAGTAGAGGAGGTGGTGTTGACGGCGTCGATGGCGCTGCTGCGGCGATGCCGCGTAGAGGCTAGGCACCAGTGAGAAGCATCGCAGCGAGGCATCAAGAGGGATTCGATCGAGATATGTCAGGAAGAGACGAAACTCACCAGTGGCGGTGTCAATGAGCTCAATAAAACCATTTCTTGTGGTCACTGCGATATGGTCCGGTAGCAAGTGGGACGCCGCCACGTGCACCACGCTCTCACGACACACCGCGAAGAGCTCTAGAACGTCATGATCCCCTGCGATGTCGTTAGTGACCCCAATCTCTCTAAGGGTCAGCGACGTCATCCGCGGGTGAAGGCGTGGGGAAGGAGGGTGTTAAGAGGGGAAGAGCACAAAGGGGAGATGAATGCGTACTTGTATGAGAAGAAATACGGGAAAAAGGGGACAAGAGAGGGGATGCACAGTAGTGTGTCCCACTGTAGGTGTTTGTGTTTGTATCTATGGTGCGATCACGAACTGCGTGGGGTGCACCCGTGAAGGCACAAGACTAAGAGTGCCACGGGGTGCGTGTGGGTGGAGTGAGGACGTGCGTCTCTATCCGCCAGTGTGTCTGTGAGTCGCACACACAGGAAAGCGCACAACAGGGAAGGAAAAGGGAACAGGCGATGGACCTTGTTGGAGATCGAAGAATTGCCCAAGAGTGTTGCGAGAGCTGCACCGGCGCACGTGTGCTACTGTTCACAACCTACACACACCTGCGGTGAAAAGGAGATGACTTCTTTTCCTCTGGCCGCTCTGCCTTCTGGGGGTTCCTCTTGTCATCTGTAGGCGCGTGTGCAACAGCAGAAGGGGGAGAGGTGTAGGGAAGCAACACGAAAGAGAGAGAGGGAGAAAGAGGAGAGAAGACAGTGGAGGAATTTGCTCTGTTGCTGCTCACTTATCCAGCCACATCCCACCCACCATCGCCCGCCATACGCAAAAAGGTCCCACAAGCATCTCCAGCGTGTGGATATGCCGGCTGGGCATCACTTGGAGAGAGAGAGAGTCGAGTCACTGACGAAAGCAGCAGACGTCCCCCTTGCAACGAGAGGGTACTCCACAGGACCCTCAAATGACAAAGAGAGGCGAGGCAGGATAGAGTCTAAACATTACGTCAAACTCGCCTCCTCCCCTCCCCTTCCACCATCACCTTCGCAAGGCCTCCAAGGATGCACCACTCTGAGTGGTGCGTCGTCGCGCCGGCGCAGCTACATTGCCAACTGCATCAGAGGCAAGTCTCTCTCTCTCCTCTCACACGGCCTGTGCATACGGGTCAAAACACAGCGACTTTGCTTTCCTCTGCATTGCAGGGGGACAGAGGACCCTCGAGGGCGTTAGACGTGTAGACAACAACAACAACAACAACACAAAAAGTGGATGAGTCAAAGACACGGAGACGCTGAGCCGGCCCAGCACAGGGAAGAAGTCGTCGAGGAGATCATCACACACACCCACACACACATTAAATGTATACTTGTCGTTTACCATCAACACATTGATGACTTGTGCCGATGCCGACACTGCGGTTGGTGAGCAGGGAAGAAGAGGGAATTCACACTCCACTCTTCTTTCTCACCTCCTCGGTTACGCGTGTGTGTGTGTGGGAGGGGAGCATGGGGGTGTGCTCTCGGCGGGCGGGGAAAGGTGGCAGCAGCAACGATGATAGGATTAAAGGGAGCGAGAGAGGGGCGACACAGGCAGAGAAAGACACCGTGAGAGATGTGAGGGACCGAACGACCTCGTCAGGTCATCACTCTTGTCTTCTCGCCAGCATGCTTTGACTCAGGCACGTGTATGACTTCATCTTCGCGCCTTTCTTAGTTGTCCCGCAGGGATGAAGAGAAGAGGGAGCTGACGCTTTCCTCGTTCATGTACTGGTGGATGACGGCCGCGATAAGAGGCGCGATGGTAAGCACCTTCAACTTGGGAATCGCCTTTTGATGCTCTTCCTGCGGGATGGAGTCGGATACCACAAGCTCCTGGAGGGCGCTGCAGTTGTTGATGCGCTCCGAGCAGGGGTCTGTGAGGATGCCGTGCACGCAACACGCCGTCACGCGCACCGCGCCGAGGTCCTTCAGAAGTTCGCATGCCTTCACCAGTGTGCCCCCGGTGTCGATCATATCGTCGACAATGATGCAAGTGAAGCCAGCCACCTCACCCACGCTCTGCATCGTGTCCACCTTGCCAGCCGCAATGCGCCGCTTCACGATGGTGACAATGCGGCCCACCTGAAGAATATCGGCCAGCTGCTTCGCTCGCTCCACACCGCCAGCATCAGGCGAGACGACCACCATCTGATCGACGTCGAACCACGGCTGGTCATGCAGATACCGTGCGAACTCGTGTGCCATGAGTAGATTGTCTACGGGAATATTGTCAAAGAACCCTTGGATCTGATTCGAGTGCAGGTCTAACGAGGCAACACGGTCCGCCCCCATCTTCACGATCATGCGTGCAACCGCGGAGGCGGAGATGGGGCCGCGCAGGTTCGTCTTTCGGTCCTGCCGAGCGTACCCAAAAAAGGGAGCGATGACAGTCACGCTCTTTGCATTGCTCAGGCGCATCTTGCGGATCAGCAGGAGAAGCTCCATTAGCGCCGTATTAACGTCGATGATCTCGTTTCCTACTGTGCTCTGAATGATGTAGACATCAGCACCGAGCACACTCTCGTTGATGCGCACGTTCACCTCGCCATTGGAGTACTGCGTCACAGACGTGTGGTGAGTGTGAGCACCCATCAGGAGCGCCACCGCCTCTGCCAGCGGACGATTCCCGTTACCGGAGACTAGGCAGAACGGACGTGAGTGGTCCCGCTTCTCTGTGTGCGGGCTCACGGTGCCACTCATCGAGTGCACCTCCGTCATCTTGCCCGGCTGGTAAAAATACGCCTTCTCGATGCGCTTCAGCTGATCTCGGAGAGGGGAGCTGGACATTTTCGAGGACAATCTGCGGTACTGGGAAGGAAGTAAAACAAAAAAAACGAACGGGAAAGGGGAAAGACTCAACGTGTCGATCGGCCGACGCTTGAAAACGAGGAGGAGCGAGAGGAAAGAGGAAATAGACAGCAAAGCGTGAGTTCGTGTATGTTGTCTGCTCTCTTTGCCCCCCTCCCCCGCGGTACCGTCCTGGTTTACAGGGTCGCCTCTCCTTTATGTCTCGCTGTTTTTCTTTCGCACGGTGTCCCTCACACTCCACTTCAAGGGAGGGGGAGGGGGAGAGGGGGGCGAGAGACGAGTTGCCTAATAAATGATGGCCAAAAGAGACAAAATCGACACGTTGTTAGTGTAGGGAAGTGCCGCTTCTTTACGGGGTAGAAGGGCGGTAAAAGAATGGGCGAACACAAACAAACAAACAGATCAGCGACAACGAACCAACGCGTTGTATTCCCTTGCACGCGCCGCGAAGACAGTGGGCGTGAGAGAGAAGTGGCGAAGAGGAAAGTAGCTACCTCTGTGACTCGCCTTGCGTATCTCTGAGAAAGAATGTCTGGCCCTCTTTATCGGTGGTGCAGGGGTATTTTTGGTGTTGTTCTTGATTGCTGGATGTCGGATAAACGCTCCAAGATCTCCACTCGATGTGACTCTGGCGATGGTGATGGACACCGACGAGCTACATTAGCAACAGAGAGCACACAACAGAGAAAATGGTGGCAACGTTTGTTTATATATTTCGCTCTTTTCGTTCACTTCTGTTCGTGCTGACCTTCTTAGGCGGGAGAGACGAACACGCATGTGTGCGCTGCAATCGAATGTCAAGGGCAGAGAGGAAAAGAGAGAGGGAAAGATGGTACGGGGAGGGAGGGGGGACAACGAGAGAAATGGTGCCAGCTTCAAAAAACAAGGTGTCTGTGCGCCTGAGAAGACCTGTCATACACACGCACATGTGCTTCGACTGGGGCTACACATATATGGCTACACCTGCTCACGCACGATCGGTGCACGCACCGCCACCGCAGACTACCGGGCGGGTGCAAGAAATAGACAAACACTTCAAGCGCCTTCTCTGCGCACACACACGCTGGAACTCAGCACTATGTCGCTGCCGTATACTGCTGCGTATCCCTGTGTGAAGGAGGGTGGTGGGGAGAAGAGGTCATACGTTATGTTTGTTTGCTTTTCGAGTCTGGTTTGCTTTTTTCCCGCGTCCCGGGCGGCAGAGGAGATGGAGAATACGGCATGGGGAGGGGAGCGGACGAGCAAACAAAAAGAGTACAAGAGATGAGAACAAACGCACACACGCGCACACACACACACGCGCGGGCAAAGGGAGACGGCAGGAAGAAAGGGGTGGAAAACGACGCGATGCCGCTCTCTAGTCTACATACAAGGGAGAAAGAAGAGGTGAGCAGACGCACGCGCGTACGCACACACACACACACACACAGGGAGAGGGAGAGAAGCATCACGATTGTGGCGTATGAACATACAAATCGGCAACACCCTGCCACCACTAAGGACGAAACAAAGAGGAGCGGATGGGGCTGGCCAGAGAGAAAGGGGGAGAAGGAAAACGAAAACAACAGAGAGTGTGGCCTGCGCCAACGGCGCTACTAGTCCCTCTACTACAACAATCCATTCAAGCAGTGAGGAAAAGAGGGGAGGGGGAGCAAATCAAACGCAGCCATGCTCGTACAGAGAAGGGGGAGGGGGGCAAAGAGAGAAACTATTCCACCCCTCTCTCTTGTCCCCTTCGTTACGAGCTTGAGGCGGCAGCTTCCCCATCGTCCGGCAGCATCGTCTCCTTTGTCATAATGTAGTACCGCTTCTGGAACTCGTTCAAGTCAACAGCGTGGGCGGTGCCGTTGTCGCGAGTTTGAGTGTAGGCCTCCACTGGAAGACTAGGGAAGAAGAACTCTAAGATACACGCCATCTCTGCCGCTGTGGGGGTGCCAGTGAGAATCTCCTCAATGCAACGCCGCAGTTGCACTGGGGTGATAACAGTGTCGCGGTCGGGGTTTGTGAAAGAATACAAGTCACCCCGACGACCACCGTAGGCACGCGGCATGGTGGACGCCAGGCGAAACATGTCTGCACCTTTCCAGCACCGCGCATCTAAGCGGGACTTCAGCTCCCTCAGTACCTTTGAGCGTACTGCGCGCCGCTCGATCTCCTTCAGTTCGGCTTCTCTGCCGCCGCTTGGCATCCTGGCAGTACGTACAAAGGTCGTCCTGTGATCCTCGCTGGCAGCGTCCATCCACTTCATCAAGTCTACAGAAGTGAAGTACCCTGTGTCGCGTGCGGGGGTGATATGCGCGAAGATAGCGGCCGCTGCACCCTTGTCCTCTGTGATCTGGAACGCCTTCATCGCCATGGTGAACTCTGGCACGCTGACAATACCGTCGCGGTCGCGATCGAGGGCCAGAAATGAGGCTACGCCACTTCCGTAGCGAGACCGAAGGTAGCTGCGAAGCTCCGAGACGAGGTGGTCCACCGTCACCATCGCCCCCGTCGCATCGGTCACCACCGCTGGCCCGCCAGTAGTGTCTTCAGTCAGCGTTCCGGAGCAGCGGGCGTAAAAGGTGGCGGTGTGCGCGTCCATCCTGTACAAACGCAGCGGTAGACCATTGATGACCAGCTCCTTGCCCTCACCCAGATCGAAGAGGGTGTAGTGCGGCACCTCGCCGGGGACGACCAGCGGTTTCGGCGCATTGCGTGGACCAGGCTTCGGCGGAACCTTCATCACCTTCCTCCGCTTCCATATGCAGCCACCGTGGATACCGGCCTTCGGGAACGCACTCTCATGCACCACGAACTCCTCGGATTTGGTGTAGTACGTAACGGTAAAGCGGCGCTGCTCGTCGTCATGGTTGGCAGGGCGGGCGAGCACAGCACGGAAACGCAGCGTGTCAGTCGGTATGTCTTGCGCCACTGCAGCGCTATTGACTGAGGCAACAGCGAGAGAGCCGTCGGCGTCTCCGGCATCGGCAGCGCTAGCTGGCTGCCCCACCACACTTCTCACACTATCGAGGCTCCTCGTTGGTCCCTCTGTCCCGAGCACCGTGCGGCGCGCGTCTCCCTGTAAGTAATTCGAAACGTCAATGGGCGGATGCAAAGAGACGCCGTAGCGCTGCATGAAGAATTCGCGTGTGTAGTCATCGCAGTCGTACAAAAAAACCGAGCGCCCAAAGACGTTCAGCGTCATGCCAACGTCCAGATCCACATCGCGGTAGTAGGCATCTGGGATGCCCATGTCCGGTTCGCGCTGTCCATTCACGCGATGCTTAAACGTCAGCTCGTTAGTCTTGGCCACCGAGCCGCACTTAGGAAGCCAGCATCGCGACAGGTAAAGGCCCCGGCAGCTCTCTGACGAGCTCTGCCGCTGCACAATAGAAATAGAATTGTCCTCCACGAACAGCATCACCTCCAGCATTCGCACCATCCCACCAGGGACGCTGTCCCGCTCGTCGAGCAGGGCGTAAAAGCGAAGCACCATTCCACCGTCTCGAATGAAGCGGACGGAGCGCTCCGCTTCGTCGGCGGCATAGTCTTGTGAAAGCAGGCCGAATTTGCCAGATTTGAGTCGCTCCTGATACCGGCCATACTCAGACATGAACAGGTCGTCCGGACACTCTACCGGTGCCCCTACCTCAACGCCAAGGGCCGTGAGGAAGTCGCGTGTGAAGTTATCACAGTCATACAAGAAGAAGTCCGTGGCGTTGAGTCGCACAGAATCTCCTACGTTGAAGAAGTTGAGGGAGACGTACTCCTCACCGGGGAACTTCTCCCGCTGCCGTGGATCAGCGACCACCTTCTGCCGTTTCAGAAACACGCCGCCGTCAAGGCCGCTGTTGATGATTTGCGGCTCCTCGATGAGGATGGTGTCGTCGACAGGGAAGAAACTGATGACCACCTTGCGGTGCCAGAACGAGGCCGCTCCTGCCTCAGGTGCCGGCTCATTGAAGAAAGCGTAGAAGCGCAAAACCTTGTCCTCCAGCGTTACGTGCCGTAACTCCTCAGCAGCGCGAGCTTTGCGTGTAGCGGTATTACGGTTGAGGGAAGAAGACATCAAGGCATCGACTAGCTGCTGCGCCGTGCGGCACATATCTGGGGCCTGCGCTGGGAACGTGCTGTTCTGCGTGGCAGGAAACACACGCTTGCCGCGGAACTCCGCCTCCAGCTGCTGTGGCTTACCTTGCTTAGCGCGAAACGCCTGGTCATTCCAATTGTGCCCCACACGCGGAGGAAGCAGCTGCGGATCCACGGCGCGAACGTACTCCTTTGGTACGTTGTTCTGGTTCGCCATGGAGAGGCGGAGCCGCGGGTCGGAGGACATGATGAAGGACACACACACACACACACCTTTTGTGCTATGCTGTTGGAAGAGCGATGCGCTTGTGCACGACTTGCTGGCGAGTGTGCTGGAAGATAGCACTAAGGGAACTCAATTGGATTATGGAGCTCCTGTAGTGTAGGCGGCACAAAAGTTTCGGTTGCGCTGCTGTTGTTTGTGTTTGTGTACGGTAGGAGAAAGTAAAAAAAGGGCAAAGAAGGGAAACAGCAAGAGTGCGTATGTGTTGTATGGGGATGGGGGTATGGGTGCACGAGGCACAGTGAACATGAGCAAGCGGGGGTGTTGAGAGAGAGACACCAAACTCCTTGCCTGGCCATGGGTAAGCGTGCCTCTGTTTGCCTCAGTAAACACCCAGAAGGTATTTCTGCAGTGCATTGCCGTAAGCATGAGAGTGAGCGCTGTCAGCGACAGCACCAGACGCAGTCCCTACTGATTGTGCGTTAGTGCTGCCTCTTCTTTCTTAATCGCATTTTGTTCTGTTCGCTTTTCTCTGGCAGTTTCAGGCGTCACGGTGCATCGCGGCATCGCAGCAAGATGGTTATCCTGTAAAATGGGAAGCTGTGTAGCCAAGCCATGCGTTTTTTGGTGCTACTTCGTGCGCCCCCATCGCCACGCGTCCCCGGTTCGCCACCGTCGACGTGACGCCTGGGTTGAAAGAAAACAATATGGTTCTGTGTCACCCCTCTCTTCATCGTCTTCCGTGGACTGCTCAAATATACGTTGCCCCCATCATCTCACGTCTCTCACCCTCGGGGGTCAGGGAGAACTTCTTCAGAGAAGCTGGCGGAGGGAGTGATTAGTCGAAAAGTCGACACCATCTTCTTCGCCTTCCTGGGTCTCTTCTTGGAGGTTTTAATAGAGGAGCATAAAGGCGCTCGAAATAGACAGACACAGACGCTGCTAGAGCCTCCATACATACACGTACACGGACGGGCCCATATGCCTCAGTAATGCCTGTGCACTTTCTCCGCGCCGTAGCGTATGACCGCTTCGCCCGGAGTCGGGTGCGAGGCGTGTATGACCCGAAAAAGAAACGAAACAAGACAGTGCCAATAGAGAAAATATAAAATTAAAAAAAAAAGAAGGGGGAGTGACGTATGTGACCAGTGCCTGAAAGAAGCAGCGCGCAGCCGCTCCCCTCCCCTCCTCTTCTGCCTTCGCCCTAGCCGATAAACAGTTTCAGCGCAGCCACACCGCTGAAGAACAACAAAAGAAAACAAGGCGGCCTAGTCGCACTACTGCGCCAGAGAGAACGTGAGGAGAGGAGGAAGGGGTGCGCGGAAGAAATGGAGAAAGCTCAAAGGGAAACTGAGGTGTGTGCGTGTGCAGTCAGAAAGTCTCACAAGCGACACCTCTTACCGCCTCCTCCCTACCTTCATGGAGGACACCCATCTGCGCTACAACCTAGACGCCTTGCTTGAGCGGCACAACACTTTTCTCATACGCTCCCATCGTTGGTCTTTAGGTCCCTCGCAATGCCCGCCGACGCAAAGGAGCGGCAAAGAAGAGGTAGAGTAGAAGTTTACTGACCAAAACGAATGATGCCAGCGGAAATGAGCTTGTTGATCTTCACTGATATGCCTGGGTCCTTCATGTACTCCTGAATCCGCGTGGGGTCGTTCTGCATCTCCTTCAGCACTAGTTGCATGTAGCTGTCCTGCATAATTGCCGCAATCTCGGGATCATCCATGGCGCGGCGCGCCGCCTCATCGCCATCCGCGGACTGGCCGGAGGCCATCTCCTGAATCCTCATGATTGTACGGAGGCGGCCATCCTTGCAGTCGGCGTTGCTCGGATCCACTTTGAGGCCCTCGTCGTACGCCTGCAGCGCGCGGTTGTACTGTTTGGTCCAAAAGTAAGCATGGCCCTTGCGCGCGTAGCCCTTGACAAAGTCAGGCTTTAGTTCGATGCACTTCTCCGCGTCTTTGAGGGCGTCGTTAAAGGCGCCAAGCTTGATATACGCGGCGGCACGATTGCTGTAGGAGGTGTGCTCGGCAGGGTTGCGCTTGATGGCCTCCGTGTACGCTGCCACAGCCTCGGGGAACTTGTCCTCCTTAAAGTACTGATTACCTTCGTCTTTCTTTTGCTTCGCAATCTCAGGGTCAATATAGGCCTCCTCCACAGCCTTTTGGTGCTCCTTCTCGCACTCCGTCAACTTCTTGAGGGTGTCAGGGTTACGCCACTCGACAAGGGCGCGCTTGTAAAGGTCGATAGCGGCCTCATACTTCTTCTGCTTCTGGAGGCAGAAAGCATGCCGCGTCATGAGCTTCGCAACGATTGTGTAATCGCAGTGGTTCTCGCGACCGTGCTCGATACCGCGCTCGCACTCGGTTATGCACTTCTCGTAGTCCCCCTGCTCGAAGTAGACGGCGGACACGTTCAGAATGTACAAAGTGTTCTTGGGGTCCTTCACCTGCGCCTCCTGGTACTTGCTCAGCGCCTCCTCAACCTCTTCGAGAGGTACAGCTTGTTGCCCTCCTCCTTGAGCGCCATGGCCTCCTTTTCGTTGTCGGTAAGAAGCTTCTTCTCCTCCTTTGCCTTCGCTTCCGCTGCTGCCTTCGCAGACGGACGCTCCTCCTCGTCGTCCTCATCGTCGTTGGGAATCTTCATTCCGCTCAGGTACATGAGTGTCAGGGCAAAGCGCTGGTCTTCCATGTACAGTCGAGCCTGCGAAGGGTCTCGGACGACGGTGTCCACCATCTTCACGTAATCAGGTTGCAGCATCAGGAGTGACAACTTCGGATTCTCTTGAATTTTGCGGAACGCCTCCGGGGTGAAAACGCGGGCGATGGGGTCACGTGCTTCGCGGGACTTCGCGACCTGCACGTCTTTCACTCCCTGCGTGCAGCTGCTGTTAGAAGGGTCCACACTGAGCCCCTTCTCGTATGCGGCGATGGCATCGTCGTAGCGCCGCATGCCATGCAGCGCTGCGCCTCGGCGCACGTAGCCCTTTGCCCAGTTTGGCTTGATTGAGATGCACTTGTCGGCGTCATCGAGCGCATCCTTGTACTTTTGCATGGCTGCAAAGCAGGCGGAGCGGTTGCTGTAGAGGACACTGTTCTGCCCATCCAGCTGGATCGCCTTCGAGAAGTAGTTCACCGCCTCCACATAGCGGCCGGCGGAAAACTCTTTGTTTCCCTCGTTCTTCAACTCGTTTGCGTCCATTACGGGGAAATGTGCGACAACGCACTGCAAAATTTGGGGGTATAGCCTTTACGCTGTATGTTAGATGTTGCTGCGTGTGTGGGATAGGGTGTGTGCGTGTTATCGATCGTGAGTGTTCACACTGGTTCTGTTCAAATCAGCGGAGTTGCGTGAAGGGTGCCAGGCCCATACACAACGTCACGGACGAGAGAAAGAAGAGGGGCAAAACGAGTCCACAATGGAAGAGACATGTGAGAAGGATACCACCAGGCCTTTGCTCGTTCTCACGAGAGGAAAAGAGAGACCTGTGGTGAAAGATGGTCCTCGGAGATCAACCAGCGCTGCCTATCCGAAGACGCCGCCTCCGCACGCACAGCCCGCGATCCCACACGGTGCACGCTGGTCTTTTTCCTCCTCCGCTCGTTCAATTATCGCGCCCGTGGTGCCCATAGCACTAATCAAATCACCTTCGGGCCCACCCCCACTAACGCACCGTATGGCCCGTACGCGTGTGTCACATGCGTCTGTGTCTCATCCCTGTTGTTGTTGCTGTTGTATTTCTTGCTGGGTGCTAAACGTGTTAATCAACTTCATATCAAAAGTAACGGCTTTGGGCTAACTCAAAAAAGAAGGCGTAAATCAGAAGGGAAAAGCGAGAGAGGCTCTCCTTCTGTTCGCAGTGCATTAGGTGCCGCGTGTATGCGTGTGCGTGTGTGGCATTGCTTCACTCACCTCAGCCCGTACACATACACGTGCCCAGCAGCACTTCCTAAGCTGTGTAAAGACGCTACGCGGTGTGAGTGTCGAGAATCAAAAGAAGGAAATAAGGCAGACACCGCCACCATCAGCAAGTGTAAAGAACTGGTGAGCCGACAAAGATAGAAATGAGTGACACCAGCGAACGTGAGAAGTCGCGTGCCGGCTCATCCTCTTCACATGATTTGCGTACTGCAGCGGCGGGCAACATGATACCCTCCTCTTAGTGAGCAGCCTTCTTCTCCTCTACCGGAGCGTCATCGCGCTGGTAGATGCGGGCCTGCAAGGCCAGCACCTCCTTCAGAAGTCGCTCGCGGTCACCATCACCAGCAGACTGAGACGCCTGTGGGTTGTGAACTGACGCCTCAGCGGCCTTGGAGGACTGGGTTTGAGCCATAATCTCACGCACCTCGTTCACAGAGCGCAGGCGCACCGGCAACAGGCGGCGCTCCTCCAGCGGAGACCACCACTGGAACCCGGAGACATCCACCTCGAGCTCGGCGCGGTCACGCACCTCTGGGCACCAGTCCATGTAGCGCCACACGCCCAACTGACCCTCCAAGTGTTTGATGGTAAGGCGCTGCATAATGGCCTCGCGAGCAAGCACCGGCTTGAAGCGCTCGAGAAGATCAACAAGCTCATCAAGGCGCTTATCCTGCACCGGCTTGCGGTACTGCTGCAACACGGCCTCAATCTGAGTCTCGTCGCGCTCCATAGTGTTGGCAGCAATTGTGTCATAGCGCAACCGCTTTTCGTTCACCAGCTCGCGGTCCGTCACGCTCTTGTACTCCTCCTCCCAGTTGATCAGTGGAGCCGAGGCTTCGGGCAAACCCTCCTTGACGCGCTTGGCACGGTACGCTGCCAGCTTCGACTTAGCCTCCACCTGGCGCTTCATCTGCGCGAGCTTCATCTCGTCCTCAGGGGTGTAAACAACCCACCTCGCAATTTCATCAAAATCGTACTTGCCCTCGTCCTTGTGATACGACCAGAGAGCGTGGCGGAGACAGCGCTCCATCAGTCCCAGCTTGTCCATTGGCTGATCATCCGTGGCGGCCTTGCGCATCTTCTGTGTGCCGCCCAGGAGCGCCTCGATCTCCTTCTCAAGCTGCTCTATTGTGGCGGTGTGCTTACGAGTATAACACTCCGGTGTCTCACCCTTGTAGCGCCTGACCATCTCGATCGCAATCTTGGTGTTCTTTTTTATCTGCTCCTCCTTGGAGGTGGACGCAAATGGCACGGGTGGAAAGTACATCACAGGGGCCGCTCCACATATGGAGCGAGAGCAATGAGTGCTCAGAGCAGAGGCAGTGAGACGACGCATGGTCAAAACTTTGTCGGACAGCTTATAGTCTAGCGTCAAGTATGCACATTCACCGCATTATGTTGCAGGACATTAAGCAAAAGACAGGAAACCAGCAGCAGGGGAGAAGGCAGAACAGTAGCAGAAAAGTCCTGAAGATTGAGAATCCAAGTCCACAAGAGAGTCGCCGACTTCGTATATATATATCGCAGAGTAAGCCATCAATAGTCAAAGGGGGTCAGACAGACGCCACAATTCGTGAAACACGCTCCGCAAAACTTTAGCGCTTGCAGATACGGGGCGCTCTTCCCTCGCTGCAATACCACAACACATCTGTCCCCTGATTATTGTCCGTTTTTTTTTTCACCGCATCCATTCTACCAAAGAACAGGCGGTTAAACCGCACACCACCCCAAGAAACCCAGCGCAGGGTGGTCACAGGCGCACTGGGCGGCCGCGCGCCGGTCGGTCATTGGCCACACACCCGCCCCAAACCCCGCCCGTCATGTGGGTGGCGCGGGTGGTTCTGCTACTGCGGGCCTCCCCGGCGCAGCACTATTCGGGATCTGGCCGCTGGCGTCAGTGGCGGCGCGCCGCCGTGGCGCCTCTGCGTCACGGGTGCGTGGATCTGTCGCCGCAGGGTGTGGCTCGGCATCGGCTGGGATGGTGAGGGGTCTGTGCGGCCACGCCGGGTGCCCCCTTTCATCAGGGGGCTTTAAAAGGCACTGGAGAACAAACAATGCAGAAAATGGAAAGCATGAAAGGTCCAAGGAAAAAATGGAATAGAAGATGAGTCACAGTGCTGTCAGCATAAACTACAGCTTCCAACTGAAGATTAGCGGAGCTCCTATGCAGAGCATGAGAATAGAAATGAAAAAAGCGTGAGGATGATGCAGAACAGATGTACATCGCGAGTGCTCGAAAATAATGGCGAGGCGAGCAGGTGTGTATATACTAAACAATACGAAACGGCACAGCAGATCCTTTACGCCGCTATAAACCCTGGTACTGATGGCGAAGAAAAAAATCCTTTCTACGCCAAGTGGTCGCAACTCATCGGTGAGAAATTATAAATGTTGTACCATGACAAAACAAAAAAGGGGTTGAAGAATGCTCATAAGTCTCTCGTGAAGATCCCTAGTGCGCAGATCCCCTTGCCAAAGATGGTACTCAGCTGGTGGGGAAAAAAATGCAGAGCTGAGTAAACAAAAAAAAATGCTTTCAGAAAAACAGAGAGCTAAGGGGACTGAAAGTTATGCCAAAACTGAGAGATGACAACAAAGCTACTTGTGCTCAAGTCGTCATTTCTGTAGCCGTGACTTAATCTCAGGAAGCCTGAGGGATGCTATCGCCAAAGGAATGGGCAAACTCATTCCATCGCGTGTAGAGGCCTGTGAGGAAGCTTCCCCCTCGCTAACCATCCGTACATTTTGAATCGTCCTCCCCCTACATACTTTCTGATTGTCAATCGGGCACACATCACTAAGCTCAGAGAACCATTTGAACCCGCACTTGTGATGCATTGTGTGACCACAAGGAAGTGCAATGCACCTGCTGGACGCCCCGAATCCACAGAGACACACCGGACAACTATCGTTTCTCCTTGCGCGCAAACTAAAATACTCGACAGACAGTCCTCTAAGCTCCTCCTCCCCTAGAGGCCTTCTCTTGTCATTCTCCAGCGTGAGAAGTGCGTCATAGTCTTCCGGGTTAATCTCACGGTATTGCAAATCTCCCACATTATGAAATACCATGCTGTCTGTCAACTGTGCAAAGTCACCCAACTTGCTGCAGCTAAAAGGGTGTGAAGAATGAACTCTGGATGATCTGTAGCAGCGCCTGCACAAACAGTAGTGGGGGCAAAGGAGACATGTATAAAACTCCGTATTCCATGTCATATTGCAGTTGCTGCAGCAAGTACCGCTTTTTTGCTCAGACCCCGACACCGCTTCATTGCACTTTGGACAGCTGTTGCAGCTTTTTTTTCTGCTTTTGGACGCTAGTTCCAAGCACAGATGATGAAAGTTAACACCGCATGTTTCACATGAGCGCATGTGTGGTGTCTGCTCATGGCAAAAAACACATTTTTCTTCCGCCCTTCGCTTGTCGATAAGGTCACTAAGCTCCACCTCATTAATGTAACGTTGCCATACAATTGGATTTTCTGCACTTACTTTGAAAAACAAAAGCAGTACAGAGAGAGTATGAGCGCATGGCTGTGTCGCGCTGCACGAGCACAGATGCGGATTCCCAACCGTGCAATGATGATTCTTTCCTTGGATATCACAAACAGCGAACCTTGTCGGGTCATTTAGCTCCCTTATGACAATGTGAGACTTTGAAACGGCATTGATTCTCTTTTTAATCTGACCAGGGCATTCCTTCACCCACATTGTCACCCTCATGCCATGTAAGCTACAAAAAAGGTTTTGGGGATGGTGAAGAAAAGCTGTTGAAGTTGATGAAAAAAAAAAGAACTGAAGGGGTTAGCTAAGAGCAGAGGGAAGTGTTGCGAAGTCACTTGCGCTCGTTTAATCATGTGTCAGAATTACGCTGCACTGTATGAGCCAGCTGAAATTAAGCTTTTGTTGTGTCCATGGAGGGGAACACATCAGCATCATAATATACACATAAGCTATAATCTCTACCTCATTGTTATTATTTGTTCTTTCGTTTCTCTTGCAGCTATCCTCGCAGTGAAGAGAAGTCAAGCAGATGAATAAGAATGACTCCCTCTTTGAAAAGAATCCAAGACAAAAGCAAGCCCTTGCTTTACAAGCGTTCTTGTCTCGTTTGGCTCAGTCTTCCCGGGCCTCGTTTTCACTGCCGAATCGGGTTTCTTAGGTTGTGTTTTCAGATCGTCTTGGGGCACCGCCTTGGTGCTGTTGCGTTTTTCCTTCATCTTTGCTCGCGCAAACCCACGAGCCTTCTTCTCAAGCTGCTTACGAAAGCCCCCTTTTCCACCGCCACGACACCTCACCAGAGCGAAAATAGAGTCATACCTCTCTATATTTTCTCTCAGTGCAATTAGTTTGCGGTGCTCCTTCACGTATAATTCAAATGTTTCTGGGGAACTATCGGTGTACTTAGAGAGAGCCTCGCGAATTGCATCCTTAGTAACCTGTAGAACTGACAAGGTTATAACTTTCTGCACTGGAAGCAGAGTGCAGCAGAGCGTACGCGGCAATCCACCAGACATTCTCAATTTTTATGAAAGGCGTTCAGCCCAATCCAAAATCGCCTAGAAATAAGACGTCTACAGTTCTGTTATGATTTCTCGAAGGAGGAGGAATGTTCGAAAGCTTTCATGTTGTAGGGGCAAGCGAGTTCAAACCAGCACACGTCATACCCGAAGCCAAGCCAGGCACATTCCTCCGTATCCACAAAGGAGATCATCAGGAAATCACTTTGCGTTTTAGCAGCTTTGGCTGGAGTGAACGATGCCACAACACCCCGATCAGAGGCCAAGCAAAGTCGCAGGGACCCTTAAGTATTCTTCTTTATCTTCTTTACCTTCGACAACACCCACGGCAAGCGTCCCATTAGCACCTTACCATTTAAAACTACACAAAAAGACCTTTACACCAGAGGTTCACCCCAAGAACGCGATGACAACACGAGATTCTATACCCTCGTTTCGTCACTGCGAAAAGTCCCCTTTCATCAGGGGGCACCGGCGCGGCCGCACAGACCCCTCACCATCCCAGCCGATGCCGAGCCACACCCTGCGGCGACAGATCCCGAATAGTGCTGCGCCGGGGAGGCCCGCAGCAGCAGAACCACCCGCGCCGCCCACATGACGGGCGGGGTTTGGGGCAGGTGCGTGGCCGATGTCTCGTTTTCCCCGCGAAACGAAAACGCCAATGGCGCAAAGAAGTGGTGGCCACGACACCGCGGGAAACCCGGCGCCCCGCGCACACGACCCGGAACAACCCCACGCCGCCCCACCAGACGAACGTAGCGGATCCCGGCAGGCGGCTCGAAAACGGGGTCGGGGGGGGCCCCCGCCGCCAAGGAAACCGCCGGCGCGCGGGCCCCGGGAAGCGCGGGGCGAAAAAGCCGCTGCCCGCGCCCACCCAGGGCAAAGAACACGCCCCCACAAACCCCCAAGGATCAACAGGACACGCGAAACAGCGCCCTACACCAACAAAACCCCGCCACCCTGTCGCGAGACTGCCTGGCGCTGCCAGCGCCAAAAAACTGGCGGGGCGAAAGAAAAACCCCCGGAGGGCGCGCCGCCCCCAGGAACCACCGAGGCCGGCGGCACCGGTTCCCCTGGAGGCCGGGACGCCGGGACGCCGGAACCGCCAACCTTGGCAAGGAGCCCACAGCCAGCCGAAGCCCCCCACCCGAAAACGTTCCCTATTCGGCGAAGAGGGCCCAATACGACACCAACGCCCATCAATTACACAAGCGAACACGAACGACCAGGCAAGGCCGAACAGCCCGAACCGCTTCAGAAGTCCTTTTCCCCCTCCCGGGGGGAAGCCCGCCACCGAATCCCCCCAACACCCGAAGGCTTCCCGCGGACAACAATCTATTTTAGGCCCGTGCAAGCCGCGGTGGCGGCACAGAAACGTCTGCGCAACAGAAAGGAGGCGCCAAACCCCGAAGGCCCCAACCAAGCAGCGGGGTAGAGACCCGCCCGCCGAGGGGCTGCCACCGGGATAGCCTTCCGCCTCCTCTCCCCAGGGATCGAGGGTTTGCTATGCCCCAAAAAGCCCTTGCCACGACGACCCCCAACCGCTTTCCAGGCGCCTTTAGAGGCTTTCCCTTGCTGCCCTGTGGGAATTTCGATCTTCCCCCCCCATCCCGGCCGCGCCCCGCAGAACAGCAAGACACCGCCGACCAGCCCGCGCCCCAGCTGGGCGATGTGGGCTTCTTGCTGGAGAACACGCCAGGCATGCCAGCATATTGCCAGGGCAGCGCACAAAGCGCACCGGACATGGCGCGGCCACGGGACGTCGAGGCGGCCAGCCGGCGCACCAACCGCACAGCGGACAGCAAGCACAAGTTGCCCGCTTCCGTTATCACCCCGGTTCGCGGAACCCCACGAACCTGCCAACCCCCACTTTCCCGGGTTATTTCGCAGCTTGAAAGGGGAGAATTGGGGCCATTTCGGAGAGGCACTCAAAGCTGCGATGCTGTTGGGAAAAGCCACTCCGGAGGAGCGCAATGCGTCGCTCAACTCTTCCCCTGCGCGCTCTCAAGCGCAGTTGCCCGCAAGGCTGCCGAACCCGCGGGGTTGCGCCGCAGCCCGCCGAGATCGACGCCGCCGACGAGCAAGCCGCAGTTGCACAACCAGGTTACCACACCAACCCGAAGAACCACACCGTGCACACACACAAATTACGCAAGCGTGAGGGAAATCACGTCATCAGGCAAGTCCAAAAGGATACCTGGGGTCGGCGGATTTTAAGGCCCGTCCCGGCTTCCGTCCTGTGGCCGCTGCTGAAAGCGGCCCGCGTTGCGCAAACTTCCCCTCCTGTCCATCAGGCGCCCCCGCCGCTGACAGATGTCCCAGATACACAATTATTAGGAAGCATCGCTTACTTGCGCAAACCGTATTTCACCACCAGCCAAACTCCTAGCCCCCTGGCATTTTCACCACCGACACCCGCTGTTTCCCCTCCCCCAAAGCCATGATTAAATCCGGGACGATACCTTTCCGCATCCCGGAGGCGCCAACACCCCAGTCCACCCATCATCCCTCTTCTTTCCACCTGGCCCGTCGACGCGCAAGGGCCACCGACCCCACCACCACAACCTTACCTTTTCTCCGCCGACGATGCGCCAAGAACACGCGCTCTTTTTTTTCCGCCCCGCCACGATATGGCTTGACGGCGAATCGCATGAAGACAAATAGGCAAAGGGAACAGACCGCCTGTTCCCGGGCAAAGGGGCCTGGGCAGCCACTGCTCGTCACAAAGACAGCCGGGCAGGATGGAATCCTTAACGGGGTTTTGCGCCACCGCCCCGGTAAGGCCATAACGCGCATTTTAACCCCCATTAACGGGATGTGGGTTACCCACCTTGTTCCTCACGAGCGTAAGAACGCGCACGTATCGCCGCGACCTAAACCTGGAAAGCCGCAAGAGCAACCTTTGCGGACCAACCAATTGGCCCCACCTCTTGCGTCTCCAAAGCTATGCGGCACATAGCGTTAGAGCGCTTATCTCATGCGCGGCAGCCTCATCTATGCCAATGGGCGCATGGGCGTGGTTGCGCCACGAAAATGGTGCTCTCCAGGATTACGGAAACGGTCGAGATACATAGAAATATCCATTACCACCAGATGATCGCCAAGCGCTTTGCAGAGTGTAGCAGGCAACCCGCCGAGCAATGCGGAGGCTGATGATTCTGGTGGATTTAGAAAGCCTTCGACACTATGTATCCCTGATTCTCGCGAAGAGACCACGGGGTTTCCCCGGCACCCGCTCTTGAAGTACTGCCTCCGAAACTTCCTTGCACGCCGCTATGCGCAACAGCAAGCAGAGCTGCGGGAGGGGCGGCTGTGTCCCGTTGGAAACCGTCGTTTTTTTAACCTTTCTGTGCTCCGTGGGGCGGCTAGCCTTTGCCCATGGGGACCCCAACCGCCATGCTGCCCGGCGGTTCAAGGGGAGCTATGAAAGACGCGGCCAAACTTCGCCGGCTTGTCCCTGGTCTTTCCTTGGCCTTTGTTTGGGAATCGGTGGTGCTAAATCAGACCCTTTCCATGCAGGCCGTGGTGTTTCGAAGGCGGCGGGTGCCCGGGAAACTGTCCGGGTTCGCGGGGGCCTCGTTTCCCCCAGGGCCCTCCGCCGCCGGCCCCCCGATTATTGCGCATTTTGCAGGACGGGCTTGGAAAAATATGCCGCGCCCCACAGCACCCCGATGGCCCCTAAAGGGCACCCCGCGTCACAGCTCCGGACGGCAGCGCGGGCGTCACCCGGTGCCGCGCAGCCGTCGCCGCCATCCTGCCATGAAACTCTTTTTGACACGACCGTCCGATTTGCTGCCGCCCAGGGCAGCAGCCCTCTTGCCAGAAGCTGCAGGGCGGGGGGCGTTGTTATGCACCGGGGTCATCGGAGGATTGTCCTTTCTATCGCGGAAACGGTGCAGAGAGACGAGTGGTCACCGCACATGGCCGATATACTATTCCTTCCGGTTGCTCTCGAGAGAAGTCCATCGCGTCAAACCTCTACTGTTGAACACGAAATCCGGTCCTTCCTGGTGTTCTTTGTGGCGTCGGGCGGGATATTCGCGGGTGTTCGTGTGCGCGCGGGGGCCCTTTCGGCGGGCGGCCAGCGCGGCCGGGGCGGGGCCCCCGCCGGGGTTTCCCCCGCCCCGCCCAAAACAAATCCCGGATGCATCATTTCCCCCCCCCCCCCCCGTCTTTGAAAAAAAATTCTTTCTGGCGGGTGGGTGGCTTCCTCGGGGGTGGGGCTCGCGCCGCTTCTCTGTCTGGCGCTCGTTCGAAAACCTGCCTTTCGGGGCCACTGGCGGGGTTCCGTGACCTGTTCCCGAGGGGCGCGGCAACGGCGAGCCGCCGCGGCGAACGCCCCCGCCAGCCCCAGGCCAGGCAGAAACGCACAGCAATCGCAGAGCCTTTGGCGCAAACAAATCAAATCAAAGTCACAAAAACCAAGAAAATCCAGCCACCAACGAGACAGGTGTCTCCAACAACTAAAAGGTTGTGTGTGTGTGTGGGGGGAAAGTATCTGCCACCGGTTGCGGTGCTTTGGGCGCCGCAAACCATTCATTTTCCCAAGCCCCCCCCCCCGCCGGGCGCGCTGATCGCCAAGCGTTTTTTCCCCCGGCTTGGGGCAGCGTGCCCCAGAAGCGCGCGCAGCCCAGCACGCTTTTCTCTCTCCCCGGGATGCCACCGGTACGGGAAAAGGGGTTTGCTTTGCGCCGCCCCGCCTTTTGTGGCGCCCCGTTTCGGGCCGCCACACCTCGAAAGGAGAAAGCGGCGGCGCGGCCGCCCACGGATTTCCCGCTTCGCAAGGTTCCCCGCCGGCGGGAGGGCGCGCGGGCCGGGTCGGTCATCGGCCTCGCACCCGCCCCCCCGCCCGTCATGTGGGTGGCGCGGGTGGTTCTGCTGCTGCGGGTCTCCCCAGCGCAGCACTATTCGGGATTGGCCGCTGGCGTCAGTGGCGGCGCGCCGCCGTGGCGCCTCTGCGTCACGGGTGCGTGGATCTGTCGCCGCAGGGTGTGGCTCGGCATCGGTTGGGGTGGTGGAGGCCGACCTGCTTTCCCGCAGAGCAGGTATCTAACCCCGACGCTATGCTGAGACGCTTCCCATGGTCAGCACAGTCGTTTCGTTAGGTTTTCAAAACGGGTGTGGACCATCACTGATGTGCTGAGTTCAGTACTGTTGTAAATCAAAGTCTCGAATGATGTCGATCTCGTCATTGATCTCGTCAGCTTTGTCCCGCATCTAAGGCAGTTCGCTAAATTGCGTCTTCTGTAGAGTTGCAAGCTTATCTGGCATAGTTTGCAAAGGTTGGTATCGATCTCGAAGAATACCGTGGTAACAATATGGACACAGACATCAAAGCCAATACTATCGCATGCGTGACGTCCACATTTGCTTGAAAAATTCCGTATAGGATAGCTGCAGAGCAGACAAAAAAAAGGTCTTATGAGATGATTAGTACCCAGCACATGTAGATTCACTTTAAATTATAATCGATAGAGCTGCCCTGACTTGTCGTCACGAGCGCCTTGGTTTGTTATCACAACGCTTGCGTGATTGTGTCTGTGCACGCCCGTCCAGTGGGAAAGAGAGAAATGGACTTGTGAAGCTTTTTTTCGTGTGTGTGGGGAATCCATATGCTTGACCAAAAGGTGCTGGATTGCAAAGGAACAATTAACAACGTAAAGTTGCCACACATTGCTGAAAAAGACAGTAAACTAGGTGACCGCACAGAAAACGAAAAGCAACAGCGGTAGTGGATACATGCATGCAAGCCAACCGCTCACGAGAAAATTTTCAGATGTGCTGGGTGCTAGCGAAATTGCCCTACGGCAGATCTTGCCGATTCTCTAGTGGACCTGATGTAAAGCCCCGCCTTGATTCATTTTAGCCTAGAAAGATATGTGCATTATTGTTGTTACGGAGTGACAACTCGACAGCATAAGTCGAGGGCTGAACTGTCGATGTGATAATCGACGAAGAGAATGTTGAGACCACTCTTGTCTAACGGTAGCCCGATACGCAACCCAGGCGAAGAACTATCCAGAAATGGACTTACTCGGGTCGATACCATCGCCCCTAAGTTTCTGGTGGGAGCGATCGAAGGGCCTGCGCTCCAAGTCCATATGAAGGAGAATGCCAACGGCAGAGTATATGTGCGGCGCATTTGCAAGAGGCAGGAGTCATTTCGGTGAGCTAGATACTCCAAAATCATGCAAAAATGATGCGGTCAGACACTTGTAGGTGGCTCTCGATAATCGCCTATTACCGTGAAGAATAAAATTTTTAGAGTAGGTGGGCCTTGTTTACTCCTGCTGATCTCTTTTTCTTGCATTGTCCACTTGCTATATTGAGGCATGAAATTTTCTGCTATAGCTCGATGGTGAGCTTTTGTCATCAACCGTTTCACTTTCGCTGTGCTGCTCTGCATTCGCATGTTGAGTGTTTTGCAATACTCGGCTTGTCGTAGTAGTCAAAGGCCTAGGTAGGGGGCTCTGTGTGGAGTCTCAATGAAAAGGAACTCCGTCAAGAGCACAAGTACAAACGCTGTCATCCAGCCCTGATCCCTGTCGAAAGAGCAGTTCCCAGTTGTGCTCTATTGATTTTAAACAGTATCGTTAGTAATCCATTTTTTTTTTTCGGTTAGACGATCTGGAACTTCGAACGAAGTCGTCTCTTTCCCAACACTACTGTGCGGAGAGCGAAAATAAAGAGCAGCTTGATGATATGGTCAGAACGTAGCTCTCCACCGGTGAGACCCCTCGAAGTTTTTTTCCGCTGGACTCTTGAAGCGCTTCTGCTTGAGAGCAGTGATACCTTGTGGAAGGAGGTGTTGTGGAGAGTGCTACGACTAGCAGTTCTTGTAGCCGCGGCACCCTCCAAACCAAGCTGCACACCCCTCCCGAGTGCTCCAGTCTTCCCATTTTCAAAAAATTAACTCCTCCCTCAGGGCTGTTTCCAAGTGTACTACAGACGGGGGACCTTGATATACTACCAAGCATGTGTTACATAAGGAACCCCTCAGGTAATCCTGATTCCCTTCTCCCAGATTGGAAACTGGGTGTATCATGATTCGCCCCTCTGCTTATAACATACCGTTCCTCCAATGAAAGCCCATGTACGCGCATCGACTATATTTGCTAGCTGAGTGTGATACTATGTGGTCCTCACACGCTACAGAACCAAAGGCACTTTCGCGCAAGCACGAGAAGTTCAGCTCGAGCTGTCTATGAGCTAGAATTGATCCAAGTGGGATTCTCCAGAAAAGTAACCGCAACTGGATAACACGGGTAAAACAAGCATAAAAAGATGGTAAGAGAGGCGGCAATTTCACACACAAAAAGCGTACTACAGTATTTTAACCACTTGGGTAGCCTAGCATCAAATCCAATCCATGCATTATATATATATTTTTATCATGCTTCAACTCCCCGATAAACATTCACACCCATTTCACTGCGTCTGCTCCAATTCTCCAGTATTACTTTCAGTGACGGTATCAGTACTAACTGAAGACAAAATACCTCACCCCATTACCAGCACCCCCTCGCCCATAATATCGATCATCAAACGCTCGCTGCATCACAACGCGGAAAAGACAGAAATCAGCATACAAAGCTCAACCAAAACCAAAGGAACAAAACACCCACCTTTCTGCCTGCCACTCTCAAATTCCAAAAACCCCGCCTTGGCGGCTACCACGGCGCGGGCGCCGAGCCACACCCTGCGGCGACAGATCCACGCACCCGTGATGCAGAGGCGCCACGGCGACGCGCTGCCACTGACGCCAGCGGCCAGATCCCGAATAGTGCTGCGCCGGGGAGGCCCGCAGCAGCAGAACCACCCGCGCCACCCACATGACGGGCGGGGTTTGGGGCGGGTGTGTGGCCGATGACCGACCGGCGCGCGGCCGCCCAGTGCGCCTGTGACCGCCCTGCGCTGGGGGATTGGGCTCGTCCGGGGCCGCGGGGCGGGATTCGACAAAGCCTTATGTCATTATGGACAGGTTTTGAAAGATGTGCGAAAAAAAAAACAGACAGAGTGCGGAGAATTCAAAATGTGTAGGAGATGCTTAGCTCTTCGGTGTGGCCGTCATATCGGAGAAGACCCTCTTGATTATGAAGCTGCTGCATTTCGAGGTGTACCTCTGCTGGAATTCAGGGGTAGGCAGTGGTGATGAATTGTGAGTTACTTCTGGAGATGTCTTCTGGTGTGCGGCCGTATCACAGATGCGGGATCTCAATGCTTCTCTGTCACAGACATGGTGGATCTCTTTTCCAGATGGTGTTTGAGTCGCGCGTTGGAGGAAGCAAATTGTGGCCCCGCCTACGAAATCCAGACGTGTGGCTTCGAGTGCACGCGGCAGGTGACTTCATGGCCGATAAAGGTGACCTCGACGACACGTTTTTCCTGTCACAGATCTCAGACACCCTCATGAGCGTTGAATGGCTAGACCAGTTCAGTGGCGTTTCTGGTTACTCAGTTGACAACTCTGGTATTGACAACCGACTAGTGCGAGATATCAGGTAGACATTATGGAGCCTGGAAGCACTAGACGCGGTAGATTTAGCGACTGGCCACGAGCTACATGCTACATCGTTTCTAATGGGCTTAAGGCGAATTCTTTGTCTCCGCACGAATTTGCCAAGTATTTTCAACGATGCATTTCCTATCCCAGAGCCCTCGGCGACGGTGGTGAGACTGAACAGCTCATCGTTACAAAATTCTAAGAAGTGTTCGACGAGCGGTACGGTGCGCAGCTCTGTGCGAGCCTTGGGAAAGGCGATACTGATCTCGTAGGAGTGGAAAGCACGTCCTCATGCTGCTTGTTCTACAGAAGGCGAGGTAGATGGATGGATGAGTTAATAGCACACTGTGAGATGGGAATCGGTTCTCTATTGAGCATATTATCACTCTCTTTGCGATGACAATTCCCCTCAGCTCGTCCCGTGCTGCGAAGCACGAGTGTTGTCATCTGTGGCGCATACAGAGTTGCTAGAGCACGATCAATGGATGTGCAATCTTTTCAATCGAAGTAAATTTGACCATCCTGCGACGGGCCACTGGGGTCTGCGTTGACTCTCAAGCAGATCATCGTTTTCAAATATCAGAGGTTTCCATGAACTGACTGGGCACATCTGTATTTTTCAGAGCTTCTTTTTCACAGCGCTGCGTATCATTTGTTATTCTTTCGCTTATCGAGTCTCTCGCATGTGGCACGATTTCTTCCAGAGAGAGCCTTCGACAAGAGCAAATTTGCTTTTTTCAACTCAAGGGAGGCATGTTAGAGTCTCGTCAATTCTGCGATTGTGGAGACCACGGTCTCGTCCATTAGAGACAATGGATGCTGTCGTGCCTGGCTTTCGCGCGTCACATAGCGTCCCTAGACGTCGGGTGATGACATGGTCATTTGACTTTTACTAACTACTACTCTCTCTTCTATGTACGTAGCATACCGGGCTTCATCCATGCCACCATCACGTTTTGCACGCCACGAGTCCAGTGGCACCGTAATTGTGCGGCGCTTTCAGTTTCCTCACCATGAAACCGAAGCGCATATTACAAAAGGTCATCTGAGAGAACCGTTGGAAGCTGTAGCCAGTCGAGTGGGCTTGCGAGCACAATGTTCCACGAGCCCATCGTTCGCTGACTTATGTCTTGTCGACAACCAAGAACTTTTGCTCATGGGAAAGCTAGTAGACAGAGGAGTGTACTATATCACAGGGGGCGCTTGTACTGATGTAGAGGGCGATGCATCGCCGAGAAACACGAAATCTGCTATTTTGAACGGCGCGACGTGTGGGGTGGCACCGCAACCTCCCGACATTACAGTGGGCTGGTGTTTCGATGCTCGCATGTGTTGCATCGCTCTGAGATCAACCGTTCTCCTGAAACACCATACCGTCTGCAACGCGCGATCGAGACTCTTCAGGCCTGTGAGCGTGCGTGCGACATTCTGCCTGTCGAGCTATTGCTCCCTTTAGGGTGCATATAGATGGCAGCTTGGAACCAGACTTGGCCGAGCAGCACCATCCATAAGCGCAGCGAACCGGGCGCAGTGGATACCTGCACGACTTGCCACCTATGACGAGGTTTGCTCATTCCAAGATCCGCGTGTTTATCACGAGTTTTTGAAGAGTGGAGCGTCTCTGGTGGGCTTGAAAAGTGATGTTTACTGCAGCGACGAGGCGAGCAGCGTAGCAGCTCGCCTTTCGGCAGCTGCCGTGATAGACGCTAGCGTCGCCGCGCTTCGCGGTGTGGCGGCTACTCGGTCTGGCGGCACCTCCAGCGCTGCAGGGTGTGTGCTCCCCCTCGTGTCTTCTGTCTTGTGCGGCCGCCAGGGCATCACTGTACGGCGTCACAGCCGAGCGGGTTTTGCTTGGTCAACAACATCGCTATTGCGGCTCAGCAGCTACGCACTCGGCACGCATCCGTGTTGCCCTCTGGCCTACCGCGCATTGCAATTCTCGATCTGGACGTTCACTTTGGCGAGGGCACCGCTTCCTTCGTTGAAGGCGCGTGTGACCCCACCTCGCTACTGTATCTGTCGCTCCACCGCTACGACAAAAAGAGCTTCTATCCATTTGACAGCCGCGGTGACACGTCCTACGTAGGAGGGAGCCGACACACCGCTTCCAAGGGCTCCATATGCAATGTAGCCGTGCACACGAACGCGCAACACCCAACACGATGTGAACAGGTAATCTCGGACCACCTAATGAACTCTGTTTTAGAAGAAATTTTCTTGCAGCGGCTGGCCCAGTTTCGACCCGACCTGATCATGGTGTCACTGGGCTTCGATGCTGCCTATGGTGATCCATTAGGCAAGATGGCCGTCGAGGGTGGGTTTGCCTCCGTCCTGTCGCGGCTGAAGGAGTGGTGCCTGCATGAGGGACGGTCAGTGGGGTTGGTTGTTGCACTGGAGGGCGGCTACAACCCGGAGGCTGTTGCTCAAGGAGTGCTCTCTGTCGCTCTTGCCTTGAGCCTCCCTCGCACCGACCCTCTACTACAGGAACTTCTTGTGGAAAGACCACCAAAGGTCTGGGCAGACTTGCGGCAACGTCAGGAGCGGCGTCATCGCGAATGGCAGAACCTTCGAAGGGAGCGGGCAGAGGGCGGCATTGGAGGAGTACTCATTGGTCAGAGCTCTGAGATGAAGCCGCCTGCATCTGAGGAGCCAGAGAAGCCGCAAGAAGACGCGTTGCTTTTGGATCGCCACAGGCGCTGGTGCGCCGCACTGGTAGCCAAGGTTCAGCAAATTCACCGGGATGCCATGGCGCCGTAGCGTTAGATTATCATCCCCACGCGCATTGTGGCAGAAAGCTTTACCTTGAAACAGAGGCATCTGTTATTTACAAACATGAACGCGCGGCACTGTGCTCTTTCTAGTTCTTCACCGAGAGCGGACGGTTGTATGGCGCCTTACCGTATGTGTGTGTGTGTGTTGCGCTCAGAGACGTGCCCCACGTGTGTGGTGTGTGTGTGTGTGTAGGTGTGGGTTGTCGCGAATCGGTAAGGCACCAATTTCCTTCTGTTGCAGCTCTCCGCCCCCCCCGCCACGCTCTCAGAGATGTTCCATATTTAATTATTATTCGTTTTTTTTTTTCCGTCAAAGTCGACTAGATGTCTTACCACGAACCCTTTGGCGTATTCCGCTCCTCTTACGTGCCGTTTAGTGCCCACCTGACACATCGTCCACGGCGCCTACACACCAACGTTGGCAGGGTCAACAAAAACACACCAGCACTAAACAAAAACAACAACAAGCCATACCACCACAGCTTCCACTCACCATCGAAATATGACCACACAAACAGTGCCGAGCATGCGATTCTTCTCAGTTAGGGTCTCACGCAGCGCAGCCACTGGGAATGTGCGTGTGCCTCGGTGCGTGCCTCTCCCCTTCCCTCTGTATGCGCGATGTATTGGTGCGCCGCTGTTGCGTGAGGTCGTCCGCACCTGCGTTGCCTGGGACGACATTCCCTCCCCCTCTTGTACTCTCGCTTTCCCCCCTCCCTGCGCCGTTATTCATTGATCCTGACTCGCTCTGCGGCTTCTCTCCACCACCCCCAGCATCTGACCCTATTCCACCCACTGTCTTCGTGCTGTAGCTGTGACCTCTGCGGCTGTGCATTGCCTTTGCTTCCCCCTCGGTCTCTTCCTTGCTGATTTTCGTTTTTCCTTCTCCCCTTCCTGCCCCCACGCGATGGCGGTGCCGAGGGTCCTCCTGTGTGTTGTTGCGGCTGTGTGCGTGCTGCTGGCGGCTGCCGGCGTGCCTGCGCGAGCGATGTACGTGGGCAGGCCGGTCTCTGTGCTGTTCGAGGAGTTCAAGCAGACGTACCAGCGCGTGTACACGACGCTGGCCGAGGAGCAGCAGCGGCTGGCGAACTTCGAGCGCAACCTGGAGCTGATGCGCGAGCACCAGGCGAACAACCCACACGCGCGGTTCGGGATCACGAAGTTCTTTGACCTGTCAGAGGCAGAGTTCGCCGCGCGCTACCTGAGTGGCGCCACGCACTTCACAAAGGCGAAGAAGTTCGCAAGTCAGCACTATCGCAAGGTGGGCGCGGACCTGTCGACAGCGCCTGCTGTGGTGGACTGGCGTGATATGGGCGCCGTGACGCCGGTGAAGGACCAGGGGGCGTGCGGGTCATGCTGGGCGTTCTCGGCGATCGGCAACATAGAGTCGCAGTGGTTTATTGCCACCCACTCGCTGACCTCCCTGTCGGAGCAGCAGCTGGTGAGCTGCGATAATGTGGACGAGGGCTGCAACGGCGGCCTGATGCTGCAGGCGTTCGACTGGCTGCTGAGCAATACGAACGGAGGCGTGTACACGGATTTTAGCTACCCCTACATGTCCGGTAATGGTATTGTGCCCGAGTGCTTGGAGAGTAGTGATCTCGTCATCGGTGCGTACATCGATGGCCATGTGACGATCGAGAGCAACGAGAGTGTGATGGCTGCGTGGCTTGCGGCGAACGGTCCCATCGCGGTTGCGGTGGACGCCACTGCCTTCATGTCGTACACGGACGGCGTCTTGACCTCGTGCGATGGTAAACAGCTGAACCACGGTGTGCTGCTCGTTGGGTACAACATGACCGGCAAGGTTCCGTACTGGGTGATCAAGAACTCGTGGGGTGAGAACTGGGGCGAGAATGGCTACATACGCGTGCTCAAGGGGAGGAACGAGTGCCTGATCCAGGAGTACCCCGTGTCCGCGCTGACGTCTGGCAGTACCACCCCTGGTCCGACGACGACGACGAAAGCCCCCAAGGGCTTGGTGGTGGTGCAGACGAAGTGCACCGATTATTTCTGCAGCAAGGGGTGCAAGGAGTCGGTGCTGGCCACGAACCAGTGCTACAAGGTCCCCGGGGGCCATTCCGTTGTGTTGCAGTGCGGTATGCACGAGGTGCTCCTGCGCACTTATCCGAGCAAGAATTGCAGTGGTATGCCGAAGTACAGTGTGGTTCCTGAGGATAAGTGTATGGTGTCGACGTCCGGCTCGAGCAAGAGCATCTGCACGTTCAAGTAGAGGTGAAGGGTGTGAGTGTGTGTGTGGTAGTAGCGAGGGTGTCACGGGTGAATGGATGGTCGTCGATGCGTTCTCGCTATGGCAGCTTCGCGTTAATACAAGATCTGAATTAGAGGAAGGGGGAGATAACTCCGGCGAAAGGTAGGAGAAATACGAGGCCGAACGTAGGGGAAAAATGAACGATCACGCGCGCTGTGAATAGGAACTGCGGCACCACCCTACTCCGTGTATACTGCAGATTGTTCTTCTGCCCGCCCTCGGTCCCCGCCGCCTCCTCCTTTCTACGTCTCTTCCCAGTTCTTCTCTTACGCGCCAATAGAGCAGTTGCCTACCACGCCCACACGCAAGCGCGCACAGGAACACAGGCAACCTTTTCGCTCTGCTGTCGTCTCTCTCTCTCGTTTGTTTTTCTCTTCCTTCATCAGCGTCCTTTTGTTTTTGATTCGAGCAGTTTTTTCGCCCTTTATTTTCTCTCCTTTTCTCGAGAATGACTTTGTTTTGTGGTTTGGCTGTGGCATACCTCTTCTGGGTTGTCTACTGCGCATACGCCCCCCCCTCCCCCCTCCCCACGCCTTTCTTTTTCGCCTCCCCAGGTCTCTGTACCGCTTTGGTTCCGGGACCCTCTCTACTGTGGAAGTGTGCCTATACCTGCCCCCCTTCCCTCTCTCTTTACATCTTGCAGGTACGCTGCTTTTACATCGCAGTCGTGCCTATGCAGGTGCTTGCACAGCCTGTTCAACGCCTTCCACCCACCTTCGTTCCCCCCGCTCCTCCCTCTACAAACTATTTTTGTTTTCCGGTTTGCTTTACGAGTTCCTCTCTGTGTATGTCTGCGCGTGTGTGCCTGTACGTATGGATGAGTCTCAACGTTACTCAAAAAACAAAGCAACACAGAGGAAACGCACCGACATCGAGGGGAAAGTGAGGGGGATGTACGTGCTCGCTCATGCGCGTGCACGTATGCACCACTGCCACGGTGGCAGCATTTGCGAAGTCTGGTAGTCCGATGGGCCCTATGCTGCGGCTCGCACAAGAGGTGTGGCATGGTACGTATCGAGTGAACGACGCTATTGAATTTACGAGTGTTGCCACTTTTCTCTCCTTTGGATTGTCACGCAGCGCAGCCACTGGGAATGTGCGATGTGCCTCGGTGCGCGCCTCTCCCCTTCCCTCTGTATGCGCGATGTATTGGTGCGCCGCTGTTGCGTGAGGTCGTCCGCACCTGCGTTGCCTGGGACGACATTCCCTCCCCCTCTTGTACTCTCGCTTTCCCCCCTCCCTGCGCCGTTATTCATTGATCCTGACTCGCTCTGCGGCTTCTCTCCACCACCCCCAGCATCTGACCCTATTCCACCCACTGTCTTCGTGCTGTAGCTGTGACCTCTGCGGCTGTGCATTGCCTTTGCTTCCCCCTCGGTCTCTTCCTTGCTGATTTTCGTTTTTCCTTCTCCCCTTCCTGCCCCCACGCGATGGCGGTGCCGAGGGTCCTCCTGTGTGTTGTTGCGGCTGTGTGCGTGCTGCTGGTGGCTGCCGGCGTGCCTGCGCGAGCGATGTACGTGGGCAGGCCGGTCTCTGTGCTGTTCGAGGAGTTCAAGCAGACGTACCAGCGCGTGTACACGACGCTGGCCGAGGAGCAGCAGCGGCTGGCGAACTTCGAGCGCAACCTGGAGCTGATGCGCGAGCACCAGGCGAACAACCCACACGCGCGGTTCGGGATCACGAAGTTCTTTGACCTGTCAGAGGCAGAGTTCGCCGCGCGCTACCTGAGTGGCGCCACGCACTTCACAAAGGCGAAGAAGTTCGCAAGTCAGCACTATCGCAAGGTGGGCGCGGACCTGTCGACAGCGCCTGCTGTGGTGGACTGGCGTGATATGGGCGCCGTGACGCCGGTGAAGGACCAGGGGGCGTGCGGGTCATGCTGGGCGTTCTCGGCGATCGGCAACATAGAGTCGCAGTGGTTTATTGCCACCCACTCGCTGACCTCCCTGTCGGAGCAGCAGCTGGTGAGCTGCGATAATGTGGACGAGGGCTGCAACGGCGGCCTGATGCTGCAGGCGTTCGACTGGCTGCTGAGCAATACGAACGGAGGCGTGTACACGGATGTTAGCTACCCCTACATGTCCGGTAATGGTATTGTGCCCGAGTGCTTGGAGAGTAGTGAACTCGTCATCGGTGCGTACATCGATGGCCATGTGACGATCGAGAGCAACGAGAGTGTGATGGCTGCGTGGCTTGCGGCGAACGGTCCCATCGCGGTTGCGGTGGACGCCACTGCCTTCATGTCGTACACGGACGGCGTCTTGACCTCGTGCGATGGTAAACAGCTGAACCACGGTGTGCTGCTCGTTGGGTACAACATGACCGGCAAGGTTCCGTACTGGGTGATCAAGAACTCGTGGGGTGAGAACTGGGGCGAGAATGGCTACATACGCGTGCTCAAGGGGAGGAACGAGTGCCTGATCCAGGAGTACCCCGTGTCCGCGCTGACGTCTGGCAGTACCACCCCTGGTCCGACGACGACGACGAAAGCCCCCAAGGGCTTGGTGGTGGTGCAAAGCTACTATGTCAGTCTGAAATGCAGTTATTAGATGCCGCTCGATCCAGGTGATCTTATGTGAGTGGCATGGTGGCCCAAGGGGAGGGGATTTCATTGTTTTGTGCGCCCTGAAGGAGGCGCTCATGCTCACCTCTCCGAGCAGCGATTGCAGTGGCCCCCAGCGATATGGCGTCATACGCGACGCTGTCTCTGCGAAGATGTTTGGTGGCTTAGACATGAGTGCCACCATGCATGTCCAACGAGAACAACGTGGCTCATGGGCGAATAAGAAAAAAAGCTGAGCTACGCAAGAGAGGGTTTGTCTGGTGCCGTGCATTGCTGATGACTAACGGTATACACACATCCAAGTAGCCCCCACTCCAGAATTCCACTTCCTTCTTCCTTTTCGCTGCTACGGTATCGTCAGGGTGTGTGGAACGTGCCTTGTTTACCTGTCGTGCGGCTCTACCATCCCCATACACGGCTTCACCCCTCCCGTTTTTTTTTTTTCATCCTGCTGCCCCGACTCTGTGTAGATGGAGAGTGCGTAAGTTTGCGGTAGGAAGCGGAGAGGTGCACGCAAGGTCTCTTTATCTTTGGTCACCCAGCGCTTTGCGACTATCGCAGCCACCCTTTTCCCCTTGTGACTCGTCATCTTTATCATCTCTTTAGTTTTTCTCCTGACGTTGTTTTTGCTACTCTTCCTCCTCCCCCTCCCTTCCCTGTGAAGTCGCTTATATACCTCAGGACGACAAAGTGAGCAGGACATCACACCTCTCCTTGTCGTTTGTCTGGTTCTTTTCCTCGTGTAGGTGTGCCGCCGTCTCCTTATCTCTGTGCACACCCACACACCCACGCAGACACGTAGACAAGCGAGCAGAATAAGGAAAACGAACTTCACCCCAACCAACCCCCATCTCAACTTTGTTTTCTCTCGTTCCTGTGCGTGTTTTTTGCTTGTTTAAATTCTCTCTGTTTTCCCCCTTCCATCCTTTTCGGGTTTCGATTTACCTACTCACCCCCACCCCCCTTCACACACACACACACATGCACACATTCAGCCACCGAAGCAGACACGCACTTGAGAGCACAACTGAAGGGCAGCGAGAAGTCGGACGGAATGAGGGAAAGCAGCGCAGTAAGTTACAACCTACTGTGTGTCTGAGATGCACACACACACATAATATGGCAACACCAATGAAACGGTGAGTGCAAATCACTGTGGCTCTATCAGTGACATGTCTCTCTCTCTCTCTCTCGGCAGGCTCGTGCGTATGCGGATGTGGGTGTGTGGTGAATCGGTGACTCCTTTTTCTCTCCTGAGTTGTTTTCGTTTGTGCGTGCGTTTATCCGCCCTTCTGGCGTCCGCACACCCATCCTTGTCATCTTCACATGCATACACCCGTGGGCTCTATGTCTCCTCTCATTTTTCTTTCTCGTCGTGCATACGACACCGAAGCCTCCCCCACCTCCTCTTGTGACTGACCACCGCGTGGTATTACTCTACAGTGACTTCTCTTTTGTTTTTTTCTTCGCCTTTGTTTTCCACCATCTCCCTCTTCGTGTGCTCAGCGCCGTTTTCTTCTCTGTATATTTTGTCCTCTCGGTTGTCTCTCGATTGACGCTTTCCGTTCTCGCGTGCATGGCGGCGGAGATGCACGTGTGTGGATTGTGAGCCTATGATGGGTTTGTTGTGGGGCTGTTGCTGCCTTTTTCTCCACCCGCTCTTCCACCACGCTTCGCTGTGGCGTGGGCAGCATCGTCCTCCAATGCGTCGCGTGCGTGGCGGGTAAAGAGAGGATCTCAGCCAACAAGCGAAACAAGACTCCGGTGTGCGGGAGGGAGCAACACAGCAGCAAGGGCAGCAGCAGGGACTACAGGACCCTTGACCCCCCCCCTCTGGAGCGGTGACAAAAAGTAAAACTAAAATACGGAAAAGAACATCAACCCAGTAAAAAAGGAGAGTCGAGGCATACCGTGCGTGTATGTACATGGCGTGCGTGTGTCTGGGCCTGTCAGCGTCCCGCTTCTTCTCCTCCTACTCCTCCCCCCGTCTCTTACCCGCCCCCTCCCCTCCTTTTTTCCTCGCCTGCACTGCTCTCTATCTATCTAAATCCATCTTCTCGTCATGGACGCCACACTTCACTTACTGTATGCGAATGTGTGTTGTTTAGGCGAGGGAGTATCGTGTTCGCTCGGTGGGCTCACTGGAGGGAGCGGCGGGGGGGCGGGGATTGCGAGAGAGAGCCAGCGGAGTAACACCAGCAAGCGAGGAGCAAAACAACGTCGGCGCACTTTCTTCTCTCAAGGATCCAATACAGAAACATGCAGAGCTACGTGCCGACGGTATGAGGAATGAGGGAGGAGAGTGGACAGCAGCAGCAACATAAGCGCAGTTTAAGGGGGACGACCAGGAGCGCATGGCCGGTGGCCATGCTTAGAGGACCGGCCTAACGGGGTACGTGGACCCAATACGCGCAGTCGGTGATATCCCTTCTCTCTCCCTTCATCGCGGTCAATGTCATGTTCAGCCAAGGTGACGTTCCAACAGCAACGGATGTTTCGAGTGGCGAGAACAATCGGAAGCGAAGGAATCGCAAAGGAGCAGCGAAAAAAAAAACGAAAGAAATGCGTGCGTGTGTGTGGGCTGGGCCGGTCTCTTTACATTTGTGGGCAGCGATCCCCCAACTTGCTGAGGATAGGGAGTGGGCATTGCGTGAAGGGCGTGGGAGGCGACGATTGTAGAGTGGAGGGGAACGGCGAGACTCCACCTGAGAAGGCGGCCGTGCGTCGCATCCCCCTTTCACTCTCCCTCTTCCTCCCCCCTCCCGTTCAGCATGCGACAATCGGCCTTTTTGCGTGTCCTGACTACTACATGCATCCCCTCGGTGTTCTCCACGCCGTTTCTTCCTTTCTCTCTCTTTTGCTATGCCGTCTCCCACTCATCCGTACGCGCGCACCCACACATGTGCGTCGAACGGGCTCTCCACAGAACAAAAGAAAGCAACGAGATCTATCAGAGTTACGCACGGGCAGCCGTCTGTGCCCCTCCCGCCGTCCCCCACCCGAGCTTACCCCCGACGCTGTCGCTACCCTAAACAGTTTGCGGCTGCCTTGTCATCGCGCACCTCCTATTTTTCTTTTCCACGCACGCACACGCACACGTACGCACACGCATGTATATATGCAGACAAGGAAAACTGACACGACCGCGGCACTGAGAAAGGCTGCAGAGGTCACGGCAACCACTGCGCCATCCTCGTTCCTTTGAGCGTGACTTTTTTCCATGTTGTGCCGTCATCTCGCTGGAGTCCCACGCCCTGCGCTCCGTTACGCCTTATGGGCTTCTTTTCACTACTACCACTGCCACAATCGCCGTATCGTTCCTCACATCTTCGACACCGCTCCCGCCATCCCGACATCGTCGTCCAGCGTCAAGTTTGCTGCGCCCTCGCCTGCCCTTTTGTTCTACAGCATCGGCAATACTTTTGCATGGTCACGGCGGCATTATCGACCCACACTTCTGTCGACCACGCAGTCACTTTGTAGTCCGTGGGCAGCGGCAGTGCATCAGGGACCCCACCAGGAGGTGTGCGCCGCGCTGGAACTCCAGCCATGTCACAGGATGGCGTGGAGGTGCCATGCAGCATGTGCCTAACCATCGGCGATGTAATGATTCCGGTGCCGGAATACGCGGCGCACCCCGAGCGGGTGGTCTGGGCTTCCCCCGGCGTTGACCACACCGTACAGTACCTTCAACCAACTGCTGCGGTCGACCCGACGGAGGGAGCCATGGGGCCCACCGGTGGCTTACCGTCCTTGAACGGCGGTACAGTGGCGGAGGAGAACATGTTCTTCACCCTGCAGGACCCGCTCACGCGGAGCTACCTCCGCTGGATCGCTCAGAAGGAGCAGCTGGGCCAGGACATGTGTCTCATCGGTGACCCCGGTCCTGCCATGCGGTGGCTGGTGATGCTTTACAGCCATCTCACCCGCCGCGAAATCCGCGTCGTTTACCTAAACAGCGACATCACAGAGAGCGACCTGAAGCAGCGTCGTGAGATCCGAAACGGCAACCTCATCTACGACGACCAAAGCGCCGTCTCAGCTGCTGTGGAGGGTCAGCTGTTGGTGCTCGAGGGCCTCACGCGTGTGGAGCGAAATGTGCTGCCGGTGATCAACAACCTCCTCGAAAACCGTGAGATGCACCTCGACAACGGCTCGGTTCTTATTCACCCGGCGCGCTACGACTCGCTGCTGCAGAAGCTATACGAGTCAAAGCTCCAGCAGAGGGGACATCAACAACAGAGCGCAAGTGACGGTCTGCGGAGCGTCGAGCTGATTGCTGAAGCGAAGCGTGAGCTGGCTCAAATGGGTCTGGTGCGCGTTTCAGAGAGGTTTCGCGTGATTGGGATTACAGTGCCGGTACCACCGTACGAGGGAAACCCACTTGATCCCCCACTGCGCTCGCGCTTCCAGTGCCTGTACGTCCGCACGCCGATGCCAGTGGTGGCGCCGTCGTCGTCCGTGGTGAGCGCTTTGGTGGCGCGCGCTGATGACACGAGCCGCACTAACCATAAGCGGACCAAGCAGGTGTCAGAGCTGCAGGAGCAGCATTCGGACCGCTTCGCACGGGTTGTGCAGCTGCGCGCGGCCATTACTGCTATCAACGACTCCACAAGCGATTTCCAGCTGAGCAAGCCGAGCAAGAAGAAGGTTACCCCGGCTGCGCCGGTGCATGGCCGTGGAAGGGCCCAGCACACCCCCATGTACTATAGGGGTGGTATGGTGGAGCAGCTCTCCGAGGATGACACTGACACCGCTGCGGGCGTAGATAGCGCAGACAGCAGCGTCGCTGCGGCGAGTAGCCCCTTGCAGACGCTAGACAACTGGGCTCTCGCTACTATTGCCCAGCAGCTCGCCCTCTTCCCTGATACGCCGGTAGGTGAGGTTGTCATACGGGGCTTTCCTTGGCCTTACTACGCCCGCCAACTCACCCGCAGTGGCGCAGGTGGCGCGGTGACTGGGTATGCAAACGTTGAGGAATACCACCGCCGACTGGCGCAGTACGCAGAGGTGCTTCAGCACTGTCGCGTATATCCGCCTTTACTGCTTGCCGCTAATCTCACAGACAGCAACACGCATGCTCGCCGTTCCAGTCGTGAGGATAGTGGACTAAATAGGCTGCATGGCCATCAGGTGCGTGAGCCACCTGCCAAGAGGTTGCGCATGAGTGAAAGGCTGCGCACATTGGTGCAAGGTCAAGATGAGCCAGGAGATGACGAGCCTCGCGGTGCAGCGGCAGCTCGTGCCTACGTTCGCTCCGCCCAGCTTGTGTCCGCTCCCTCAACGGTCGCTAGTGTCCCACTGCCGGTTCAGCAGATTTTCAACTATATCCTGCAGTACCGCAACGTTACATCTACCGCGGTGTTCTCCGATGTGCCGGTCGTTGTGGCAGATGCGGTTGTGGCAACCGCTGCACACAACGCTGAGCATCCTGGCCAGCCAGGGACGTACCTCCTGAAGGTTTTCATGGGCCCTCGGGCGCTCTGCTCACGCGGGTCCTCGGACGCGAGCGGCTATGTTGGATGGGACGTCGCAGAGTATCTCAGCACTACCGCTGCGCCCTCCACGGTCTTTACAACTGAACACTACCACGTCCTGCAGGCGATGCTACAGGTGCACGCCAGCCGACAACACATCTGCCTGCTCGGCCCCACCGGCTGCGGCAAGACGGCCATGGTGCGCGCGTTTGGGCGACTGCTGGGGTACACGCTTGCGCCGACGATGCATTTGTACGCAGATATGACGCACAAGGACCTCTTCCAGCAGCGCATGACGGACCCTAAGACAGGCAACACAACGTGGCAGGACTCGCCACTGCTGCATGCTGCCATCTACGGCGAGCTGGTCGTGCTGGATGGCATGGAGAAGCTACCGAGCGGGATGCTGTCATCCTTGCAGCAGATCATTGTGGACCAGAGCGCAGTGCTGGCTGACGGCACAATGCTGAAGTCAGCGATGGAATACAACCGGCTAAAGGAACAGCTCACTGAACGCGACCCGATTACCGGAGTAGTGGTGTGGAAGCCGACAGATGAAGACATGCGGGAGCGGAGGATTTTCCCGGTACACCCGTGCTTTCGAGTGGTGGCAACGGCGCGTCCGCCACTACCAGTCAGTGGCGGTGGCGGTGGTGCGGCTGGAAGCCGAGGCAGCAGGGACTTCTTCATTACACAAGATCTCACAACGCTGTTTCGCATGGTGTCAATGCCAGATGCCGGCGAGGGTGCGCTAGGACCGGTGCTGCGGGAGGTCGCTCAGACAGAGGCACGCTTGCTGCAGGCAGAAGCATGGCGGAAGCAAGAGGCCACGGCGGCAACCCAGCAGCGCATTGAGGCTGTTGTGGAGCAGCTTATCCAGTTACGCAATGGGCTGGCGGAGCTTCACTCCACAGACGGCAAGATGCCGCAGCTCAGCCTCCGGCAGCTGCGCCAGCTCGTCCGCTCTGCCGTGCGTTACCCGTCACGCATCGAGGAGAGTGTGTGTAACACACTGCTCCTGCCCCTGATGACAGGTGTTGCCGCTACCAAGGTGCGACACGCGCTGGAGACCTCCGGGTTGGTACACTCAAGCATCCGGACGGCGACGGGACGCGGTGACACGACATCAACGGAACCGACGCGGAGGGTGAGGTTCTTCTTGTGGCCCCAAATGACGGTGTCCACGCCGGCGGTGAAGCCTCAACGAACCCGAGTCGACTATGGTGCGTGAACGGGGAGCCTGTGCTACAGCTTTCTCGCGTGTACACGCAGGCGGAGCTGGCCCTGGTGCCGCACGTTACCGGGTTCCACGCGAACCGTGTGCACGAGTCTATCTTGGCTTGGCTGGCGAAGCAGTACGCCATGGGCAGCAACATCCTCCTTATCGGCAACCAGGGCGTGGGGAAGAACAAGGTGGTGGACGCCTTTCTCTCGCGCCTCGGCATCCCACGGCACTATATCCAGCTGCACCGTGACACGACCGTGGGCAGCTTGACGATCAACCCCACGGTAGAGGCCGGCAAGGTCGTCTGGGAGGACTCGCCGCTGGTGAAGGCGGTCCAACGAGGTCACTGCCTTGTGGTGGACGAGATCGACAAGGCACCAGTGGAAGTGGTGCAGGTGCTGAAGGGCCTGATCGAAGACCGCGAGATGCGGCTCGGTGACGGGCGGCAGATCTACGACCCAGCGATGGAGCCGTACACATCATCTGCGGCAGGGACGATGCAGCGCATCGCCATTCACCCGGACTTTCGCATTATCGTCTTGGCTAATCCGCCAGGATTTCCGTTTCACGGCAACGACTTCTTCCGCGAGTGTGGTGACCTCTTCGCCGCGTACGTGATGGGCAACCCGGACGCGGAGTCGCAGCTGCGCGTCTTGGCTGCCTACGCGCCAACTCTGCCGCGGCCACTGCTAAAGCGCCTTGTTCTGGTGTTTCTCGAACTACAGAACGCCTTCACTCAAGGGAACCTAACCTACCCCTTCTCGCTCCGTGAGCTGATCGCCGTGGTGAAGCACATGTCATGCTACCCGCAAGACGGAGTTTACGAGGCACTTAACAACGTCTTTAACTTCGATGCCCGTGACGAGAACACGCTGCGGGTGGTGCGGCAGGTTCTCGCCAACTGCCTCCAACCCATGATTCAGCAAGGTGGCTTGCAGCGCCTCAAGCCGTACAAAGCAGGGCAGCCGATAGCGTTGTTGCCCTTTAAGGAGCTGGTGACGCTACCCATGACAACGATGGCCACAACAGTGCCGGCGGCGGACGCGGGGCACTTTACCACCCTCGTCTTCCTCCCTGCAGAGGTTACGCTCAGCGAGCATCGCTTCCTGTCGCGCATTATGGAGGCGGAGGAGGAAAGAGCCGCGTCGCAGAGGCAGTGTAATCGCACGAGTGATACAGGGGCAGCGGTGTGGCATGTAACATATCCCACCGAGGCATTCTTCCCTGCCTCACCGGCTGCGGATGCCACACTATCCACCACAGAGGCCTTCACGGAGTGGGCAAGCCAATCAGCCCTGCCATTCGTGAACTCCAACACCGATACGGTTGTTGCCATGACCTCTGTGACGGCTGTTGGTGGCACCGATGCGGAGACAGAAGCGGCGACACTCCCGCTGCTCTCGGTCCTGCTGCTTCGCCGCACATCCCAAAGGATGGCAGCAGCTGGAAGAGTGAGCAGTCAGCCACTGCAGCACCGCTGCGGTTGATTGTCGCGACAGTGCGCCTGCCGCCTTCCTCCATAGAGGCCCGCTACCTTTTCGCCGACAGGGCAGAGGAACTGGCGACGCTTTGGCCAGTGGGCCATGCGCGGTTTGTTGACGTCTCCTCGTCGTACGCGACGGAGCTGGCAGACGCGGCGGAGTGCCTGTCTTCGCTCTTTACATTTACTGGGATCGACATGTCTACACAGGCGCTTCCTTGGCGAACCGGTGGCGGCGAGGCTGGTGACACGGTGGGGCAGCAGCAACACCTCCGCATCTGGCCGCCGTCGTTGGCGACCTGGTCGCACACGATGGGTGGACGGACGTCCCTTCTGCGCCAGAGAGATGGGACTGGATGGATGGCGAGCGTACTCCGCAGGGCGTTGTGCTGCTGTCTTCTAACAAGACGGGCCGCACAGTACTGATTGACGTGCTGGCAGGTGCCTCCTCGGACTTGTACATGGCGCGCATGGGCCTCGCAAAAGGCGCGACGGCGCCAGCGAGCAACACAGTCTGCGCAGCAACCACCACGTCTCTCGAACCTGTGCTGCCTCTCCACCTAGATCGGTGCCTGTCCGCTGCATCGGCGACATCAGCTGCGCAGGCAAGCGTCCGTGTGCTTGACGTGAGTGCCCGCCATGGCGTCATCTGCTTTGCCACTGCCTCGTCAGCCACAACGGAGTGCTTTTTTCTCCTCCAAGGGCGAGTCGTGAGGGTGAGCTTCCCACAGCCAGTTGTGTCGTTGCGGTTTGTGGGCAGCCGATTGGCAACTGTGGAGATGGAGGCTCCGCTGCAGGTGACGCTCGTGAGATGTCGAGACGGAGGGCTCATCGCAGCACTGGTGTTGTGAAGGTGTCGGTGGCAGCCGACGGCAGGGCTCATGCGACGATGCTGCCTCTCTCGCCGGATACGCAACGGTTGGAGCTCGTGGATGCCCCTGCGATCGCTGCCTCTGATGATGGACCCACGGCGCACCTCTCTGCGAGCGACCGGAGCAGCGCGTCGCATGACATCCTTGCCCCAGCGGACTTGAAGGGATCGCTGTGGCGCGTCGCTGTCGCTGCTGCGTCGTCTTCGGCGAGCACGTCCTCATCCACTGATGGAACATCTGATACCTACAAGGACGACCCGGTCGGTCGCAACGTCGTTTACGCCCGCGTCGAGGGCACCACAGAAAGCGGGCTGCAGCTGCGCTACTATAAGAGTAAGACAGGGCCTACATCAGCGAGCGCCGTGCCGCTTGCCCCCACTGTCCTTGTTGACGACGCACGCCATCAGCTTCTTCACATTCATTCTGACGGCCGGACGGTCTCCGCGATCGACACGCAACATGCCACACAGCGCACATTTGCCAGCGTCCCTGGGGCGGGATTCCAGGCGGCTTCCACGTCGCCATCTGCTGCTGCTGCTACAGCGGACCTTTGGTCCCTTGACAGCCACAGCGGCGCTGTCTACGTGTGGAAGCCGGCGTCGCAGCAGGTCTCCGTTGCCGATGTGAATGGTGAGCGCGTGCGGCAGCGTTACTCAGAGTGGTCGTCGCTGCTCACCGGCAACGCGGCCACTGTCGGTGACGCTGCCACTGTTGAGGAGGACGAACTAGGCGTGAAAGATTTCAAGATGAAGTACAGCACGCCACGCAAGCAGCCCTCCGGCACCTTGAAGCACGGCGAGATCGACGACAAGGAGCACCACGGCGGCAACACGTGGGCCGGCGGCACGGGTGGCACAGACACTGCGGGGCTTGGAGGGTTGGTGGGTCCATATCGCCTCGATAAGGGCAACCCTGTGCATCAGGTGTCGCCAGAGGAGAAGCGCAAGGTCCCAAAGCACCTGCTGGAGGAGGCGCGGCGGATGGGCCGCAATGCGCTCAAAGAACGCCTGCAGTCGATTGGCATGTCGGAGGAGGAGTATGAGCAGTACAAGGGTCTACAGGAGCGCGTGCAGCCAGCGGTGGCGCAGCTGCGTGCGCTGCTGATGGGGCTGAAGGCTGCCGAGGGTGAGCGGGTGTGGATGACTGGGCAGACGGACGGTGTGTGGGACGACAAGAAGCTTGTGGAGGGGATCGTGGGCGAAGCGAACGTTTACAAGCGCCGCGTCGACTCGAAGGAGACGAGTCCGTTTCAGCAAAAGTACAAGAAGCGGCTGGTCTTTGTGCTGGACGTGAGTGCGAGCATGTACCGCTTCAACAGTATGGACCAGCGCTTGACTAAGTTGCTCGAGACGACTATCATGATCATGGAGGCCTTTGCCGGGTTCGAGGCGAAGCTGGACTACGCCATGATTGGGCACAACGGCGACAGCGACAACATCCCTCTCGTCAGCTTCAGCTCTCCACCTGCGAACCAGAAGGAGCGCATGATTATCTGCCAGAAGATGTTGGCATACGCGCAGTACTGCTGGTCGGGCGACAACACTGTCGAGGCAATGCGGCGCAGCATTGAGCTAGTGACGAAGGAGAAGGGTGACTCGTACTTTGTGTTTGTCATTAGCGACGCAAACCTGCGCCAGTACGGCATCACACCGCGCGAGCTGACGGAGATCATTCAGAGCAAGCCGGAGGTGAAGATGTTTTGCATCTTTATCGCAACGCTTGGGGCGCAGGCGTCGCATCTGCAGCAGCAGTTGCCGGCTGGGCACGGGTATGAGTGCATGCGAACAGATGTGCTGCCGCAGGTACTGCGTCAGATCTTCACCTCCGCGAACCTATTCTGAGCCGAGGAGGGACAAAGTCGAATGTGTGCCTCGCGTCCATCCAGCAAACGGGGTATGGGCGCATTTCTCTTTTCTTCGACCATTCGCCGATGTGTTTGTATGTGCATAGTCTGTGTGTGTGGTGTGTGTGTGTGTGTGGTGTGTGTGTGTGCGTGTGCGTGTGTGGGAGTGCGGCGCCTTCCCCCCCTTTTTCCCTTCTGCTTAAGTGCAAAAGGGAAGTATACAGTGCTGAACTGGATGGGTGAGGAGGAGGGCGAAACCGCTCAGGTGATGAGAGTCCGCTGTGCCTATCCTTACACCCCCTCAACTTCTTCTGTTTGTCCTTCCCTTTTCCAGCGCCTCGTACTGTTCGCTCGAATGTCTTGCCAGACTTCTTCCCCCTCCTCTTCATATCGGTGTCAGGGGGTGGGTGAGTGGGTGGGGAGACGAGGGAGGGGAAACGATGCCCGCGGCGAACAGCCTTCCCTCTTGGTTATTTACTGTTGTGCTTGATGCCCGGCGACTAAACACGTCTGCGCACGCTTGTTCAATTGACGAGTGACAGCGAACTGACAGAGAGGAATGAAGGACGGAGCGTTGATTGCGCGTCGTCGACAGCGACTGAAATGCATGCAGGTCCCTCCCCCTCCCCCACACCCACCTGTACACTCAGGCACGCTCACCGAAGTGCGACTGCCAAGGCGGGGAAGAGAGACTACCGTGTTACCGTATGCCCCAGGGGGTACTTGAACAGTCAGTCTTAATTTCGATGCCGATAGCCTCATCAGCATTGCACCGCTCCCTCTATTTGTTCTCCACCACATCGTCCATCAGGTGCTTTGTTATAGCCCACAGGGTGCGCCTGCAGCTTTCCCCGTGCACACGGGGCCTCCAATTTTGTTTTGTATTTCGCAAACATCTGAGAGTACACATCACAAGAGCGACAGTCGTACGGCGATTGGTGGGACGCCTTGGGCAAGTGCAGCGGCGAACATACACCCACACCCACCTGCAGACAGGCACTCTCGGAGGGCATCAAAAAATCACCTTCTCAAGCATGAGCGAGGTGCAGCAGGCGGCCGAGATTGCGCGACTCCTGGCGTGTAAGGCGCGCAATGCGAGCCCATTTGAGTTTCTCCAGCTCGACATCGCCACATGCGAGCTGACGGATGTGAATCGGCAGTATCGAAAGATTGCGCTACTGCTGCATCCAGACAAGTGCCAACTCGCGAACTCCACGGACGCCTTCCACGCCGTGGAAAAAGTACACAAGTCGCTCAGCCAGGAGGCCATCTTTTACCACCTGAAGCGGGCGTATCAGAGGCAGCAGGACCGACTAGTAGAGGAGGGCACCTCCGCCACGGCAACAGGGAGTCACAGTGTTCCGGCTGCTGGGTCCACGACTGGGCAGAAACGCGCACGTGAGGCGGAGACGGCGCTGCCGCCCATCGCCTTCGGCTTCCTCACGCAGCTCGCCACCAGCGGTCTGTCCAGCGACGCGCAGAAGGCGGCTGAGGTTCGCCGGGTGCTGCAATGCAAGGCGACTGACTACTTCATCATCCTCGATGTGGACCCCAGCACCTGCACCGTGGCCGACGTTGACCGGCGCTACCGTAAGATGGCCCAAGCGTTGCACCCGGACAAGTGCCAGCTGCCCCACGTGCAGGAGGCCTTCACCGTCTTCGAGAAGGCGCACAAGGAGCTGACAGACGAGAAGAGGCTCGTACGCCTTAAAGTCGCTTTCGAACAGCAAAGAAAGAGAGAGGCCGCGTTGAAAGTGGCGGCTGCGCAGCGCGGGATGAGCGGGGGCGGCACTGACACCAGCGGGCTCGGCCCAGAGGAAGGCTTGACGGCTGAGGAGCGCCTGCAGAAGCGGCGGATGGAGGCGTTGCGAGATCAGCAGCTCGAGGCTGCGCGCCTCGGGGAGGAGGCGGCACGGCGGCGTAAACTGAAGGAGGAGAAGGAGAAGGAGGAGACCGCGCTGGCGGTGGAGCTGGAGCGGCAGCGCAAGGAGTGGAGGGACTTGGAGCTGTTTTAGAAGGCGTAAGCGCCGGCGACTCCCACACTCACTCTCTATCCCTTTCACTTGGCGCTTGTGCAGGTAATCCTAGGGAAAGAGCGGGAGAGCGTGCGGTGCAGCAGAGGGAGGGGAGAGGAAGGGGAAGAGTGAAGTGCTTACATCGCTGATGCTCTGCTATGTGCTAAGTATGCGCTCCTATACGTGCAATTAGGAGAAAGGAAAAAAAGAGAATAGAGAAGCCCATGCACCGCGCGCGCACCCACATCGAGAGAGAGAGCGAGAGAGACGCCGCACTGGTGGAAAAGAGGCAGCACGTGCTGTGAAAGATACACACACTTTAAAAGTGCAGAAGAGTGAGAGGGGGGGGGTATCGGGGTGGGGAACGCAAGGAACATGATGGAGCAAAGGGAGAGAGGGGAAAGAGGGTGTTGTGTGTGCGCCGGGTTCTTGGCTACGCCATCACCGATGTGCACGCTCTCCAGTCTTCCTCTTTCTCTCTTTCTCGGCCTCCTCCTTCTCCTGCTTGTCCACACCGTAGCAGAGCTTGCCTGCTACTGCTCCTCACCTCTCCGTCTACCCGCAGCACCCTTTCCTTCCCTCGCCATTCTCTCCTCACCTTCCCCCTTCCCTCTCTCCATCTCTCGAGGATCATTGGCACGCTTTCTAGACCGTCGAAACTTCAATCAGCAGCTCACACCACTGCATTCCCTCTTCCCCCTTTCCCTTCCCCCCTCTTCTCTCTTCACTGTTGTCGTCGTCGTCGAGGCTCCTCTGATCAGTACGCACTGGTGGGGAAGTGAACAAGACACACGAAACAGGAAAGTAACGCAGTACTGAAGAGAAAATGACGGAGGGTAAATAGGTGTGTGCCTCGCTCGCTCCCCTGTGCGCCACTGTACCCTTCTATAGAAGAGGTACAGTGGCGCACAGGGGAGCGAGCGAGGCACGTGGAGAGAGGCACACACACACACTGGCACAGCCACGTCACCTCTTCTTCGTCTCCGTCTTGGTGGTTCTCTATTTTTTTCTCCTCTGGCATGCGCGTCTGTGATGACTTGTGTGCGTAGATGTGTGCGCCAGTCTCAGTACCATCGGCATTATCGAGCTGGCCTTCCCCCTCCTCGCAGACACAGGCGCATTAGCTAGCTTCCTCCACTTCTCACAGTCACCACTTACGGTCACAAGCACACCCACCCCAGCCACACGCCAGTTGATGACAAGCGGCACGCAGGCGCGCATATAAGCAGGCAAAACAGGAACAGGTGGAACCCACTAAACGGGCGATATGTTCGGTGCCTTTTACGTTCGAATTCCCTCCTCTTGTCTCTTCCCTGCCTCTTATTCATTGGTCCTGTTCCTCTCTGCTTTTCCACTGCAGAGCCAACCTGTTGCTTGAAGGAGGGGAGCCCTTCCCTCTTCATCACTGACCGTATGTCTCTTTCTGGAGTGCCTGTGTCAGGGTCTATGAGTGTATATGTGTGTGTGTGTCTCCTCCACTTTCCTCTGTGCTTATAGCTTCTACCCGTCAAATTCTCTTTCCGTGTTATTCTTACCCACCCACACACATATATAGGGCTTTGTGGGGTTGGTGTGTGCAGCCTCCACGCTCTTTCTCTCCTTGTGCGTGAGTGTGCTGACCGGTACGACATCTCTGCATGTGTTGTCTTGTTCGGTGCCGTTGTCTGCCCCACTCGCCGCGCACCCCGCTCGTCACTCCTTCACGCCCCCTCCCCCCACATGCATTCTGCCTTTCTCTCTCCCCTTCTCTCCTCCTCTTTCGTTCTCTCCGTTCGGTGTTTCTCGAGATTTCCCCCCCTTTCGCTCTATCATTGGCGTGGTGGCTGCCGGCTTTGTTCTCCCCCCCCTTTGCCACCTCTCCGGCAGTGCCGCCTTTCTTCCGTTGTCGTCTCCCCCTACTTCATTTTCGTTGGCTCTACCCCATACCCCTACCCTGCGTGCTGCTGATACTACAGCTCTGTCGAGACCGGCTTTAAACACCTGTGAAACAACACCAACGAACAATACAGCGTGTCCTGCGTGCCTATAGAGTGGTGGTCGTTAGCAGTCATTGGTGTTTGTGTGAAACCGCCGCTTTCCCGCCCTCCCTATTGCTACCCAGCCTCCTTCACTTTGTACAGACACCATCACAGCTGCGTCCTTTCCCCCTCTCCTTCTTCCCGCTTGAGCCGCTGCCTCCCGCGTCTTCTTTCCACGCCTGTCACTCTCCCACTTCTGTTGGTGCGTTTTCCTTTCCCTTTGTTCTTCGCTGTTCCTTTAGCGCTCGACAGCGGAGGGGGTGGGTGGGCAGGACACACAACGCACCCTTGCAGGAGCGTTGCGACTTCTTGCCATACCGTCCTCCTCGAGCATCCACAGAAGCCTTTCCTTCGTCTTTGCCTCCATTTCGGTATTCTCGCTGGGCTGCTGTCTTTGTATCTCTCACCACCTTCCTCCGTCTTGCTTGCCAACACACTTGCCTCTCCTCTTGGGCCTCACGTGCGTTCTTGCTGGCGCTGCTGTCGTGGTGGTGTTCCTCATGCGGGGGTTTTGTGGGTACCATCGCTGTTATTTCGTTTGCCCTTCTCCCTTGCATTTTGCGTTGTACGTGTTAGTTTGCTGCTGCTACTTCCCTTCCCCAATCTCATCTTCTTCCCCCGCACCCTCTCTCTTTGTCTCCATCTCGTCAGTTCAGGGGTTTCTTTGGTTTCCGTTGCTTGTGTCTCTGCACGACTCCCTGTTGACGGAGGCCACCTCGGCGCGGTGTCAAGGCCCGGCACCCTCCGCTCTGTGTGGGGGAGCCGAGCAGCCCCCACCCCTGCCGATGCCGAGCCACGCCTGGCGGTGACAGGGTCAGGCACCTACGGCGCAGGGAGGTCGGAGCGGCGCATCGCCACTGGTGTCGCCGAGCAGGTCGTGGGTGGCGCTGCGTCGGAGCGGGGTGCGGCAGCGAACCCGTCTGTGCCCCCGTATGGTGGGCAGGGGCGGCGCGCCGGTGAGGGAGTCGGCGTGTTGCAGCCATGCGCGTGTCTGCGGCTGCCCCGCACCCAGCGATGGGCCCGCGGCAGGCGGTGGGGTGGGGCCGAGTGTGGCTTTGCTCATGTCGGAGCTCGTGTTCATGTGTTGTATGGTGGAAAGAATGGGCACGCTGAGACGCGAGAAGAAAATAAGGAATGTGATGCACATCTGCGCTTGCTGGCGCCACTGCTCGCAGATCGCCTTTGCAGATACGCACAGTTGCAGGCACAGGCGCAAGCGTCCTCGTACACATACCGGCGCCAGCCCTTTTGCTTTTACTCTTTGTCCGTCTTCACGGGGTGCGCGCATGCGCGTTGTTTTCATCTATTCGCGCTTTATCGACCATGACCACCCTGGCCGCTCGCCTCTCTCCTTCAGCCTCAATTCAGCCTTTCAACGACTTTGCCCCCCCCCCCCCCCATTCCCTCTCTTTTGGTTTGGGACTTTGTACGGTCACATCTGTCCTTCGTTGCTTCTTTGGTTTCTTGATAACTGACCCCCCCCCCCCCCACACACACACACACGCACAAAGCCACACTGAAAGTGGCAGAATTTACTACTCTCTGCCAGGTTTTAGTTCAACAGCATGGAGCCGATAGAACCAGCGCAGCGGCTGGAGCGCCCTGTGGCGCCGCCTCTCTCGCCAGAGCGCGACGATGATATTGATGAGGACGAGGAAGACGAGTCGGACGTCTCTACCGAGCTCGAGAGTGAGGTGCTGAGCCAGCAGTTCAAGAGCCTTCCCTGGCCCTTTCCTGCTGTAACCTTGTCGCTGGGCATCTCGCCCAGCGCGTCGATGCGGCGCGGTATATCACCATTGGCGAGCGATCAGCAGACGTGCGTATCTGGCTCATCCTTGACGGTGTGGTCTGGCGCGCAGGTTGTCTACGGCGGTGGCACCGGCACTGTTTGGGCATCAGGGCTCGGTTTCAGCCGATTTGAGAAGTTACGCGCGCCGCCCCGCAGCGGCACCAGCGGTGCGTCGCCACGCGCCGGCGCTGGTGCAGCCAGCAAGGGACTGATCACCACCATTGCTACCCCCCCTCCCGCGACTATCGCACCCATTACAACGGTGACATCTTCGCACTGTGAGCTAACGTCCAAAAATTTGGACCGGTTGCGTGAGACTCAAGGCCCGTCGGATGCGTTGCAGGTGGCGCACTGGAAAGCGAATACACAAAGGACAGGGGTGCCTCTGCCGGCGGTCATCGCGGTCGGCCGAGCGCGTAGCGACTACGCAGCCGGGCCAGGTGGCACACGAGTGTCACGCGCGTCGGCATTGCTGAAGCAGCAGGCAATGCCAGCATGGCAGCGCGGCGTCGTTTGTAGCGGTGCTCGTGCGTTAGCGGATGTACCACCACGCGTGGCAGCGACGACACCAGCGAAGAGTGACGATGGTCTCAAGGCAAGCGTGGACGGGCTACGGCAGGAGCAGAGCGCAACGGCAGACGGAACACGCACCACGAGCTTGACCCCGCCTTCCGCTGTGGGACAGGACGCGCACAGTTGCCATGACGATTGCCTCCCACTGCGTGCCGAAAAGGACAACGACAGCGACAGACGTCGTGGGGTCGCGAGCGGGGATAGGGAAACTGCCACGACGGCGCCCCAGTTCTCCCCTGCCGCCACACCACTAGCGGAGGCGGTGCCAGGCGTATCGCACACCACGAATAAGGGGGCTAAGGCCCATGCGCTCGTTAAGCGCCAACATCTGGGCTCCCCGAGGACTCATTATCAGGGTCAGATCTTGCAACTCGAGGACTGCACAGCGACTGGCATCGATGAAACGAGCTTTCTCCCATGGCGAGCGCATGCGCCGAGAGCTGCTACGCTAGCTGGTGCGACCACCACCGGCTCTACCACTTCTGCCACCTGCGGCGTTGTGCACGACACTCGTACAAATCTTGCATCGGCGTCGGTGGGCGAAAAGAAGAGCGCGCTGGGGACGTCATCGCAGTCTATGACAGGCGGGCGTGGGGTTCAGGCTGCACGAGGCATCTCTGTCGCAGGCCGCGGCGCTCACAGCGGGACGCTGCTGCCGTCTAGCGTTCCCCCATTTGAGAAAGAGGTCGAGCACGAGAGCAGCGAAGCGGTGTGCGGGACGGAGCAGTTGCCCTCGGCTGACCATGCCAGGGAGCCAAATGATCAGGCTGCCAGTGGCATCGACGACTTGCTGGACAGCTGTAACGTGGGCATGATATCGCCGAAGAATGCACGCCGACTCGTCGTCCACCTACCAACATTGCCGCAGACCCACCCGCCTATTTCCACTCTCGTCTCAGAGAAAGCAAACCGTGATGGGCTCGAAGCAGAGCTGAGGAGTGTTGATCAGCGCAACGACGAGGAAGTATATCACAGAGGTGGCGCTGAAGGCATGCCGTTGTCACCGCCGCTCACTCATCAGGTGACGTCTGTGCTGAGCAGCAGCAGCCCCACCACCTCCTCGCGCCCTCCGTTCCTGTCGCTCACCGCTATTGACGTTGGGTCTGCTACGCAGACGTCTCCGAGGTTGTCAGCCGCTCTTCAGAGAATCACCATGCCACACAAACCGCAACAGCAAATGCGCCCCGCCGTCATAATTTCCTCCACCGGCACGACCGATGTGCCTCTGTCTCACCAGCTGCTAACGACCGTGACAGTCACCTCGCCCAGCAACACGGGCGACTTGCACACCAGCGTGGCGCAGGGGTCTCGGCTGGATCCATCGCGGTGTAGCGCCGTCAGGACCGGAATTACGAAGTGCAGTGTATCATGTGACACCCGTATGCCGTCCTCGGCAGATTGTCTACCGAGTGTCGGCAGTACGCAGCCGCCGCTGTCGCTGCGCACCCCCGACGGCGGTGGTAGATTACATTGGCAGCTGAGCGCAAGCAGCCACACGTCCAGCGCCGACGCCTCTGACCAGCGCTTGCGCAGCGGTCGTGCTCATAACGCCAACTCCATTTCCTCTGCTTCTATGGCGTCTTCGTTACACAACGTATGTGCGCCTGCCGCTACCGCAGAGCACAGCAGCACAACGATGCCTCCATTTCGCAGCGGACTGAAATCGGAGATGCTCTTGACCTTGGACGAGCAGGCTGGTGCAGCCGGGCTGAACAGCAACCACGTCGACAGAAGCAACAACACGACTGTCGCATCGACCAAGGCTACCACGCTCATTTCAGCGGTTCCTGCACCCGCAACGATATCGGCGGTGCGCCACCATCTCAGTGACAGCGCTGACAAGCAACAGATCGATGCAAGCGCTTCGGCGGAAGTGGCGCGCGCCACCTCGCCACCCGCCGGGATTGGTGCTGGCAGCAGTGAGAAGTGCAGGGGCTCTTCCGTACAACCAGCCTCACGTGTGCGGCGCACACCAGCTCCAGGTTGGCAGCCGCGTGTGGGAGGTCGTATCAACCTTGCAGACCGGCGTACCTCGAAACCCGTACGCCTTGGAAATGCCGCCCTCACGCCCTCCGAGGTGACCAGTTCGGTGACCCATGCGGTGACATGTGCGGTGCGTGATCGACCACGCACATTAGCGTCGCTGGACGGCTGTGTGGACCGGTCACCTGTGCAGGCCGCTGATACCGCTGGAGGCGATATCGATGCTGCGGGTCCATCTGTACAAGCGGATGCCTCCGACTCCCCCAGTGCAGCTGTTGTTGCACTCAGCGGTGGTAACACGGAGAGGATGCAGAGCATGTGGAAGTTGACACACTCGCGAACTCTTATGCAGGCAGATCGCAGATCCATGGCGCTGGTAGTACCTAGCCCAGATGACGACGGTGCTGGCAATGGAGTACCAGCGGCTGGCGTACGCGGGTGTCAAGGTCATAGTCGACCTCGCTCTCAGAGTCTGCCGACTGGGGCGTTGCCGAGCACAGGTGACACTTCTGCGCGACCCTCGATGGACCTGTCGTCACTAAAGAAGCGCAGTGCCCGGATCGACCATGCGGCAGCGAGGCAACCATTGAAGCAGCAGGCACATCGACCAGAGTCACTCCCATGCGCCGCACCCGGTGCTGATGGTGGTGGTTGTGGCCTGCGGCAGGAGGAATCGCATCGCACCCTTCACAGCCCGCCGGTCGCGCACACCAACAAGGTCAAAGGCAACATCCGCACAGCCCCCTCTGCCAATGCGGTGGCCGCTGGCGGCGACGCGCTAGGGCAGTTGTTGCTGCTGCACTCCATGCATGCCATAGGTGATCCAGGCAGCAGTTTGGAAAGGGAAGCGGTGCGGGCGCCTGGTCGACTACCGACGTTGGGGCCAAACTCTACCGGAGCAACTGTGAATCCAGCGTGGTTGAGCTCACCCAACGACTTGGGTATAGTCGGTGGCCACGGTGATCAGTCGCGGGTGTCGGCGGGGCGTCGGAAGACTGTTTCAGTGATTCGTGAGAGTCCCTCAGCTCGATCGCGTTGCAACCCCCGCGGTGACAGGAGCGGTAGCGATCCGGACGGTCATTACCGCTACTACCCTAGCCGTCTCATCACGCTATCCGACACGGTGGAGCCGCAGGAGCATTCACATGATGACGGCGTTGGGGAGAGCCACGAACGTTCTAAGCGCGCACCTGCGCGAAAGAAACCGCCGCCGCACCGCCACCGCTCCACTACCGTGAGTCTACCGGGGAACACTGAGGCAGGAAAGGTGTCGTAGCGCATCCGTCCCTCCTCCCTCCTTCCCATTCCCTTCGAGTGTACACGCGTGACTTTACCACTGCTGCTGCGCCTCTCTCTTTCGCTCTGTACAGTTGTTCTTCATGCTGGGATTTGTGCGCTTCTTTTTCCTTCCTGGCGTGAATCTGTTTGGCATCTTCATACGGGGCTGCACAGCCATTGTGTGTGTGTGTGTGTACACCTCCTCTCTCTCTCTCTCTCTGCGCAATCTCGTGGCTCCTTTTCAGGCCCTCTTTCCTCTGTTTCTTCGCGCACAACTTCGCTTCTTTGCGTTCATTTCCCCCCTCCCCCCCCCTCGCCTCCTTTCCTTTGGCGTCTACCTCAATGCCCTTCTGTCATTGTGTGGGTGTGTTTCTGAGCTTTCCTCCACCTCCTTTGCACTTTCCTTCTCTTGCATCCATAATGGGTCTTGCGTATGTCCCTGTCTTGTCCTTTCTCTCTGTGCATAGACGTCTTGTATGCGCTGCGTTCGCTGTTTTGCCTGCACCCATACCCACACCCACCCACCCATACCCACACCCACCCACCCATATCCACCCATACCCATACCCACACCCACACCCACCCATACTCATACCCACACCCACACCCACCCATACCCATACCCACACCCACACCCACCCACCCATATCCACCCATACCCACCCACCCACACCCACCCACCCACCCACACTCATACCCACGCACACTCATACCCACACCCACACAGACGCTTATTTTATTCATTCAAGCTCCTGCCTTGTTCGATTGGCTTTCTCTCTCTGTGTTAGTGAGCTGCGCTGCTGCTCCTTTTCGTTTCACCTCATCATCATTCGTTTTCCTCATTGTTTGATTTCCTGTTTCTTTTTTCTCCTCCAACCTCTCTCACAAGGGGGATAGGGGGGGAAAGGAGAAGAGAGCGGCTGGGTATGTGGGCGGGGTGAAATAGACGGCAGCAGCTCCGCCTCTCTTCTCTCTCTCTCCCCTCTATCTTCGCCCTGAGGTTTCCTCCCCATTCAGGACAAAGAAAAATGTGGACATAAACATACACACGCGCACAACAATGATGTTCGCCACAGGCGTAGAGTGTCAGTGGTGGGTGCACGCGTGGGGGACGCCTCCGTCTTCTCTTTCGGTCGGTCTACTGCATCAGTTTTTCCCCCTTTCCGCTCCTCTGTGTATCTCTTGCGCATGGACATGGGAGTGTGGGTGGGGAGTTCGTGTGTCAAAGCCCCCTCCCCCCCTGGTGTCCACTTTGGTGTGTTTCTTTGTTTTCTCTCCTTGTTCTCTCTGTTGTGTTGTTCCTTCTTCCCCCCCTTTACCCACGTGTTCGTGCTGGATGCCAGCCTCGCTTTGTTGTCTTCCCCCGGGCTCTTGACCCTTATTGCTGCTCACTCTCTCCCGCCCTATTCTTCTCTCACATCTCCTCTATCTTCTTCCCCCCCCTCTGCGTGCTTGCTGCGTTATTCCGATACCTTCATGTGTATGTCACTCCTCGCGTTGCTGCCTGTTTGTGAGTCGTTGTTTGATTTCGGATTTTCTCTCGTTCTTTATTGTCATTTTTCTGCCCCCCCCCCCCCCCCCCGCTCCCTCCCTCCTTCCCCCTTTCTCCCCTTTCCCGCTCTCCCCTCGCCACACTCTACCTCTCCGCTTCCACCACCACCACTACTGTCTCCGGTGTGTTTTCTCTTCATGTCTCGTCCTCTTTCCACCTTCTCTTTTCCCACGCTGTGATTCTTTTCCGCTCTCTTGACACTCTGAACAGCTGGCTGCTGCTACTCGGTGCCCTCCTTATCGTCTCTCTCTCTCTCTCTCTGCTTCTTGGTCACCCGCGCGCACATACCAACATGCTCACGTGGTGCGTCATCTCTGTCCCCACTTCAATTCCCTGCCCCCCCCCCCTTCCCTATTGGACCCCGATAAAAGCTTCTCTGCGATGGGAGGATGACGAAGAGTATGCATTGCACTGTGCGTTGTCGACACCCCCTCCCTCTTTCATCGGCTATCATCACGCCTCTCTTGATTTCCCCCCTCCCCCCGCTTGGCTAAGCAAATTCAGCGCACGACACACCCACGCATTTCTGTCCACCGGCTGTTCTTCTTTCCCTTTCGCTGATGCGTACGCAGGGAACAGCAGCGCACCGTTTTGCCCCACTGTGCTGAGAGTTACGAGAGCTCCGTTGCCGTGGGAGGTGCGCCTTTATGCTTCTCTGTAGAGGGTAAGGGGAGGGGTGCGTAGATGGGCAGCAGATGGGGAGCGCTTTAAGAGTCAGGAAGGGGGAGGTAGAGGTTGCGTTGAGAGTGGAGGGGAAGAATGAAGGGGATGGCGGTGGTCGTTGTGGGACGCGCATGCTGTTGCTTCTCTTTTGCAGCCTTGATTATGTGTTAGTCTATCATGATGTTTGTTTGTCGCTGCGTCCGTGTTCTTCTGGCGTATTGCTGTACGTGCGTGCCTCTTCCTCTTCTCGTCTTCTGGCTCCTTCCCTTCACCGTCTTTCCCCCCCCCCCTTCGTCATCACTCCATCGTAAACGATCAAGAGCGCCCTTTATGTGTTGTCCTGTTCTCGTGCGCGCGTTTTATTTATTTATTTTTTTTCGTGGCTCCGCGGGTAGGCAATGTGTTGCCGCCGCCACTCCCTCGAGCTCCCCCCTCCCCCCTCCCCCCGCCCGCCCGGGTCGCGCGTGTTCCCGACTTCTTTTTGTTGGTCTCTCCTCTCTCTCTCTCTCCATTCGCAGTGGTGCGTCGACATTTTTGTGTCTCGTCTGCAACCGTGTGTGCGCCGTGTAGTTCGGCTCTCCCCCTCTTCCCACGTCTTCCTCATTCCTGTCCGGCGACTCATCTGCCACGAACACACCATGGCGGGGCTGAACATTTATCTCGCTTATGTGCCTTTTTCTTCTTCTTCTCAGTCTGCTGTCGCTGGTGGCCCCGTAACTGCTGTGATGGTGCTGGGGATTTGGGTGGCGGCTTCCATCGCGCTGTCTTCTCTTTCTTGTCTGTTTTGCATCTGTGCTGGTTGACTTGGTCAGCGCATGGCTACTGACTCTGCCCCTCCTCTTCCTCCTCCTCCCCCTCCCCTCCCCCTTCCTCTCTCCCCGTATCTCGCTTACGTGTTCCCTCTTCTCCACATTTCCTCTGATGTCCCTTCAATCAGCAGTTCTGCCTGCTTGATGTGTCTGTATAGATGCAGGCATGTGTAGCGATGCTTCAGTCCGCTGTAGAGCTGTGTCGATGGGGAGCAGCCGCAGGGAAATGAACTTAGAGAAGTATGCAAGACAGATGGGAAGGGAAGGACGAAGGAGTGACTCGCATACCCACCCACGAAGGTAATCATCATCATTGATGGACGTTAACATTTTTCTCTTTTGTGTTGCTTTCTTTCCCCCTTTCCTACACCAGAGCCGTTGTTTCGGGGAAAGCCCACAGTGACGAGTTGCAGGGGCGGAATGGGTGGGGGAAAACTTCAAGAAACTAAGCAGGGGCCAAAGGGGGGGGGCCCCGCCGTCACACGCGCACAGACACGTTGTGTGGTGTTGGTAGCGGGGAGGCATCTGCATCAGGAGCAGCTGAAACGAAGAAAAATCTCCACCAGGGGTGACAGTTAGGTGGCCACCTTGTAGTCTGCGTATGTGTTTGCATGAAACAACGGGGGCTGCTGTGAGTTCTACATGTCTTCCGCTGCCCCCATGACAGAGGTCACCTCAGCGCGGCGTCAGGGTCCAATACCCCCCACTCAGTTCCGTGTAGGAGAGCCGAGCAGCCCCCACCCCTGCCGATGCCGAGCCACGCCTGGCGGTGACAGGGTCAGGCACCTACGGCGCAGGGAGGTCGGAGCGGCGCATCGCCACTGGTGTCGCCGAGCAGGTCGTGGGTGGCGCTGCGTCGGAGCGGGGTGCGGCAGCGAACCCGTCTGTTCCCCCCCGTATGGTGGGCAGGGGCGGCGCGCCGGTGAGGGAGTCGGCGCGTTGCAGCCACGCGCGTGTCTGCGGCTGCCCCGCACCCGGCGATGGGCCCGCGGCAGGCGGTGGGGTGGGGCCGAGTGTGGCTTCGCTCATGTCGGAGCTCGTGTTCATGTGTTGTATGGTGGAGAGAATGGGCACGCTGAGACAGGGAAGCTCCTCTGCTGGACGTGGGCAGTAAAAGCATCCTGTGCACACAGTCGACACGCAGGCAAGTGATGCAGCTGCACCGATCATGCGCAGTGTTGCTGTTTTATTGCTGAGCTTAATTTTTGTTCTTCTAACATCGTCTTCTTTTCGCTCTCCCATCTTTTCCCTCTCTCTCTCCGTCTCACAGCTGCATCACAGAGGACTTTACCCCACCTCTGACACGTCACTCACTCACTCGTGTATTCACAGGCGCACAGCTTCTCTACTACCCGTCCAGCCTCTGCGGACGGATTTGTTGCTGTGACTTCCCCTTCCCTTCGCTTCTTTGTTGCTGTTTTTACCGCAGTGGTGTGCGTCTGTCTCTGCGTGTATGTGCGTGTGTGTGCGATGAGAAACGGCCTCAGCAAGCCCTCGACAGCATCGCCCTCGTCCTCACCTGCACACCTCTGCGACCGAGCCCCTCCTCACCCCCTCTCGGCACCCACTCGCATAGACGTACGCTGCCAACTGTTTGGCGTTCGATTGTTCTCTCTTCTTCTTTTCTCTCTCTACTACGCGTGAATGAATGCCTCTCCGACGGACTCCCCTGCCTCCCCTTTCCCTTTCTCTAGGCCGCTTTTCACCGATTCCCCCCCTCCCCCTCCCCCCAGAGCTTGTCTCTCGTGAGGTGCGTATAAGGCAGGATTGCCCACGGGGAGGTGATCTATCGGCGTCATTCTCGCTCTGCTTGTCTCCCCTATCTCCTCCCTCCGCCAAAAGCTTTATCAAGATAAGCCCGTGCGCGTATGTGTGTGTGTGTGTGCGCGAGGTCTACCAGGCCGGAGGCAGCATCTTACCTACTCAATTACACAGAATCCGTCATAGAAGCTAAAGAGCAGAGAAAAGAAGAAGCACTGCGCTTCCGTTGACCATCAACCGCACAAGCGCTACCTACATAAGCTGCAGTCATGCGACGCTGCGGACGCGCTCCAACTCGGCAGGTCTCTTCCTGCGCTTTGCCCCTGTCGAGCTGGGCGATCACCCATGTGCCCACGCACTCTCGTCGGCAAGTGACGACGACAACGAGTGCGGCAGTGGGTGTTGGCGTGGCTACCAGCATTGCAAGTGCACCATCCTCACCAAACCCATCAACCGAAGCGGCAACAACCGCCTCAGCCGCTGCTGAGGACGCAGCAGCAGCCGCGTATGCGCCATATTCTCCTTCCACTAACGCGCCGGCGTCAGTGATTGCGGCACCCACCACGTCCCTCTATATGGCCCCGTCGAGCGCGTCGCTAGCGGAGATGACAGGTCGGCTTCGAGAAGCGCTTCGGACGCTGTCTGAGGTAGAGAAGGCAAAGGTGGAACATGCTAAGAGGCTTACGGCCGCTACCGCCATCTCGAGCCAGAACTCTTCTGTGAATGTTGGAGAAGACCGTGTAGCGCTTAGCACAGCTGCGTCGATGCATCACCCTAGCGCTGCTGTCCCTCCCGGAGCGGTTTCCGCAACGTCTACCGAAGAGCCGACCGCAAGCGATAGTAGTTCTCCCAGCAGCAGCAAATCAGGCAGAGACGTCAGCGGTGCTGCCACTGTGAATGCTCCCTCCATGGGGGGGAGGTCTAGCACCACGACCTCGGAGGCAGTGGCGATGCCACTCTCGACGTCATCGTCATGGATTCGAAATAAGAAGCCCAAGTTCTGGGCTCTCGTCAATGAGGCCGGTACCGACGAAGTGGAGGGTGGCGATAACGGCGAAGGATTTGCAACAGCCTCCACGGCTGCTGGCAGTGCAGTGGCAGCACCATCGGGCTCCGCGGCTTCTCGTTCGACCAGCACGACGGCCAGAGCGCCTTTAAAAGCAACGGCACCCACGCTTACCGGTGGAGCTGCGGCCCCAGCGAAGGGGCTTTCACAACCACCGGTACTGCCCGAGCCGCTGCAGATTGCCTCGGACGTAGCAACTGCCTCTTCTCTGCCCTCGAGCGAGGCTGCCGGCACTTTCCTCTCCACTACGGTCGATGGTCGAACGGACGGAGTCTCGTCGAGCTCACTAAAGGCAACCGGTGGCACTATCCCAGTGCACAGCGTCCGCACCTCGACGTCGGTGTCGCCGTTCCGCAATCGCTACAAGCGCGATGTGGCACATGTGCTGTCGGAGTTGCTGAGTAACGACCCCGCGTTGGGACCGCAGCTTCTGAGTCAGCTGTCCGCTGAGAGCCGGCGCCTGTTACTTATCATGGGGGCGGCCAGTGAGTACTTCGGCGTGGATTACGAGGAGGTGGCGGAGCAGGTGAAGGAGGCGGACACGGACAGGGACAATTCCATTTCCTCCAAGGAGTACGACGCCTGGGTGCGGCGTATAGCAGACTCGACGCCGGCGAAGCGTCGCCACACGAAGGAGGGCCAGGCAATGGAAGGCGCTTTAGCGCCGGTGCTGTCGTCGGACTGTGCCTCTGCTCATGGCGCCGCGGTGGCAGTCGCACCGCTGCCGCTGTCCTCGACAGCGTCGCCGAGCAGCAGCCAGGATGCAACTGAGACAAACCCCTCTGTTAAAGGCGCAGTTTCCACTTCCACGACTGCGCATCCCCCCGTTGCTGTGTCCGCCCCTCTTTCCCGTCAAACGGCTGACATGGCCACTGACACAGCGAAGGCCGCCAGCGCTTGCATAATCAGGGCAATGCAGAAGAGTGCATCGTCAGCAGCAGTGGTGCCAGCGAGTCACGACGCGGTAACTGATCGCCTTACTGCGTCTGTTGCCATGCCGTCGTCCACATCTGCTTCTCTCGAGAATAGCGCTGCTGGCAGCAGCTGTGGCCGTATCAGTGACGTTACCGGCGGTGGTGCGGTGGCCTCTCCTTTTCTTCCGACCACCTCGGTTGCGACCGTCACCAGCGCAGCGCGCGCGTCCGTCAAGCAGGACCCGAGCTATATTCCATGGTCGACATACCTGAGGATTGTCGTGACCGCCGCACCGCCGTTTCTAGCCTTTGGAATGCTGGACAACTCCACCCTTGTTCTTGCCGGCGGCGCAATCGACAACGCCCTCTCCGGAAGCCTTGGCCTCTCGCAGATGGCCGCCGCCAGTCTCGGCGGCGTCGTCAGCGGCGTGGCGGGAATTCAGGTGCACGGTCTGGCTGAGCGGTATACGCGGGCATCACCGCCACGGCTAGCGCCGGAACAGCAGCGAGGTGTTTCCTACTCGCGTGCCACGCAGGCGGGAAACATGCTGGGGATGGTGGTCGGTCTCATCCTTGGCATGACCCCGTTGCTGTTCATGAGCGGGTCGACGCAGCTGGCGGAGCAGGAGGAGCGCGATCGTAACCGCTTCCGGCAAGAGGCTGGGCGCAGTCACCAGCGTCAATGCAAGGCGGTTGAGAAGAAAGAGATCGCCCTGCGACAACGGCTGTGGGAGGAGGAGAAGGCGACGCGGGAGGCGATGCTGCGAGAGAAGGACAACCTTCCACTCCTCAGCTCTGTTCAGGGTTGAGAAGGACAAAGACATGGCCCCTTCCACAGGAAGCGATGGTGGTGGCATAGCCAGAGGGACGATGGGAGAAGGAGTTGGAGCGGCGCTCGCTTGCCCTGCGACGGGTACACTTTCTGTGCCCTTTCCGCGCCACTGAGCCTCTCCATTGGCGGTGAGCGCACCCCCCTATGCACAGGCACACGTACACCCACCCACCCACCCACACGTACGCATGCACGAAGCGCATACAGGCTCCAACTAGCGAGATTCGCGTGAAATGCTATCCGGGTATATGGCAACAAATAGCCATGTATGGGGGGGGACGCGGATGGTGTACATGTTGTGAAGGAGCCGGTAGCGAGGAAGGAGTGGTTTCTGGGGAGGTGGCGGGAGGCCAGGTGAAGTTGTGCAAGGATAGTCCGCACCTCAGGTGTGTGGAGCGCGTTGGGCACTGCGTCGCGTATCTACCAGCCATGGCAAGACACACACTCCCTCCTTCCTCTCCCCCAGCTCCCTCTTCCCTTTGCCCATTCCACAGTCCTCCTCCCCTCTCTCGCCGTTCCAGCGGCGATGGTCTTTCCTTCTGCCTCACCTTCTTCTATCGTCGTTGTCTACGTACGACTGTTGTTTGTGTGTGTGCGTGTGTGTTTCGCTGGCCACACGTCTTGCGTTCTTCTGCCGCCGTCTTTAGTGTCTCCTCTGGGCTTTATGACGTTGACGCTCACCCTCGTACGTACGTGTCGAGACTCGCGTGCCAGCGGAGGGGGTGGGTAGGGCTGTGCAGCTACGAAGCTGACGTATGTGGCGTGTGTACCGCCATGTCGGCCGCGCCGGAGGTAACTGAGAGAGGAAAAAAGAAAGAAAGGAGGAGAGGGCTGCAGGAAGAAGCTGAGTAGCACCCGCATGCGTGCGCACGTGCGTGTGCTTCGCTGTCCGTCTCTCTCTCTCTCTCCCCTGATGAAACACACGCACACGCGTGTACGTACGTGGGCAGCTCTGATCTACTGTCCCTTATGCATCCGTGACGTGATGAACGAGAGGCACAGCAGAGGAGAGAAATCGAGTCACATCGATTAAGCGATCACCGAGTTCATACGCACACCACACATGACACCCGCACCCCCCCTCTCCTCTCTCACACACACACACACACACACACACACACACAGACGTGCAGGTCTGGACCCTTTCATGGCGATCGAAGTAGTGACAGTGCAGTGCTGTTCCCTAACGGCAGCTGTGGCTTTACGATACCGCACGGTGTATGAACAGGATGAGCACAACATGACAAAGAGGTCCCTTGAGGATATCCTGCGATCGACACGGAAAAGCCGATTGTGGAGGGGGTGATGATGGGAGAACCGGAGTGACTGTGGGAGGTGTGTGTGTGTGTGTGGAGGTGACGGTATCTCTCTTTCTCTCTATCATCATCATCATCCTTCTCCACTCGATGTGTCCGCTGCTCGCCCCTCCTTCCCTTGACCTTCCCTCTTGCAAAGTTGCCGGTGCCGCTTCCCTTAGTTCTCTCTCCTCCCTTTTCTTCTTTATCTTCTCCAAACTCCGTCGTTACGACTTACCGAACGGTGTGGCCCATGATGCACCGCACACGCGCACGTGCACACTGTCTTCCCCCCCCAAACACACGAACGACGTTGTCGCATCCGCTTCCCTCTTTTCTCTTTCTTTCTCTCCATCCCCCAATCCCCACTCCCAACAACCCCCCTGGCGGTGCAGTAGGCTGCCACGGTCACCTATCACTGATACCCCATCAAAACTCACTCACACACGCGACGTCTCTTTCTTTCTCTCTCTGTGAAGGGCAGACCCAGGCGAAGGCGTCCGCATCCCAAAGGTCTAACGTGCAGAGTCTTGTGCCTATCATCTGCCGTCTCGCTCGTCAACACACTTCTCCACAGGCCCTCAACAGCATTTACATCATCGATGGACAGCGCCTACTTGAAAAACCATGTGGGGATGCTCCTGGCGAAGGGTATCGCAGAGACGGTCACCGCGCAGCCCAGCAACCCGCAAGAGTACCTTGCCCTCTACCTCTTCCACCAGCTCCAGGAGGAGGAGCGCAAGACACAGGCCGCAACGCACAAGCGTAAGGTGGATGCGCTTCGGGAGGAGTGGTGCCAGAAGCGAGCGTTACGTGAGAAGTCGGCCGTTGACGTGATCCAGCGCTGTTTCCACCGCTTTCAGAAACGCCTTCACACAAAGCGAGTCGCTGAGGGGGAGCTGCAGGAGATGTACGAAGCGGCCGAGGCCGAGGCGGAGGAGCTGCTGGACGAGGAGGCCGCAATTAAGGCTGCTAAGGGTGACGAGGACGCTGAAGAGGATGGTGCGGGCGCGGCGTCGGAGAGGCACTCGGGCTCACTCGCTGCCGCAGCGCTGGAGGAGAAGGAGACCGTGATGAGCGAGGCCCGTAGCGAGTTTTTCAAGTCTCAGCGCTTCCTGCTGACCCTCTCCAAGAGTGCGGTGGGCCAGCTCAAGCACAAGCTGGAGGACGAGGCGGAGCGCGTGCGCATTGCGCAGGACATCACACTCAGTGCCTACCACCGCGCCGCTGCGCAGGAGGCTGCGCTTGTGGAGGCGATGACCGCACCTTCCATGGCAAATGCCGCACCTGTGCTCTCCCCCGCCGCGGCGGAGCTAGCGGAGCGTCTCGCTGAACATCGTGATCACCGCTTCATCTGTGTCCCGTACGTCAACTACCTTGTTTTTCGCTGCCTGTGCTACCTCCTGCTCAACGCCACACCCAAGGCGACGAACACGGCCACAAAGGTGGCCGCACTGCTGAAGCCCTCGGTGCTGGTGCAGCAGCTACGCGCCTTCAACCCTATAGCCGCGTACGACCGCGGGGTAGCGCTGAAGTTGGAGCGACTTGTGCCAGAACTGAGCTCGGCAACCGGAGGTGACGAGGACATAGACGAGGGCAATGGCGAGGGACGCCGCAAGGAGAGCGAGGCGCCTGCAGAGGAGGGCTCCAGCGTTCCGTTCACGCAGCCGATGACACGTCAGGTGCGCCGCGCCGCCCGCGTGCTGCGGACCTGCTGGCTGGATGGAGAGTACCAGTGCGAGGTCGACCCGGAGGAGTTTTACACGGAGGAAATGCTCGAAGAGGATTCCGCAAAGGCAGAGGTCGACGGCGACGAGAACGCACTGAATCAGAAGCTCATTCCGACGCTGGCAGATGAGATTGAGGCAGCAGCCAAGGCACGCGAACGTGTGGCGGAGCTGCGCAGCATCGTCGAGGCGCAGGTGAAGCAGCGTGGGGGTATTGTGATGTATGGCCTACTGCGCTTTGTGTCCGCCGCTGTGGCGTACCGCCAAGCACGCGATGCCGTCGTGCAGCAGCGACAAGAGATGGGGCTGCCGATGGATAACTTGGATGAGCTGCCCGAGGATGAGGCCGAGGACCCTATGAACGACGAGGCACTGATAGATGAGGAAACCGGTGAGCTGGATGTGGCGGGGGTGCAGGTGCTGCAGGAGCGCATCGGCGTGGACACGGAGGAGGCGCTAGCGAAGACGTGGGAGGCCCGCGACCGACGTCAGCGCGAGGCATACTCGATGAAGGCGATCAGTCTGCAGCAGCAGCTCGACGCTAGTGAAGAGGACGAGGAAGAGGACGAGGGCGAAGGCGCGTGAGCACGCAGGTTGACCGCCACAGAGAACTACCGGAGGGGAGGGGGTGCCACCTGATCCGACACCTGCCCACTAACAACCCCCCTCCCCCACGATAGGTGAGCGCATTTCTCAGGGCCACCTCTTCCCCCCTCCTTTGCGTCCTGTGCACTCAGCCACGTACTGCTCGCAGCACGGCTTTGCGTGTCTCTCTGTTTTGTCTCGACCCCCCCCCCCCCCTTCGTCTTACTCTCGTTGCGCATGTAGTGTAAGTGTATAGATGTGTGTGCGTGTGTGTGTGTGTGGTGAGGTGCGCAGGTGCCGTGCCGCTCCCCCCCTCCTCACTTGTCCGCCCCTCCTTTTCGTTTCCCCCCTTTTCCCCTTTTCCGTTGTGTTTGCTCGTTTGGCTTTTGCGATGTACGTAATTCCGCTTGCTGTGCAGCAGCCCTCCTCCCTCCTCCCTCCCCCTCCCCCCACGACGACGACGACGACGACGACCTCCTCTTTGTTTTCGGCAGAGGTGGGCACGCACTGGTGCGTGTGCCGGACGTACACATGGCCTGTGCTTGCCGGTCTGTGTGTGACTGGGCCTGGGCACTGCCCCGTCTCTGTTTGTTGGCGCGCACCTATACATACATACAGATATGTGCGTCTGCGTGTGTGTGTGGGACGCTCGACGCTCGTTCGCTGCCGATTGAGCTGACTCCTCCCTCCTCTCCTTCTCTCTCGTTGGCTGTGCAGGCGTGACCACCGCCCTTCTCCTCTTCTCCTTGATGGTGTTTTCTATCAGAGATCGACGGAATAAACAACAAATGCGTAGGGAAATACCCAAGCAGAAAACCTCTGCTGTGAGGCGCAAGGGGTGACCGCGCGCAACACGCGTGTGTGTGTGTGTGTGCGGGCCGAGGATGAGAACACGACTGGGGTTCTTTTTTGAATTTGTCTTTACACCACCACCGACGTATTCACACGATCACGGCAGCCTCTCCCTCCCCCCACCCTGGCTGATCTCGGCTATATGTGCGCGGCCAATTGACCAGACGATGGGGTGGGGCGTAGGGCACACGCACTCCACAGCATGCATCCCGTGTGGTGAGTGTGTCCTTCCCTCTCTCTCTCTCTCTCTCGATCATGAATGCATGTCGTTGCTTCTTGTGGATGATGTGCGATCAAGAAGAGAGGGACTAGCCACATGCACCCCCCCCACGATTGGTCGTGTGCGTATCATGTTCCTCTCTGATTTTGAGCTCTCTGTGAATTTACCCCTTGCGCTTCGGCCCTCCTTCCCTTCCCTCTGCACGCAACTGCTCCTCCTGCTGATCCACTGCTCGCGTGTGGATGTCGTTCTCTTTCTCTTCCCTCTCCCTCTCACTCTCCTCTTGTGTTTTCCCGCGTACACGGGTGTCTCCCCTCACAGTCTCCGTACACGCGAGACGAATAACAAGAAGAAAACAGGGTGAGCAATCGTGGCGTGGACGGGCCACTGCGAGGAGTTGGTGGAAACAACGAAGGGCCTTCTGCGTGGCAGGGGGATGTTTCGCCTCACCTTCCTCCTTTGCCTCTCGTCGAAGCAGCTCTCGCACGGCCGCTCGCCACGCACACACACAAGCAGCGCTTTCGCCAGTCAAAAATGGCACTGCAGACGAGTCGGCTGCGCTCACAAACGCTCCGCACAAACTTCAGTCTTCAGCAAAAGGTAAACCAGGACTTTGGCACGCGTCAGCACACCTTTGCGCAAGGCCGGCGCTCTATGCAGGGCGCCGCTGAGGATCTCATGTACGACCGCGCTTACCACGCTGAGCGGCGTGGCGGCAGAGCGGGACAGGTCTACCGCACTGCCAAGGACCGCGCAGCAGAGATGGCGACTGCACGAGAGCTGCTTCACATGGAGGAGAGCACGCGGCGACTCATGAAGAAGGGCCGCACGCAGCGTACCGAGTTGTTCCGTGCGCAGAGGCAATGGGGCCGCTAAAAGGAAGTTCAGCTGCACAGTCGCAGCAGTCTCCTTCACTGTCGTTGTTTGCTCTGCTGTGCTCGGCCACGCGTGCACACAGCTGGGCGATAACGAGAGAAGTATTTCGCGGCACGAGTGGAAGGCTACCTCCCTCCTTCCAAGCGTATGAAGTCCCTCGGATCCCACGTGACGTGTCTCTCTCTCTCTCTGCAAGGGGATGGTGGTACCATCAGCTGATCAGTGTAGAGACCAAATAGGCGCAATATGGAGGAAAACATATGAAGCTCATATGCGCGCCTCTCCCTGCGTTAACATGAGAGCTCAGCAAGATGGCGGATCCATGCGTGTGTGCGGGCTCGTGTGTGCGTATCCTCGGCACGGAAGCTGCAGGTCTCGTTAGCAGTAGGCGGGTTAGCAGCGGACAAGAAGAGGGCATAGTCAATACGTGCTCTTCTGTCTTCTCCTTCTCACTCTCGCTCTGTGGCACCCCGCGCTCACGCCGTCGTACACAGAAGAATTGTTTTCACGGAGGTGTTTGCTTGCAATGTGTGTGTGGTGGGGGGGCAAATAATGTGAGTGCCGCCGAACGCATAGTACAGTCGACGCCAGATCGCCTCTCTTTCTCTCCACTCACGTCGTATGGTCACTCTTCTATGAATTCGTGCTCCTACGCTTCTCTTCTCTTCTCTCCTTCCTCCCTCTCTCTTTCTCGGTGTACCGTGTGCACGGGAGGCAGCTGAGCGGTTTGCTCGTCGTGGCTATAACAGACGTGACCCCCCCTTCCTTCCTTCCTGGCCATTTCGTTGTGTGTGTGTGTGTTTTTCCTATTTCGTGCGCACGGCTGCCATGCCTGTGCCGCTAAATTGCTCGACAGTAGGCTGGGGTCGGTGGGCCACAGTAGCGGCAGTGAGGCCTTTATCGTCCGTCGGCGCCACCACCACCCAGCGCAGCACTTCCTTCGCACCATTCGCGACGGCGCTGGACGTGAAGAAGCGCTTTGCGTCGACGGCGACGGGCAAGGCAAATGCACACGGGACCTGCAACAGCGGCGAGTCTGGCTTCTTCCGTGCCTCTCGCAAGCTCCGGCGGGAGCGCTGTGTTAACCGCGACCGGCAGTACACGACGCTGTCGATGTACCTCGAGCGGCTGCCGCCAGGTTTTCGTGGGTTGCTTCTGTGGTCTCCGCTACTCGCACTGTTGCACTTTACGTGCAGGCAGGAGCGAATCTACTATCTCGAAGAGGAGGAGCCATGGTACTTCGTGGCACTCCCACGGCGGTGGCGTTACCGGGTCGCCGGGGAAGGCAGCGGTGCGACGGTGCATGTCTCGTCGCTGTTACGGCGGGCACCACCCTCTGCGACATACTCCCCGCCAAACGCAAGCCAAAGAACTGACAGTCAGGGGAGTAGATCGACGGCGACCACCACCACCACGTATGCGTTTCGCGCTACTGACGTGCAGGACGCCGCCGCTGCTGCTGCTCTGACGGGTGTCCCTCTCGCCGGCTCACCCCCGGTTGCTTCCTTTCATGAAGTCTGCGTCCGTCGTGTTCACACGGATGAGGGTGCGCCGCCTGCAGCGACGGTGCTGGCTCCGCCACCGGAGGAGAAGTACCGCTACGGTGTGTGGGGTGCCCCGCTGGTTGTGATTCGTGATCCGGCCACGCAGCGTGTGATGGGTTACACGACGGCGAGATAGCCTCCCCCCCCTCACACACACACACACTGTAGCTCCTCCTCTCCTTCTTCATCTCATTTCCTCCTCTTCACTTCGCACTTGACACGCCACACAAGTGCGTGTGAGCGGGTGGAGGCGAGAGGTGGGGGTGATGAGGGAGCCTTTCCACCTTCTACACGCATCTGCACTGACGTGGCACACGTGCAGGCACGACATACATACGCATCCACGCGTGCGGACATACAAGCGTCTTCGTTGTTCTTGGTCATATATAATGGAGCGAGCGAGAGGGAAGAGTGAGTAAGTGTGTGTGTGTGCGCGTCTCTCTCTCTCTCTCTTTACTGTCGCTTCAACTTGTTTGTTTTGCTCAGTAAGCAGTGCTTCGGCTCCCGACTCAGGCAGAGAGAAGGCACCCAGGTGTACAGAGCCACGCGCCAGCAGGGGGCCGTCGTAGGCCTGTATACGAGAGAGCGGAGGAAGGGAGAGGGTAGTGGTGGGGTAGGAAAGATCCAATCAATGGTGAACGCCTACCTTTCGCTGCGTCTTAAGGTGCACGCGCGGACTGCACCCCCCCCTTCCCACACCCATTTGCCTCTCGCTTTCTTCTCTCGTCATGGACTACGCAGCGAGCTGTGCTGCATTCCCCATGGCTCTTCTATCACCGCCATCCATACCGTCTGCTGATCTCTGTTTTTCCCTCTCCGTTGTTGGACGCCTCAACGTCACACCCTCTTCACTTACCTCACCCACCCACCCACCCACCCGCACGCACGCCCACACACACATATGTGTGCCCACGTGCGAGGCGGACCCGCGGCCATCGCTGCTCTTTTCTGCTTCTCCGTCATTTATTCGCTTCCCTCTTTGGTGCTCTTCCCGCCCCCATTGGTGCAGCTTTGCTCGACTTCGGCTTTCTGCGTCTGTGCCTGCGGGTGAGCGAGCGCGCGCGCGTGCGTCATGAACCCGGTGGATGAGCTGAACCTGCTGCTGGGTATTGGCCCGTCACGACCCCAGCTCCCCCTCACGCTTCGCAAATCCGGCTACGTACCGGTGCGCTCCCTGGGCAAGGGAAGCTACGGCCAAGCCCTTCTTGTTTTCCATGAGCCGAAGCAGCAGTACTTTGTCGTGAAGCACATAAACCTCGGCTGTTTGTCGTCTCGCCAGCGGCACGATGCGCACAACGAAATCAACATCCTGCAGAAGCTGCACCACCCCAACATCGTGCGCTACGCCGAGTACTACGAGGAACACCAGCACCTGTACATCGTCATGGAGTACGCTGACGGCGGGGACGTTTATTCCTTGCTGAGCAGTGCGCAGGCGGCGCGGAAGCTGGGAGCGGCTGGCGGGTACCGGGGCGACTCTTCCGCCACTCCAGGTCTCTTGTCAGAGGCGCAGGTCGTCAGCCTCTTCGTGCAGATCACCATGGCAGTGAAGTACATGCACGACCGCCGCCTGCTGCACCGGGACATCAAGTCATCGAACGTTTTCCTCACCAAGAACCACGTTGTCAAGCTCGGCGACTTTGGCATTAGCACCGTCCTACAGAGCACAGTGGCCATGGCGAGCACCATGTGCGGGACGCCGTGCTACTTCTCCCCTGAACTGTGCCAGGGCCGTCCATACAACAGCAAGAGCGACATGTGGGCGCTCGGCGTGCTGCTCTATGAGCTGTGCGCAGGCCATGTCCCGTTCGAGTCCACAACGATGAAGGCGCTAATGCGGGACATTGTGCACAAGCAGCCGCCTCGCATCCCCGCCGTCTACTCGGAGGGGCTTTGGGAGCTGATTGTGCAGCTGCTGCAGAAGGACGCGCGGCGGCGCCCCGACGCTGGGCAGGTACTCATGTCACCCGTGCTGATGAAGCATGTGCCTGACCTGATCAACCAGCTCGCCGACGACACGGCCAGCGGCGGTACCCCTTCTTTAGGCGGCGTTGGCAGCATTCATGTAGAAGCTCCTCGTGCGCCCGCTGCTGCTCCGCCACCCCCACCGCCACGAAAAGCGCAGCAGGTCCTGCCGCCTCCCAATAAAGCTGATGGTGGTGGCGTTGCGAGTCCCGGACTGCCCGCTGCTGCTGCTGCTGCTGCTGCCCCTCCGCTGTCATTGGCCCCATCGTCGCCCCCACCGGCACGAACCGCGGGAAAGCAGTCCTCATCGCCATTGTCGCAAGCGCAGCAGCAGCGGCAACCTTCCCGCAGCGGTGGTGGGGCCGGCGCCTCCTCGATTGAGGCGCTGGTCGCTCGCTTCGATGCACAGAAACAACAGATTGTAGAGGCGAGGAAACGCAAGTTTGGATACCAGGCGGAGCTGCAGAGCACGGACGGCACAGGTGGCGTACCGCATGCGTCTGGCGCCGAGGGGCCATCACGTTTCTCACCAGGTTCTGCTGCTGCCCTTCGACAGCAGGAGCTGAGGGTGAATGGCGGGGGGGTCGGAGGCGGCGTGGCACCCACACGACCTTCAGTTGGTAGTGCACGCCCGCGAGCCACAGGTGTCACGCCTTCGCAGGCGGCCTTCATGCCACCGCCGCTCCCAGCGGCGCTCCGCGACATCGGCGCCATCGATCAGCGCTGCCCCGTAGGGCTGCCAAACACCCCGTCACCTCCTTCCCGACAGCGCGGCAGCGTGACTGGCGCGCAGACGCCAAAGGTCAAAAATGTTGATGCGGCGCTGCAGGCCCCCAATGCCCATGTGGGCGAGCAGGCGATACGTGCCCAACCGTACCCGGCTGCTTCACAGCGACGGCACATCGTTGGGGATCTCGACGAGAGTGCTGCGCCGCAATTGGTCGCGAGGGGAGCAGCGCCAGCGGCAGACGAGCTGAACGCGATGCTGTCAGAGATGTCCTCTTGGCGAGAGCGCAGTGTTCGGCGGCAGCTGCGTCAGGACAGCCATCGCGCACGCCGGAACAACACAAGTGACAAGACTGTCGTTGTGGCGAAGCCGAAGCCTGCTGCCGCAAAGCCGGAGACTGACATTCCCTCCCCGCACCCACCGACGTCGCCGTCTGCATTTTCCGCGCCGCGCAACCAGCTGGGTAGGCTCGCAGCGCCGCCGAATTTCCATCGGCCTGGGGTAGCGGAGGGCGCAGTGGACCCCGGACCGAAGGACAACGCTGCACTCCACGCCAGGCAACCGCATGGGGAGGGCGGTGGTGTACAGGCGAGTGAGATGCGTACACGGGATGCAGCAGCGCCGCTCAGCGGAGCCACTGCCCCCTCTCTCGGGGCGAATACTCACAGCAGTGACGATGACGGGGATCGGAGCACCACGCAGAGCTTTGTTGACGCGCTGGGCACTGCACTCGACGTCGATGCCGTTCAGGCTGCCTCTGCAGCAGCGCAGCAGCAGCGCCCATTGCCACCACCGCCGCCGCTAACTTCAGAGGAGGCTAGTAGAGCGGCGTGTCTGTCAGGACGGGTACCGTTCTCGCAGCAGTCTATGAAGAAGACCTTCCACGGTACGAGTGACAGGATTGATTCCCTGCAGTCCACACTGATGGCCGGTACGGTGTTCCGCCATACCCCTGTCACAGCGATGCAGGCCGGGACGATGCACGGTACCTGCGCTGATGCCACTGCGACGGCGGCCGCTGACTGTGCAGGGGAAGCGGAGGGTGCAGCCGACATCCACTTCAGGACTTCCTGTCTCTGCGGTCGTGCCGAGACTTCGCACGGCTACCTCTCCATGATCTACGGCTCTTTTGTTTGTTCCTGTAGCGTGTGCGTTCGATTCACCGGTGCCGCACACGGAGTGGAGTGGCTGCACCTGCCCGAGGTGGCACATGGACTGCCGGCGCTGCTGTCTTCGTCGACTCCATCGGATGTACCAGGTGGGTGTTCTACGACAGCGACGCCCAGTGCAGGTGCCGGCGCTGCTGCTGCTGTGCCGCGCGCTCATGGTAGGGGCACGCCGCTGAGCCATAACCGAAGCCAGGAGGCGGAGGCAAAGGGGAAAGGTGGCGACAGTACCAGCTGCGCCCCACTAACACCAACACAGTCTCCTACCTTCTCGTCCCGCTGCTTGAGAACGGCGAGCGGCACCCACAGTAGCGATGAAGCCACGGAGGCGCTTGTCCAAGCCAACATTCGAGCCTACAGCCACCGTTCACAAGTTGCAGCGCCGTTGCAGCTAGAGGAGGACCTGCGCCAACCTGTGCTGCACTCACCCGAGTCATTGCTTGCAGGCGGCGGCGTGGCGGCAAGGAGCCGGAGCGTGCTGTATATTATCTACACCTGCCTCACCTGCGGCGCTCTCGTCGGGATGCAGCACGAAGGTATGGAAGGGATTCTGCTGCCCAAGACCACGCTCGATACACAAAGCCTCGATATTCTGTCCTCGTGCGCGCAGGCCGTCGACCTCGACGCAACAGAGATGGCCGCGGTGGGCGGAGGGCCCCCCTGCCATGGAGTCGGATAGGCTCACGCAAGCAAAGAAGAGGTGACAAAGAAGGCAGCAGTGAGGTGGGGGCGGTGTGTGTGTGTGTGTGTGTGTGTGTGGGAGGGCGGGGAGCATCGAAGGCGAAGTGGGAGGAGAGGGGAGGGGGGTGGCGAATGGGAACTATACGGAACTCGGCTGTGGTGATGATAAACGCCTCTCTGATGCGCGTGCACGTGTGGGCCACCAGCGGATGCCTCGTCCCTTGTGAGTGTGCGAATGTCCTTTTTTTTTTCGAAGGCGCGCCTTGCCGCACCCCTCCCCTGCTCCCCCCCTCTCCTCCCTCTCTCTCTCCCCTCCTCCCTCTCTCTACCACTCTTCACTACCGGCGAGAGGTATACCTCCTCTTCCCTCCCCTCCCTCCCTTCCTGCGGCAGCGTGCGTACATTTCCACCTAGGCGAGTGTATATGACGATGGGTGGAGGTGTACGCACGATGAGACGCTGACTTCGGCATCTCTTCGCATGGGCAGGTGCGCCTGTTTGATTTCCCCCTCTCTTTCCTCGTTTCCCTGATGTGTTCTTCATTTGTGTTTCACCTCTTCCCTCTGTAATTTTCGCTGCTGTGCCCCCGTGTCCGATGGACTCCCCCCTCCTCCACCTCTCTCCTACCATCGGTCTCTCCTTCCTCGTCTTTCTCCCCCGATGTCTCGTATGATACACGCGTCTCTCTCTCTGTGTGTGTGGGGGGGGCGGGGGGAGGGGAGGGGGGCATGTCAGCCGTATCCATCCTCTCTCTCTCTCTGTTTATCTGACTTCACCGGGCACGTGGCGTCACGCTGCCCTTGTTGGAACTCATCACTCTTCGTCTTCGTCCTCTTTTCCCGTTGCCGAAGTATTTTACGTGTGCGCATGTGAGGCTTTCTTCTCTGTTCATCTCACATCTCTGTCCGTCTCTTTCGCGCCACCTGTGTGAGGCACGTATACCCGTGCGGCCCCCTCCCTCCCTCCCCCTCCTCCTCTCTCTCTCCCTGCTCGCATTCTCTTCTCTCTTTCAGTCGCTCCAATGTATAGGGATAAAGGGAAGAGGGAGGCCGGGGGGCTGCCTCCCTGTGTGGTGCGCGTACGCTGATGATGGTCGTGTGTGGACTTGTGCCATCGTATATACCATTTCGTCCACGACGGCGAGAATGGAAAAAACAAGAAGGGCCAGCCTTGCAGTGTGATGGAGGGCGCGAGACGGTTTACGCGTATCGCTTCACAGGAGCGGTGCCGGGGGATACGGTAATAGGGAGGAATACGCATGCGCTTATACGCCCGCGTATGGCCTTGTGGCGCGCTGATGCACTCCCCACCCCCTGACCTCTTTCTATCGTCCCCCGTCTTCCCTCGCCTTGTCTCACATCACCCCTGTCTGTCTCTTTCTCTTCCCTGGGCACACATCAGCATCATCACAGCGATCGGTGGAGATGCTCCTCTCAGCATTTCTACTGAGTTGTATGTCAGAGCGACAGTACCGCAGAGCGCTGTCGAGTCTGATTTTACTCTCCTGGAGACTATCTGAGGACCTTTCCTTCTCTGTTCGTATCTTCTCAAGTGCACCTACTCGGCCCGTTGCTGACACCGGTCGGCACTGAGATTTTTCATAGTTCCCCCCCCCCCCCCCCCAATAACGAGCAGTTCTCGCGTGCTCGACAGGCAAGTCCACTTCCACTGCTCTCTCCCCCTTTCACCTTTTCAACTTGCATTCGCCCATCAATCCTTCCGCTCCCGCTTTCCTTTTCGCTCCCCCTTCATAAGCGCAAGAGGAAGACTCCAAACGAGCACACCTACACTGCCCCTTATCAACCTCCTCCATCCTCACTCATTACCCCTGCACTTCTCTCGTGCTAACGCGCTGCTAGCACAGCAACACCTAGTGCTACACACATTGAGCTACGGCACGTGCTCCTCCTTCCACCACCTGCGCTTTCTACTACCAACACGTCCAGCGGCAACGACCTGGATGTAGCTGCGGTGGGTGCTGGCATGCTCGATAGCTCCGCGGTGACGCACATTCGCCGCCTTTGGCCGTCGCCGTGCGTCTCCGTTGTGGGGGGTGGCTGGCAACTGCAACCCGCTTGCGCGCCATCAGCACTTCCATGAGGCGCGCATCTGCCGGCGAGTAGAGACGTCTATCCCATGGATGTACTGGAGCGACCTGGGCGCGCTGCTGTACCGCGAGACGGAGTCGACGTCCGAGCTTGGCTTCTACACTCTGTGCGAGTCTCTATAGGTTGGTGTTGCCGCTGACCATGATGACAACTTCGCCACCTTGAACTCTGTAGCCGTGCTGAGCAGCGGTGCTGCAGCCTATTTTTTTGGTGTCCTCGCACAGGACAAGGAAGTTAGTGATGCAACCGCAACTCGGACGGTGAGTACTGTGCGTAAGGGAGTCATTTGCACTACTTTGGAGGCTGAGCACGCCGGCAGTATCCATCTTGGTAAGCTGGAGACCGCTGCTTAGATGACGTACTTCTTCAGGGAGAGCGGAAACGCTGGTGACGGCACTGTGTACCTGACGCAGTACGCGGTACGCGGTGGTGGTGGCAGCTTTCGTGCGCTGCTGCTGGGCCACTTGCGAGCCGCTACGTGCTTGTGAAGGAATGTGGTGCTCATTGAATATATTGGGGATTATCAGCTGCATTGACGGCGCGTAGGATTCCGTGTACGAAGTGAAGACCGCGGATAAGACATGCTGCGCGCTGCACGGGCTTCTGGCGACTGCGTCATCAACGAAGTGCCGCCAGCTGTTGCCAGCGTGCGTGACAGACCAGCTGAAGTCGGTGCCAGCGGACTTGATCCTGCTGTGTATGCAGCCGCCTCATGGCGACGCTGACCCGGAAGTAGATGCACCAGCGAGCCTCCAGTATCCTAGCGAGACCTGCACGACTGGGCTTGGCGGTTGGCACTAATACAACCTTCCGCCGGGGTGCCGGACACACAGGGGTGGCTGGGTCAAGACGGGTCACGCCTTCAACAGATTGACAGAAGTAAACGACACCGATGTGGACGCGCTAGAGGGTGCCATGGAGTGGTACGAGGCAGTGAAAGCCGTACCACCAACGCACCCGGGTGTGCAAGCGCTAAGGGCCAGCCTGGCGGAGGTCCACACTGCCTCGCTGGTGGTTCCTAGACTCGTCTCTCCATGTGCGTCTTGTGTCCAGGCTTATGTGCTCGACGATGTGCGAGAGGACGTCGCCCTCCATTACTGTCTCGCTTTTCCTCTGCACTCCCCTGTCACCACGACCATGCCCGCTCTTAGCCTCTTTCCTTTTCCACTGTTTCTGCTGTAGAGGTCCGGTGGTGGGTGTCCACCCAGATGAGCAGTGGTCGACCGACTTCCCCCTCGTCCCCTCCCCCCTTTCCTCCTTCCCTCACTTCGCCACCACTCTCACCCTCTCTCTCTCTCTCTCCTATTCCCACTCTTTTAAGAGTTGGTGGGGGTACAGAGAGAGGGGCCTGTTTGTCCCTCAGGAATGATGCAGTGATGGGCCGCGTGTTCGAGCACGCTGTGCTGTGGACCAGGGGTCCTCAATTCTCTTCGTAAACCTCCTCAGCTCTGCTCTTGGGGCACCTATATTAATCCCGGGTAGACGTCCTCATGCCTCGCTGCTTCTCATCTTGTTTAATACCCTCATGGCGGGAAACACGCATCAGTGCATGGTATCTCGGGGTGCCACTAGCCCTCCTCCCTCTGTGTGGGGGAGCCGAGCAGCCCCCACCCCTGCCGATGCCGAGCCACGCCTGGCGGTGACAGGGTCAGGCCCCTACGGCACAGGGAGGTCGGAGCGGCGCATCGCCAGTGGTGTCGCCGAGCAGGTTGTGGGTGGCGCTGCGTCAGAGCGGGGTGCGGCAGCGAACCCGTCTGTTCCCCCCGTATGGTGGGCAGGGGCGGCGCGCCGGTGGGGGAGTCGGCGCGTTGCAGCCACGCGCGTGTCTGCGGCTGCCCCGCACCCGGCGATGGGCCCGCGGCAGGCGGTGGGGTGGGGCCGAGTGTGGCTTTGCTCATGTCGGAGCTCGTGTTCATGTGTTGTATGGTGGAGAGAATGGGCACGCTGAGACAGGGAAGCTCCTCTGCTGGACGTGCCTCTTGTTGACTCACGACCCCTCATTTCTCCCCTCTCCCTCTCTCCCTCTCTCCCACGCTGTATCTCCCACGCGCACGCTCTTCATTCCTTCCTGTCTCTTGGCCTTTCATGCCATCGTGCTTTACACAGTGTCTATGTCCTCTCGAGCTACCGTAGCCACTGCTGTGGCGAAGGTCAGCCGCCTCGTCTCCCCACGTCTCCGCATCATCCAGCGCGACTACCTCACCCGCCGCGGCGGCCGGACACATCAGGTGCGCTCGGCCGTCGCGGTCGACTACACGCCAACGTACTTTGCGCCTTACAAGAACGACGCGGCACAGTGCCCGCGGCTCATCGATGCTGAGGTGGTGCATGGCGATGAGCAAGCGTTCTGGTCGGCTCGCCGAGACTTCTACCGTAGCGGGGCATCGCGGTCGTACTACCCCACATGGGACCGGCAGGCGCAGGCGCTTATCATGCTCACTCGCGAAGTCCCACGCATTCCACAGGAAGCCTCCTTTCGTCTGTTTACACTGGGGTTGAGGATGATGTTGCTACCGCGGCTGATGGTTGGTGCGGAGCTGATGTTGCCGTCATGGGTGACAATGAACGCGGAGGCGTTGCTGGGTGAGGCTTTAGACGAGAGGATGACGAAGACGGATGGCGACGGCAAGGCGACTGGTGAGGCAGCGGATGCTGCTGCTGCTTCTCTGTCCTCGACATCTTCAGTGGGTACTGGCAAAAGTGGCGACTCGGCGAGTTCGGAAAAGAAGTAGCAATGCGAGAAGGTAGCGGCAGTGCTACAGGTTTTCGTGCGCTGTAGCGTCAACGGTTTGCCTCTCCCTCTCACGACGGCAATCTGCGCTCCTTATCCACCATCCCTCTGCTTGATGCGTAGTGATGCGTGAGAGGAGTGTTGCCCTAGGCTTCGATGGCGATGGGCTGTTCTTCTTTGGCGGCTTTTCGAAGCGTTCGCGCTCTGTTCTCTCTATCGTTCATGTGCGTGCTTGTGCCAGTGTGTCGTAGCTCTTGCGGAGGGATTCGTTCTGCGATATCGCTCTCCACGCGTTAACGGGTGTGACGATGATCGTGATTGTGTTGGACAGCGCTCCGAGTAGCTCACGGAGGACGGCGAAGAAAAACAAATGCCGTGACAACCGGCGAGGTACTTCTCCGGAATGGAGCGATGCTGCCGAAGGGTGGTCGCATGGGGGACGCTTGCTCCTGGAACTTGTGCTTATTCAACTCCCCTTGTCGCGCCACGCTCCGCAATGGTGCAGGGACTGTGGAGGCGGTAGTGCTTCTCCTCTGGAGAGTGTGTGTGTGTGTGTGTTGGCCGAAGGGGGTGTGGTACGCCGGAGAGGAGGGGGGAGAAAGACAGCATGGCGACTACGTGCCCTGTCTCTCTCTCTCCCTCTCTCTTTATAGTGTGGTTGAGTGAAGTGTGGGGCGCAGCGCCCCACGTTGGCCCACCCATCTGCTTCCTCGCCAGCGACGGCTCATCGATGCTCTTGGAGACGCTCCGCATGCGCACTTGGTCGCTTTTCCCTCCTCTCCCTCCCTCTGGTCGGTGATCTCCCCACTTTACGTTTTTGGCTTCCGCTCTACTCCCCCCCTCCACCCCTCCCCCCCCCCTCTCTCGCCTTTTTCTTCCTTTTAAATTTCTTCGCGTGCGGGTAAAGTAGAGAGTTGTGGTGTGTAGTTGGGGCAGCCCCCAGTGCAGACACGCGCACACTTACTCAGACAGGGACAGAGGCTCCGCCTGTTGGGTCGCTCGTTGGCCGCCGCTGCCCTTACACAACTTCCTGTCCTTTCCTTAGCCTTTTCTCTCTCTATTGGGAGGCACCGCCCCTACGACGAGTATCACCCACACCCACCTCTCCTTCCCACTCCACCTACCCAACAGGCGCATGTCACGCTACATCCAGTTGCTGGGCTCTGACACGCCTAACGGGTACGGTGGGTGCTGCTACTACGGCCCGCTCGATCATCCTGCGCTGCGTGAGTCCACCTTCACTTGCTCAACGGGGTCGAGTTCGTCTACCGGGGTGGTGCCACCTCAGGCTTCAAGATACATCAGTGCTGTTGATGCCGAATATAAGTTGCAGTCAGATGCTGAAGTTAGCATTTCCGCGCCTACGCTTGCGCTATCAGTGGGTGCACGTGCCCACGACACGCTTCACCAGCCCTCCCCGACGAAGGAGGCAGCCGAGTATGCGTGTCTCCGTTGTGGAACTACTCCTCGTACCTCGCGGCGAAGCGACCAACATGGCCGCGAGCTGGCTTACTTCACCTTTCCACACTCCTGCATCCATGGTCACCATCGCCATCCGTATCCTCATCAGCGGTAGCAGCGGCGTCAGCGCCGCACGTGACGGGAGACGCCGGCTTAAGTGGCGGTGAGGGCTACATCTTCTTCAACTGTCCAGAGGGCACACAGCGGTTTAGCTCGGAGGCGAACATCAAGCTCAAGAAGGTGCGAGGCTTCTTCTTCACGCGGTGGAGCAGCACGGGGGCCAGTGCGTCTCCTTCCACTTCCGCTAATATCACCGGTTCCGCCGAGGATGCGCCGCACAGAAGCACATCAGCGGGCCCCGTCTCCGATTCCGCTCATACGACGATGTTCGAGGGGCCTGTTGGCGCGGCGTCCGCTGTGATGGGACTGCCTGGCATGCTCTTTACTATCAACGATGCCGGCGTACGGCATGCCACGTTCTTCGGCCCAAGCGTGGCCCTAGACGGCCCACAGCAGCTCACTTCTATTGATGACCTCACGCCCGCCAGTATGCGCCACGGCGATGGTGGCAGCAAACCCCACAACACCAGTGTGCATACCCATGCGCATGCTTGCACCTCTTCGTGTGCTTGCGACTCAGTTGCGACTTCATCAACAGGAAGATCAACGGTAGCTGCGGCAGGAGCACAGCTATCCCCGCCACTACCGTCGACTGGTCTGCGTGGCTTCTTGACGGCGCTACGCTTCCACTACTTCCAGTATCGACCTATGATTTTCCGGCAGCTCCACGGAGTCGTGAGAAGGGCGACAGATGAAGCGGTGGCTGCAGCCACGGTGACACCCTCGCAAGCATGACTGCGACTGCCGGGAACAACCAGCTGTACTTTGTGGAAACAGTGGGTGAGCCGACGATGTTGCACGGCTCACGAGAGGGTGGCCCACTGGCGGACGTGTCGCCGTTCGTTCATGCAACACTACCCCTCAGCTCACAGAGTCTTCTTGTGGCGTTTCGCGTATCGGGTGGCCATAGAAATGGCGAGAAGGCGAGCGCCACGGCCGCCGCAAGTGATGTGATGCTCAGCCTGTCACAGCCGGCGTCTCCGTCCACGATGACCGAAGGGGAGCAGCGGCGTCCTTTGCATTCCTCAGCGCACACTGAGGGACGAAACGAAAGGACAGCCGCAGGTGCGTCAGCGTCAACGGTCTCCTTCACGGCCCCAACGAGTCATGACGTGGTCTTTGGCTACGCGATCATCGTGGCACCGGGGTCCAGCTTTGACGCCGCCAAGGCGTGCGCCCTCGGTGTCCGCTCGGGCCCCAAGTACGGCCAGCTCAAGCTAGGGATGTGCGTTGAGGCAGACATGGTGGTGGACGCGGTGGACAGGTCAATCGAACCAATGCTGCCCTCGCAGAATGCTATCGCTTCCTGTGGGCACGTCAGCGACCAATCGCCGACCCCAACTCAGCGCTGGGTGTACCCACATCAGGTGATGCGGCCCACCGCGGCAACGAAGCATGCATATATCTCGCTCGTGCTGGATGGCGATCGGCCAGAGGATGTGCGAGAGGCGCTTACGCGACTGTTAGGCAGCTCCTTCCGTGAAGGTGTGGACTTGCCTGAGAAGGGCTCTGCTGCTGCGTGCGAGGAGGCTGCGGAGAACGACGACGCCTGCCGCAACACTGCGGTAGGTGAGCACGGCAGTGGGGTACTTCAGCGACTGCTGCGCGAGCATTTTCCGCACCTTGCGTATTACTACGAAGAGGAGGAGGAAGTGGGCGAGGGGGTGACGGCAGCGCCACCCCATTCCCAGAAGCCGCGTTGGAGTCGACGACCGCGTCAGCTCGCCGTGCGGCACGTTGTTCACGTGCAGCCGGCGTCGTACTTTGCTGAGTTTGAGCATCGCTGTCGTCAGAGCGCGCTGCTCTGCTCGTCACTCATGCGCAAGGAGAGGGGGACTCAAATGCTGTCGGAGGCATCGCCGATGTCGTCACACCACGAAGCTGGCGCACCCAACGTCTACGCTGCCTACAACGCGTACATATTTGCTGATGTCGTTGGTCAGAACGACCCCCTTCCTCAACATCGACATGTCTGCCGTTCAGAGGGTCACCGCGAGGAGGAGGCGGTCGCGGAGAAGGCCGAGAGGGGCAGTGACGCGGTTGTGCCTATAAACTCACTCTTGCCGTCACGGCAGAAGTCTTCTCGATCTCTGCCAGCAGTGCAGCTTTCGCTGACCCCGTCGCTGTCCTTCACTCTTCACGACATGGCCGAAGATGCGGATGATGACGCGGGGATGGGCGAGGAAGGGGAATGCGAGAGCAGCTCTAAGCCGACCAGGGAAGCGCACCGGAGACACTCGCCGCAGCTGCTGCACGGGTGTCCTCCAGCGGCACGACTGCCACGGCGCACGACATGGCACCTGTTTACCAGCTACGTGCAGCGGCACTTCACAGCTTTCCCGACGGCGCTTGTCCACCGTTATCATCTACACCATCTTGCACCTTCGCTCTTTCCTATCGTGGGAGCGACAGCGCTGGAGAAAAGAACTGGTGGCGTTGACCACGTCTCTGAGAATGGCACCGCCCGTAGCGGCGTAGCGGGGGAGTCGACTAGCTCCGCGGAGGCTTCCGACAGCGGTGGTGCAGTGCGCACGCAGCGCGCAAAGACAAGCACATCGGACTTGAGTATCACCTCTGCAGACGACAGCGTAGTATACTGGCCCTACTCACTGAAGCTGCGGTGCGTCCCTGAGGCAGCGGTGCAGCTGTTTTGCAGAAATCAAGGCGCTGAAAAGAAGAAGACTGTCCAAGTACAGCAGCGGACAGAGATGGCAGAGTCGCTGCGGCTGGTACCATCACCTGTTAACGCTTCTTCAGGCCACGCTACTGATGGTGTTACTTCTTCTTCCCGTCCCCTGCCGACTCCCCGCAAGCGTGAGCGGCAGACGAGCTCGAGCCCTGATACCCCGTCAGCAACGGCCTGCAGAGCGCATGCTAATGCTTCCGCTTCGACCGCAACTGCCGCAAAGCCAAGAGAACTAACACCACCACCACCACCAGCAGCAGCTCGCACTCGGCCTCCTCAGCACCACCGCGCCACGTTGCTGTTGTGGATGGAGTGGCGTCGTTGCTGCCGTACCCCACACCGGCCTCCGCGCTGGCCCTTCTCTCCTCCACATTTCTGCGCTCACTGCAAACAAACTCTGCTGCTGCAACGAGGACTGGAAACGCATCTCTGACGGCCTCGACGTCGACTGAAAGACACATGAACAGGGACGACGGCTTCGAAGCCTTGCAGCAGGCTGTGGATATGCCCAGCGCCGGAACTAGCGGCATTGGCGGTGGCGCACTGGGGTTTCTTGGCACCGGGTCTGCTGTCCCCAGCAAGTACCGCAACGTGAGCGGCACCTTCCTCGAGCTGCACCTTCCCTCCTACTGCTTTCCAGGAAGGGGCTGCCCTGCTAAGCGCCTGTTCCACGAGGATGACCGCGCCAAATCCTCGGAAACTGCGTCGGTGGTGGCAGAGGATACGCCGTCGGCGACGCGTGCCAGGCCCCCTGCGGGTGAGGCGGCTTGCCTGTGGGGTGAGATGATGTCTTGCTTGACGTTCACTCGACTAACTCTTCCGCACGCTCGCATGCCCCTGCCGCAGCTCGCATCGATGACTCGCAGCCGGCGGTGCCACCACGCCTGCCATCAACACCGATGCCATTGGGGTTTCAGCAGCTTCGACGTGGGGTGGTAATCCTGGACTTCGGCGAGGGGAGTACCGGGCAGCTCGCCTCTCTCTGCGGGCATCTCCGTGGCGGCGGCGCATGTAGTCATCGCTCACCTTGCTGCTCCTTGTCCACTTCACCGCTGCACTGTGCACTTGGCGGCCATCAGGGGAGCAGCAGGGACCGGTGTAAAGGTGCCGGCGACCACGGGGAGGACGCAGGGAGCAACGCTTTCTCTCCCCACACAGCCTCCGCAGCGGGTTTCACGGAGATGGAGGACGATGCAGACAAACGTCTTGGCGAGTTTGTGCTGGATATTGTACTCGTCTTCATATCCCATGCTCACGCAGACCACCACCTCGGCCTCATGTCCCTCCTCACGCTGCGCCATCAATACCTCCAGCGTGGCCGATCCGCCTTGCCGTCGGTTCCAAAGCTACTCGTCGTGTGCCCGACAGAGGTCTACGCGTTCGTGATGGACACCTGGGGCGGCACGGCACCCTACAGGACATGGCTTCATGAAGAATGCGTCTTTGATCTGATGCCGCCACCGGTTAGTGTCCTTCGCAGCAAGGGGGTGCTGTCGGATGTTTTGGCGAGGGAGGGAGGCGGTGCTGCGTCGCACGGGCGCCAGCAAAAGCCTCAAGCCGTGGCCCCCGTGGCCGACAACAGCACTCGTGACAGTGCGGATGGTACGGAGCCCGAGCATGACTCCGTCGATGGTGTTGATGTGGACCCCGGTCGTGCCGCATCATTCACGCATCGATGTCCTCATCGTCATCGTCACACTCTCCACTCCTCCGACTACCAGCCAGAGCAGCAGCATGTCGTACCGATGCGACTGCTGCCAGCGCACCTCGCTGCGTGGAACCGAGCCATCGCGGTCGGCATCCGGGATCATCAGCGGCAACTTCTCTCCGACTTGCCCCTCTTATCTTCCTCTGAACCGCTGGCTGCCACCTCTATGACGGCCGCGCGCCCTGTTGACGGTGATGGAGATGCCGCTGCGGCAACGGCAGCGGCGGCAGCGTTGGGGAGGGACAACGTCTGGTGGGATGCGGAGGTGATCACCGTTGACCACCCCGCCAACGCCCATGCGCTGCTCTTGCGATTTCCTTTCTGCTCACCGGCGACGAAAGCGAAGCTCCAGCACGGTGTGTGTAGTGAGGCGACGGATGGCGGTGCAACCTGCGCGGCCAATCCAGACGCGGCTGAGGCTGCGACTGGACGACCGTGCAGCGCAGAGCTGTTTTCACGCATCCCTGATAGCTCTCGTGTGCTGCTCTTCTCAGGCGACACGCGCCCGTCGTCCTTCTTGGTAGAGCAAAGTTGGGCCTTTGCCGCATCAACGCGGAATTCGCTGCCCATATGCTCTGGCTCCTTCGAGCTCACTGATGGAGGTGGTCTCGTGACTGACAAAGCCGACTCAGACAGGGCTTTCGAGGAGGAGGGGGTGGCCCTCGAGGCGAAGCTGCACGGAAGCGGCACTGTTGGTAGACTTCAAAGGACAGAGCTAGTGCGACTGCCAACTTCGCTGCCGTCGGCGACGCCGCCATCCTCTCCGTCCTCGCCTGTGTTCATCCTCGTGCACGAGGCGACGTTTGGCCCCGGATTCGAAGACGAGGCGGTTCGCAAGAAGCATTCGACTCTTCCCGAGGCACTCCGCATCGGCGCCGCGGTGCAGGCGGAATACATCGTCTTGAACCACTTCTCTCAGCGCTACCCAAAGCTGCCGGGCTTGTCAAAGGAGCTGCTGGGCGGACGGTCGACGAGCCTCGTTTGTCAACGCCGTACGCGAGCCTCCGCCGCAGTACCGGCGACATCGGCGGTGACTGGTGCGGGGACAGAGAACCTTTCAAACCTTGTCGACGATGGCGTCGGGGGTGATAATGCGCCAAGGTCAAGTGACTCCGGCGAGCAGCAGAGGTCCGCAGGAAAGGCTTCATCAACGGCTCCGCGAGAGGATGGTGGCCACACCAAAGGTGATCGGGGCTCTGAGCAGACGGAGGACTCGGGGCAGCCACTGCCGCCGCCACCTGCTGACGCTGCCGACGCAGCTGTATCGCTGTACGCCAACATGTCCTTCGCCTTTGATCTCATGTCCGTCTCTTTCAGCGACATGCAGCGCGGTCTTGTGTCGCGACTTACGCCGACACTCGTGCGATTGCTGGAGGAGTACGACTCGTGGGGCATCGGCACGACTCAGCGGATTCGAAGCGGCGGCGAAGGCAGCGGTGGTGGCCGTCCACAGAAGTAGCAGCCGCAGCAGTCGTGCGCTACCCCGCCAACGACGGCTGCATGTGAGCAAGTGGGCAGTGACGGCAACAAGAGTAGGGTGAGTAGGACAGGCCGCGGCTCACGGCGAGCCCACGTAACACGCGAAAAGCAAACAACGCTCTGCGGAGGAGCGATTGCAGCGGAGAGTGCGGCGCTGATACGCGTCAGCTGTGCTTTTTCCTAATGTGAGTAAGACATGCGATGAGCTCCTCCCGATCTGCACGAGGGTTTGTCTGTGGGGAGGCGGAGGGGCGTGTGAATTTGTGGCATGCCGCTCGGTTCCTGCCAAGCAAAGGACAACTGACAAGTCTGAGATGACGGGGGGAGGCGGGGGGCGAACGAGTGAGCGAGAGGGAGAGAGCGATGGCGTTTTTCCTCCTCCTCTTCCCCTCCCCCAATCTCCTTCCGTCGCCCATATTTCCCCATCGCCCTACGCGGCATGCATAGACACTTATGGAGATAAGGGGATAGAACAAGGCGAGGAGATGATGACTGATCAGGTCGTCCTGCCATCGCACAGGCCACGTGTGCCTATATCCTACGCCAGCGTGTGCGTGCGTATGTGGCGTATGTCTTCCCTTCTCGTCTCACTGGTTGTGTCTTGTATTCCGCTGCGCGTGTGCCTCTCCACTACTTCTGCTCCCCTCGATCCGCCCTCTTCTTGCTCACTCCGTCGACGTCTCTCCCTCTCTTCTGTCTTCCGTTCATCATTTCTTCCCCTCCCCTCCCCTCCCCTCGCTGATGCTCTCGCCTCCTCCTCCGCTCTCTCACGCACCACATCTGCAGGGAAAAGACGTGAGGTGTAGCCAACGCAGGCGAGCAACGGAAGAGACACTAGTCACCGCATAAGACAATTCAGGAAACAGGCGCACGTGTACAACTGGCACTGCACACACTTCCCCCTTCCCCTCCACAGAGGCCCGGGCATAAGTCGAAAAAGAGCCGCGAGGAAGTCTGCTGCGGGCCCAACACACGGTAAGTGCAGTGTTCGGCCTGAGTCGAGCGTGCTGAGAGAGAGAGAGAGCGGCGCATGGACACCCACTCACCCACCCACCCGTACCCACACACACTTGATTTTTTAACCGTCACTTTCTCGTGTCTGTGCTTCTGCGCGACTTCTCTCCTCGTTTCGCTGTTGTGGTTGTTGTCCATCACCCCCCCCCTTCCTCCCCCATCGCCGCTCCCACACCCGAAGGAACAGAGACAGGTGAAGGCGCGAGCCCCGTTTCTCCCTCTTCACGCGCACACCCGCTTCCCCTTGCCCCTTCCCCACCCAATACCCGAGCCCGCTCTACACACCGAGGCACCTATTCCCTTATAGAAGCAGAAAGTAATTTACACTCGTGCATAGACTAAGGGATTTTTCATCGCCGCCCCCCTCCCCCCCCTTACCCCCTCATCATCATCATCATCATCATCATCATCATCATCATCATCCTGCTCTCTCACTCGCGCGTGCGTGCCTGATTCAGCTGCGTTGACGTAGTTTTTACTTTTCTTCAGCTTCCTTCCCTCCTTCCTTCCGTCTCCGTTAAGCTCTTTGTTCGAACGTGCGCCGACGACCACATTAACCCGTTTCGCGTCCGAGGCACGCACAACAGCAGCACACGGACAGAATCACAGGCGTGCCACAGCCACTGCCATCATCCCCAGCCCCAACCTCAGCACATCACCGTGAGTAGTGAATGGTAGCGCGCAGTGTGCGTGTGTGTGAGGCAGAACCACAAGTCCATAGAAGAAGTTGGAGAGAAAGGGAAAGGTGCGCAGTCGCCGTACCTCTTTGAAACTTCTTGCGCCGACAACCGCCACACAGCCCCGTTCTCTGTGTGTGTGTGTGTGTATGACAAGGCTGTAAAGCGCGTACGCGGCTGAATCACTGCTGCTGCTTCCATCCAAGCACCCACGTGTAGGCGCTGCCAAGCCCTGAGTTCGCCACGCTCTCTCTCTCTCTCTTTCAGCTGCCGCCGCCACGTGTGCTCGTACGTTCTGCCCAGGAGCTGAACGAGCGCCTCTGCGCCCTCCTCTCCCCCTTCCCCCCAAGTCGAGGTCGTCCCACATCCGAAGCACGTCGCACGTGCCTGAATGCCTGCGCACACTCACGCCCCGCACGACGCACGAAGGGAAACAGCCAAAGAGGCAAATCAAAAGGGGCTCTTGTGGAGGACTGGCGGTGCTGCCCACCATCACGTAGGCCTACGAACGACCCCCCCCCCTCCACACCATACACACACACACACACGTATACAGCGGCACAGACGCACCCCATACACCAGCAGGTCAAGAGCCACCACGGCTCACACGCGCGCGCCTCCTTCCTATCCCAAGGCAAGCACATAAGTCTGAAAAACGAATGCGCTTTTTTCTCAGCTCGTCTGTACCGCGAACAGGGTGCAGCTTCCGCTACCGCCGTACTAACCACCCCCTCTCCGTAGTGGCTGCCGCTCTTGTGGCGGCATCCTTGTCATGTGCCGACAGCCAGCGTCTCGCTCGCGGGCCGTCACGGTGGTGTTCGACATGGTTGCGCGCTGGAGGGCATCTGTGGGAAACCCTCGCGATCCAGTCTGCTTCGTCGGCGGTAACGGCGTCGCTGACAGCGCAGCGGCGCGGCGTTTCGAGCACAACGAGCGCATCAGCTGATTCAGCTGCTACCGCCGCTTCTGCTGTTGCTGCTGTGGCCGCTTTGTCAACAGAGACGAAGCTGCGTCATCGACGCGGCGGTCATCGCAAGCGCGGCCGTGTCTCGGCGACGGCAGGGGTCACGCTGCCCCCTGATGTGCAGCTCGGGGATGATAAGAGTGGCACCTGCACTGTCGCCATCGATCCTGTTGTGTCGGCGACTGTGTTGGTCAACCCATCAAAGGTATCCAGCGAGCCGCTCAGCCAACGGGCAGTTAAGGGCAGCGGCTTGGCGGCTAGGGGCGCAGGCGCGCGCACATTAGGCGACGTCACGGCCGAGGCCGAGTCACCGGCGGTCACTAATGCCTCATACCTCAACGGGCTTGGCACATCGGCTGAGAAGCCTGTGACGTGCCCTCCGTCAGCTGGTGAGGCCGATGCTGCTGAGCCGGCGGTCGCGGCATCCGTGGCGGCTACCGATGCCGCCGAGATGACCGCGCCTCGTCGGAAAGGGAGAGGCCGCAAACCACAGCGGGGCGCCAACGGAGGCCGCACGGCGGTGGAGGCGGCGACAGAGGCGACTGTGGAATCTCTCGCTGTTGCTGCTCCTGCTGCCGCCTCTAGCCCTGCCGTTGCGGCACCATTGGCAGAAGTGCCAGCAGGGGCCATTGCAATGGGCGCTGCGGTCTCGCACGTAAAGCCGTCGCGAGGCCTAACGAAAAGGCGCTTGAGACGCAGGGAGCCTGGAGCCGCCACTGCCGCCTCAGCTGGCGACGTGGAGGCGAATGAGGTGAAGACTGCCGGCGTCGCAGTGGTGCCGTCTGCCACTGTCGGCCCTAATCATGCCCCTTCCGTGGCAGCAGACGTGGGTGAAGGGAAGGGCGGCACACCCGTCGCGGAGTCGGTAAGTGCCGCAGCCCCGCCTCTGTCCCCGCCACATGTGGACGCCACTTGTCGTGCTGTTACGCCCGACGCCGACGCAGTTGAAGGTGGCGTGAGCAGCAGCAGCAGCAGCAGCAGCAGCAGGCGACGTATAGGTCGACAGAGGAGGCAGAAATCTGTCGAGGAGTCGGTGAGTGCGAAGGGCACAGAAGCCCTTCAGGGCAATGACGAGGTCAGTCGCGCTGCTGACGTGGATGGTGACCGAAATCACACGAGCGAGGACGGCAGTGCCCGTCAAAGTGGCCGACGCCAGCGATCCAGCTCACGCACCCGCAGTGGCAAGCGCCTGCGTGCTACACCGACAGCTGACATCGGGGCTGTAGGAAAAGGCGCCATCGCTGCTGCCGTGGCCAAATCGACCGCCGAGGGCGTGAGGGGCGCCGCAGAGCAAGCGCCAGTGACCGGCGAAGCGACAGCAGGAGGAGCGACGTTGGCGTCCTTCTCGCTTCTCACCACAGCAACGCCCCCCCAGCCTGCGAGCAAGACCACCACCACCAGCCCCACGACGGTGGATACGAAGGCACCAGCTGCTTTCACCGCCGAGCTGGGGTCGTCAGAGTCGAAGACGGGAGCCGACGTCGAGCTTTCAGCAGAGACCGTCGGCACCACTGCCGCCTCTTGCGCGTCCAGGGGCAATAGGCGGCCTCGAGGCAATCGGATGAAAGGGAGGCATCCTGTCTCTGCCGCTGTCACGGATGGCAGCGGCAACATCGCCACTGCCGCTGCCGGACCCGCCGCGACGGCGTCAGTGGAGGATGGGGAGAGGGCAACGGCACCGCCGTCTGCAGCCCCTGTCTCGTCTGCGTCGGTGGACTCCTTCAAGAGTCTCTTCGCCACTGTCGACGTGGCGGGCGTGGAGGCCGCGAAGGGACTGTCATCGCTCGCCGCAAAAAAGCGACTCGCTGCGCACCTCATTCGCCGTCGCTGGCAGCTGCAGCGAGTGCTCAAGTTGTCCCCACAAGCCCTCCCATCCACCACCACATCAACCGCCGACGAGGCAAGCACTACGGTAACCTCAGCTGCGGCGAAGGGTGACGAGGTGGCAGCAGCCGAAGCGCCGGTACCTACGTCGTCCGCATCTTCTTCGTCGCCGTCCCCGCGCCGACGCCTGAAGCGAGGAAAGAAGTCAGCTTTGATTGAAGCGGCTGCGCTGTCACTAACGGCAGCTGAGTTGCTACCGGAAAAACCGGCGCAGGGCGGCGAGGCACCTGTTGCAGGTGGCCTCAAGCCGAAGAGCCGTACCACTAAAAGGGGTGGCAAGCTTGGTGGGTCGGTGGCGAAGAGGCATGGCGCGGGCACGACTGCCATAGCGGCAGCAGCGTCTGGTGCACCCGTGGCGGAACCAGCCAAGGCTGCTGAGGTCGAAGATGCTGTTCGTGACGCCGAGGCAGAGGTAGATGTGGCGGCGGCAATGGCAACAGCGATGGAGCTGGTGTCAAAGCCGGAGGTCGTCAATGACGAGTTTTCGCTAGCACTGCAGACAGACGACGGCGCCGTTGCTGATACGACGTCGATACCCCACTCTCTCGCTGCCCTCGTCACCAGCCGTGCATCGCAGAAGCCAAAGTTTTGTGGTGCGGGAGACTTGAAGGTAACTTCAGGCGCCAAGGGCAGCAGCAGCAGCAGCAGCACTGGCGGATCGGGGAATTGTACTGGTGGCAGCAGTAGCGGTAGCAGTGGCAAGGCTGGCAAAGGTGCGAACTCGAAGGACACGCTGTTCTTCCCCGACTACCGTGAGCGCGTCGTGCAGCTCTTTGAGCAACTTGCCCAGATCAACAGTGCCCTTGGCGAGCGCTTTAAGTCGCAGTCGTATGGGCGCACGGTAGAGCATTTCAAGCGTGGTGACAAGGTGTTTCAGCTGCTGCCGCCGAACCTGCTGCCGCTGCCAGAGGACGACCCAGAGAAGAAGGCGGCAATTGAGGCGCTCTACAAGGACGACTCGGCGGCGCAGAAGAGGCGCGCTGAGGAGGTGGAGCGGAACCGGGCGAAGCGCAGTCTGTTCTTTCCCCTGATAACCTCATTCCAGGTCTGGGGACGAAGTTGCGGGAGAAAGTAATCGAGATCCTTGTGACAGGTGGCTTGGAGGAACTGCATCGGCAGGAGGCAAAACCAATCATTCGCGCCATCCGTGAGCTCACGCAGGTGCACGGCGTTGGCCCACGTACCGCCATTGACTTCTTTAAGAAGCACGACATCTGCACCGTCGCGCAGCTTCGCGACTACGCCATCAAGGCAGGAGAGCTTGACATGATCAATAAGGACAGCGGCAAGCCGTCTGGTCTGGTGGCCTGCTCTGACAAGTCCAAGTTCCACCTGAACGACGCGCAGCGGCTCGGGCTTGTCTACTACGAAGATATGTGCCACCGCATCCCACACGATGAGGGCCGCCTGCACGAGGCATTCATGAAGCTGCGCATGCGCAAGTACCTTGGCAAGGACTACGAGCTCGTCGTATGTGGCAGCTACCGGCGTCAAGTTGAATCGGCTGGGGATATCGATGTGCTCATCACGCACAAGCGCAGCACGGCGGAGGGCAGCAGCGGTGGCCGTCCGCTGTTACCACCGTCGGAGGTGCTTGGCACGTTTCTCGCTGGGCTCAAGGCGGACAAGTATATCGAGGCCACGCTGGCGCAGGGGCCGACGAAGTTTATGGGACTGTGTCGCTTGCGCGCGATGGAGAATGCGTCTACAGCAGCTGCTACCGGCAAGGGAAAGGCAGCGAAGGCAAAGAATACAGCGCGGCCCAGTTCCGCGCCCGCCGCCTCGATGTTCGCTACGTGGACTCGGACGGCTTTCCTGCCGCGATGCTGTACTTCACCGGGAGCAAAAACTTTAATGTCATTATGCGTAGTGAGGCCATTAAGAAGCACTGCATCCTCAACGAGTACGGCCTCTTCCGCAAGCCAACACGCAGGCAGATGCAGCAGTACGGCGTTCTGCAGAGGAACCCGAACATGACCTTTCATGATATGGTTACCCGTCTCGCCCGCTTTGACCTCTCTGCCATCAAAGGCGGCGAGGATGAGCTCACCAGCGAACCGTCTGCGATGCCCGCTGATGCTTCGACTGCTGCCGGGAGCGGTGCTGGCAGCAACACAGACGGCGCGTCGGCAAAGGTGACGGCCGCGGCCAAGAAGGTCAAGGGGAAGGGGAGGGAGAAGACGAAGCAGGAGCTTGCCGAGCTGCGCGAGATGGCGAGGATTGTGGAGCGGCAGCGAGTGAAGGCGTCTACAGAGCGTGAAATTTTCGAGGCGCTCGGCATGGACTACGTCTCTCCAAAAGACCGCAGCGTGTGAGGAATGCTGCCAGATGCCTCAAGTACCCCCCTCTCTCTCTCTCTGTCTGTCTGTCTCTGTAGGCCTTCTGCTACGAGGGAAGAAGGTGCATTGTCCCTCTTCCACGTTTCTTTCATCTTGTCGCCTGTTGTCTCACGTGTGCGCGCCTTCTATTCGCGTGTATGGGTGGGTGGCATTGCGCCGTCGTCTCTCCCCCCTTTCCTCCTCTCTCTCGTTAGTCTTCTTGAGATGACTCCCCCTCCCGCCAGTTTGTTTCCTTTGGGTTGTGGTGTACTACGTAGCGGCGATTGCTTTTAGATGCTGCCGGTGCGCGCTGTGGGTCGCATGCCATATGTGGGGAATGCCGCGGACGATGTGCGTCGCGGGTTGTGGATGTTATTGGGATCATTTATGCGCGTACGTGCGTGCAGGTGTGCGCGCCTCTTCTTGGATGCTTTTCGGGTGGGTTTGTGTTCTCTGTGAGACAACCGCAACGACAACCACAATGAAAGGCGGCGATGGAGGGAGAGAGAACGCCCAAGAAGCCGAGTCAGAGGATGGAGCGCATGGCGCAAGCGTACGTCCCGCCATCAAGGCGTTGCCTGCAGGCGCGCACGCTGTGCAAGTGTTTGGGCCTTTCCCCCCTCCCTCCTTCCCACCATTCAAGGGGGCGCCCCCCACGCTGTGACTGACGACTGGCAGGGGCGTCATTGTGGAGGGAGGGAGAGGTGGAGGAAGCAAGGATGAGCGGGAGTCGTCAGCGGAAGCTGCTAGCGCCTACTCTACCGCTGCCCCTGGCGCCTCTGTTCTTTTCCTCGGTCACATCTCGCGCAGCGCCTCTCTGACGGTGCCACTGGTGTCATTTTGGCTGTTGGCGCACGTTGATGTGGAGCTTCCAGGATGGCGACTACGGCTGCATGTGACTGCCCTCACATCCAGTACAAAACCCCATACGGACCGTTGGAAGCAGCCACCCTCCTCCTTTCCCTCTGTCTCTCTCTCTTCCTCCCTCCCGTCGCACGCATCGCGCAGGCATCGCCGAGCACACTTCTCTCTTACGTCAAGCGTGGCATCTGCCTACACCCACCGCCTTCACAGACACCCTCCCTCCCCCCCCGCATACATCCAGGCGCGCTTCCCCCAATCCACCGTGGCACAGCGACGCCCCGAGACAAGGCAAACGCGATCTAACGCGTCATCGTGACGACACTTTTAGGTATACGCCAAACTCCCTTCCACCCCATCTCTCCCACATTAAAGCCGCGGACTCGCCACGGCACGGCATCCACACCGCGTGGACATACACACGTTCACGTCTTGCACTAGAGCGACCGAATACACTATAGAGGCGAGAGAGGCAGCCATACAGACACACACACACACACACACACACACACACCACACACACACACAGACAGCGGCACGGGCCCGCGGATATATCCACGGTCCTTGGGGATACGGACTCTTGCTTCTTCATCACTGAGCTGACGCGCCTCGTCCCAGCTGCGTGTGGGTGCATCCTTCCCCCTCCCCTCCTGTACCCTCACGTTCTTCCTCACGGGCAGACGGAAAATGCTCCGCTGGACATTTCTACGTCGCGATCATCGCGAGAACATCATCCGCATCTTCCAGGAGATGGCAGATTTGAACAACGCTCTCGGTGAGAAGTATAAGGTGAGCAGCTACCACCGCAGTATTGAAAGTCTCAAGACAAACCTTGACAAGCCCCTCAACACCCCACAGGACCTGAAGGCGTTCTCCGGCATCGGGGCGAAGCTGTTGAAGAAGGCGGAGGAGATCATGGCTACCGGGAAGCTCGAAGAGCTGGAGAGCAAGACGAAGCCAAAGCTCAAAGCAATCCAGGAGCTAACGCAGGTCCACGGCTTTGGCCCTCGCGCCGCCGCGGCGCTGTTCGACCGCGAGGGCATCTTTACCGTGGATGAGTTACTACAGAAGGCTGACAGCATCTCGTCATTGACAGACCAGCAACGTGTCGGGATCAAGTACTTCTACGATATCAACGAGAAGATACCGATGCAAGAGAGCGTGCTGCATGAGAACTACCTGCGCGAGAAGTGCATGGAGGTGCTCGGCAAGGACTTTTCAATTCTGATCTGCGGTAGCTACCGCCGCCGCCACCCCTTCAGTGGTGATGTGGACGCGATCCTGTCGCGCACGCTCGATGCCCACCACTTAACGAGCCTGTCGCTGCCACTGGCGTGCTAGCGCACTTTGTCGAGTTCCTCGAGAGCATCAAGTACCTGGAGGCGACCATGGCACAGGGTCCCCTCAAGTACATGGGGATGGGCCGGCTACCGCCCCGTATTGTCCGTGATAAGGTTGGCCGTGAGAACACGAAGGTGTACAAGGCGCGTCGCGTCGATATCCGCCTTATCGAGACCAAAAGTGTCCCGACGGCGATGCTGACCTTCACTGGAAGCAAAAACTTCAACGTCATCATGCGCCAGGCCGCCATCAGCAAGGGATACTTACTGAACGAATATGGCCTCTTTAAGCTCGGCACGCCGGAAGAGGCGCGTGAGCTGTACGAGCGCATCGGCATTCGCGGCAAAAATGCTGGCGAGGAGCTCGGTGTTCCTAAGGATGAGCTGGAGGACAAGCGTGTTGAAGTGCGGTCGGAGCAGGACGTGTTCGACGTGCTCGGGATGCCCTATGCCAAGCCAGAGAACCGCGACCCGTAAAGGTGTCTTGCAGGCGCACAACGAGAGAGAGAGCGACAGTCGAGCAGGAGAGACGTTACGGCTGTGAAACAGTTTCATAGAGTGTTCTGCAGCGAACGCAATGACGCCAGTAGAGGAGGAGGGGGGGGGGAGGGGGAACAGAAGGGAAAAGAGGAGCAGAGAAGCGTATCCGCGCTGCTGTGCTTCGCGGTGCGGCTCTTGGCGCTCGCGTATCGTTGCTGTTTCACGATTTTAATCTCTCCCCTCTTTCCCCTCTCTGGCAGTTGCCCCCCCCCCCCCTGCCTTCCGGATGCGGTGATGCTGAGCGGTGCTTTATCGTTCTTGTTGTCTGTGTTGCTGCGCACCCTAACGACAGTGGGAGAGGGAGGAGGGGGGAGACGCACGCATCAGTGCATGGTATCTCGGGGTACCACTAGCCCCCTCCCTCTATTTTGTGTAAGAGAGCCGAGCAGCCCCCACCCCTGCCGATGCCGAGCCACGCCTGGCGGTGACAGGGTCAGGCACCTACGGCGCAGGGAGGTCGGAGCGGCGCATCGCCAGTGGTGTCGCCGAGCAGGTCGTGGGTGGCGCTGCGTCGGAGCGGGTGCGGCAGCGAACCCGTCTGTGCCCCCGTATGGTGGGCAGGGGCGGCGCGCCGGTGAGGGAGTCGGCGCGTTGCAGCCACGCGCGTGTCTGCGGCTGCCCCGCACCCGGCGATGGGCCCGCGGCAGGCGGTGGGGTGGGGCCGAGTGTGGCTTTGCTCATGTCGGAGCTCGTGTTCATGTGTTGTATGGTGGAGAGAATGGGCACGCTGAGACAGGGAAGAAAACCAACCCTCAGCTGGCCCACGTGCGCGTGTTTGCGTCCTAACGCTTTGCTCTGTCTTTGTGTGTGGTGTGTTGCGCTGGTGTATCCGTTGCCACACTGCGGCCTGTAGTAGCGAGGATAACGAAGACAGAAGGAGAGAGCAGTGGATGGACTGGAGAGGGAGGGGCGTACCGCATCTGCTCAGACCCCCTCTCTCCACTGGGAAGGCGTGTGTGGTTGCAACGGTGTGGTGCACTGTGTTCGTCTTCCTGCCAGTACACTGTTGCTCTCCTCTCCTCTTTCTTTCTGAGCTTTTAGCGTGAGATCGACAGGAGCACAGGCAACCAACAACATAGCGAACCAGCGAGCCCTCCCCCTTCCCGAACCGGCCACCCCCCGAATGCCGCCGAAGGACTACGCGAGATGGAAGACGTTAATGGAAGGCGCGTCTCACAGTTGTTCCCGTGTGCATCGCGCTCTTCGTGTTGCACCAACACTTCTCCTTCTCGTTGCCATCTTCTCTGTCTGGGACCCTTCGCCTTACCTTCCGCCCCAGTCGCCTGCGTGCTGGGTGTGAGGCTTACGTTCCCCAAAGGCGTATCACCACACGGGGCTTCTCCCCTGCCGCCGTCCTCTTCTCCCTCTTCCTCCGTTTTCATCAATTCACCCACGCTGTCGCCCCCCCCCCTCCCTCCCTTCCTCCCCCGACAACCGATATGCACCAAAGCGGGCCATTCTTGTTCTGTTGAGTATCGGCACTGTGCAGGCGAAGAAACGACAGGAACACGCAAAAGCCCCCCCCCTTCTCTCCTCCTCCACTCACTACCTCGCTCAGTGTCACCATCTCTTGCTTTTTGGTGTATTTTAGCGCCCAATGAGCTTCCACGTCCACCCGACGCAGGTCTCCATCGGTGCCGCCCCGCGCATGGCGGTGCAGGAGATGCACCCGGATGCGAAACGCAAAGGCCGCCGTGTCGTGGCGACTATGGATCTGAAGCCCGGCAACGCGATCTTCGCCGCCCCACCGGATATCGCAGTGCTGTACTCGCCTTTTGCAAGCCACATCTGCGCCCGGTGCCTTGTCGCCGACGTTCGCGCGTGCACGGAGCCGCACAAGGCGCATCACCACCATCCACATCAGCAGCAGCGCGTTACGCTCTCCCGCTCCCCCATTGGCGCGCCGTCTTCACTGTCGTCATCGTCTTCCTCAATTCTCGCCACTGCCGCTAGCCCGGTGCGCTCTTACTGCTGTCCAAACTGTGACCAGTTCGTGCTATGCGCACCCTGCGTGGTTCAGCTGCTGCTTGACATTGGCGTGGATGTGATGAACTCCGCTGGCACTGACGCGATCAACACGACCGCCACGTTGCTGCAGCGACGAGGCGAGGGAAAGAGGGGCATCAGTGTCGTGGATGAGCGACTCACCCTTCACCCGCTTCTCTGCGCACACGCGATATCGTGCGCATGGTACACCTCCCTCCCCGCCTCCATCCGCGCACCAGGCAACGACACAGACTTTCTGCGCTTCTGTCTTGACTATGGTGCGCGTGCGTACCTTGGCGACACGGCCATGATGCGTGCACTGGCGACACTCGACACTAACGCGAGCGTGCAGTCGAAGGAGTCGATGCAGCTCTGTGAAGTCTTTGCGCGTGACCGCGTTGTGGCGACGTTTGGGAAGGAACGAAAAGTCACCCCCACTGCCCTCGCCACGGCAGGATCGGCAAAGCACATGAGGGGTGATTTTCTTTCGAACCACGCCGACACGCACGCTTCCATGAACAGCATCCGCCGTGGCGGCGACAGTGACGGCCCCCGTTACCGCGGCAGCTCAACTGGGGATCCTTTTCCTCCACGTTACCCCATTGCTTGGACAGACTTGCGCGACGTTCTTCTTCGAACACGCTGTAACAGCATCGGCTTCCCGTATAACACGGAGGAGACGACTGGGTGGTCGCTGCACGAGACGGTGTGCATGCTGAACCACAGCTGCGTGCCTAATGCGGCTGTTGTGATGCTGTATGACTCTGCGGATGCCATGGCGGCGGCGGCAGCGCTGGCAGCGCGCACCGGGGCTCCACACAGCGCGCTACCCGAGGGGCGCACGGAGGAGGCGGCTCGTCGAAAAGCCAGCGAGCGCATTGCCGCATTCCGGGCTGTCGCGACTTCGTCGGAGTCGCCGCACTCCACCTCGTACTCTCCATCGCTGGCTGGCTGGATCGGCATTGAAGCAACTCGCCCCATCGCCGCAGGCGAAGAAATCACGATCTCTTACGTGGACCTCGGTAACTTCAGTGACGACCTGCAGACCCGCTCGCGCCACCTCCTGGAGCAGTACCGCTTCCTGTGTACGTGCGACCTGTGCATGCGCCAACGTTCTCAGAAGCAGTGACCCGCAAGACGGCGTCTCTTTCGCGACCCCCACCAGGTGACGCTCGGGGGGGGATGGGGGCTTGGCAGCGAGACAGAGGAGAGGGGTTGGGAGGCAGCAGGGGATCGCAGTGCTCCCTCTCTCTCTCTCTCAGCTGTCGCCTGCACAGTATGGCGTGCTGAACCTGCGCCCTTTCTACTTCCTCTCTCTTTCCTTGTGCTCTACTCCCTCGGTTTGCACATCCCCGTCTTCTATTTGGCTTTGCTTGAGGACGAGAGCGAATCTACAGCCATGTCTTCCTGAGTACGCCTCGGTGTGATGGCCCTGCTCCACGCCCTTGTGTCATTTCATCCGACACAGTGAGAGGAGGAGGAGGGGGGGGGAGGTGGCGCTGGTGGGCGACTGGCTAGTTGGGGGACTGTTCGCAACTGACGGTAGCGCAAGGACTACTATTACGTTCTCCAATGACGGTGAAGAGAGAAGATGGAGAAAGGCGTCTCCTTTCTCTCGCTCTCACACCCAGAAGACAACCAATAACCCCATACAGTCACAGATAAGAAACAGCTGGATGAGGGGAGCGTGAGCCTGTTTGTGCCAGGGATGCCCTGTGGGAGCTCGTCTCTCTCTCTCTCTCTCTCTGCCTGGTAGCGCGCGCGGCGGCTCTCCCTCCCCCAGGCCCATCCCCTTCGTGTCTCTTTGCGCGGGAGCACGTAAGTGTCCGCGCTTGCGAGCGAAGGGCCCTACACCATCTCCCGGAGGTAAGGTTATGCTCGGAGACAGGAGCGGGGCGTGGGTAGCTTCCGTAGCCCGCGTGCACGCACGCACACGCCACCAAAGCGAGCCAGAGACTTTGTATGTATCCTTGGCAGCGGCACCTCTCTCTCCTCTCCCTAGTCACATATGCCTTGACGGCTTGCGGCGACATCACCTTCCCTCACCTGCTCCCCGTCATTGCCGCCCTTTACACTTACTCACATGTGGGTGCGCTTCTCGTGTACTCTTTTACCCTTATTCTCCTTCCTCCCACGCCCGGTTGTGATAGAGCTGCATCTCTAACGCAGTGTAGTTGTGCTGTTCCCTTGTGTTTCCTCTCTCCCCTTCTCTTGACCATTCACTTCTGTCATCGCCTATTCCTCGTGCGCACGCTCTCTTGGGTTCTTCTCTTCCCATCACGTTATACCCGTGCTGACGTGTACGTGTGCGCGTCTCTCTGTACCCTTCCCCCTCTCTGCTTGTGTGTGGGGCTTGAGAGGTGCCCGGTGCCCTTCTCGTCATCGACAGCCACTCCGCTTACAGAGACCCTTGACTCAGCGCAATCATAAAACCTTCTCCCACGTGCGGCCGCTGTCTCGCCCCACCCCATTCCGCTTCTTCTCCGCAGGCCTTCTTCACTCTTTGCTTGCCTCTCGCCCCTCAAGGGACTTGTGTGTGGGAGGTGCGTGTGTGTGTGTGTGTGTGCGGGTGTGTGTCTTCTCTGAACGCTCGTCTTTAACTTCTTCTTTCCCTCTTACCGTACACCACGTTAACGTTGGCGTGTGTGGGCTACGCGTTGGTTTGCGTCTCTGCTCGCAGGCGCTGTTGGCTGTTGCTGTGCCTATACGCTTCTTCCACTCTACATCTTTGTTCCGCCGCCCCCTTCCTTCGCCGCTAAGGCATCCTCTCCTCGCTTCCCTGCATTGCTATAGCTTCCCCCCCTCCCCCCTTTCTCTCTCTCTCTCTCTCGTGCGCAGACAGCACTGTACGTGCCTATACACGCCTACAGCACCTTTCTCTTCTTAACGGAAATGCAGAAGCTTCGCGCCGACCTTACGAAGCGCCTCGACGTCGATAATGCCACCCTAACGGCCTACCGCGACTATGAATTCGAGCGCCGCGTGAACGATGTGCGGCGCTTGCAGAGTGCCCTCAACCATTTGACAACGCGGTAACGCAGGGCATGGTGGCAATGAAGGAAATTGCGAGCGCGTACGAGGCTGTTGGGCAGGCTTTCACGGAGCTGACCCTCACCAACAACAACCCGGTGCCCGACCCGAATGGGACCGAGGAGCTGAGTCCGTACCCAACCGAAGCGGATGTACAGTACATGTCCCAGCCCAACACCAGCGTCGTGGCGGCGGACTACGCAGCCTCCGTCGCGAGCACGCGCATGCCAGACGAGGCCAACTCGCAGGTGCGTCGCCTGGCTAAGATCTTCGCCGACGAGGCGCGCCGCATCAACGAGGGACCGCCGTTCCAGTCGTACAACACCGGCATTCACCGTGACGTCATTACCCGACTCCTCCCTGTCTCGGAGCACCTCAAGAGCATCGGCGAGTACCGCCACAAGCGCACCGAGGCACTGGAGCGCTACAACAAGTACAAGGCCGAAGTGGAGAAGGTGGAGAAGCAGTGCACGAAGAAGGGAAAGCCGTTCTGCGACAACAAGAGCCACAAAAAGTACGCTGAAAAGCGCGACGAGGCGTGGCGGGAGTACATCAAGCGCCGCGACAAATTCAACAGCATCTTCAGCATGCTGATGGAGGTAAACGACCACGCTGCCGCTCAGATCATCCACCGCTACCTCACCCTGAATCACGAGTATCTTCAGCAGCTCGTGGCCTCGATGGACCGCGTGCTGCCGGCGATGGCGGAGGTGTATCCTCTGAACAGCGAATACAACAGCGTCCAGAACACGCTGATCCTTGAGGCGGTCGCCAACGCAAGAACACCCTTCGCCGACCACTCGAAGAGGCATTCGTACCGTGCCGTGCCGAGCCATGGCTGTGACGCCGAGGATGACCTGGGGCACGAAGAGGGTGGGGAGGCTGTGGACCTCGATGGTGAGGCCCAGGAAAGCACCCTCACTTCCATGAGCTCTGACGGTGCAGACCACATCGTCGCATGCGCACGGCCAAAGGAACCGACCGACTGCGAGACCGATGTGAAGCCGTCGGTAGCGTTAGAGTCTGCAAAGCAGCCGTGACACTCGGAGGTGGACGGTGTCCACCACGCCAGGGAGACGGAGGTGCGTCACGGCAGCATCAAGACGTAGCGTGCATGTGTGTGTGAGGCAACATGGTAGACTCGCTTCTGTGTAGGGGCCCAACTGGCCGATCGCGACTGTCTCTTGTAGTTTAAGAGTACCATAGAAAACGTGCACGCGTGGCGCGGTACACACACCATTCAGGCTTTCCCTTCACGAGTTTCCGCAGCGGTTACCCTTTACGTGTCGGCACGCGCTCGCCTCGTTTTTTTCCCTTTTGCTGTTCTCTGCAGATGTGGTGGTCTGGTGTGAGGTGAAAAATGAAGCCCTCCTCTCTTCCCCCCAAAGTGAGCGAACTTGTTGAGGGGAGGTGCGGCGCAGCTCCTGTGAGGCGATAGGCATGGATGGTGTATTTGTGTGCCTCCGTCACGCCTTTTCACTAGACTGCAGCCCCTCTTGTGACGGCAAACTCCCCACAGGCTTTTACGCAGGCGCGGCAAGCGCATCCGCCGCAAGGGGCTCGCAGAGCGAGGGAGGCAGGGGTGCCTCGTGCCGTTGATGTGCTGCCGCGCGCTCTTGGGATTCGCGACTCCGTGATTGCCCCTCCTCCGGTCTGGTCTTCGCCCCCCTTGTTCCGCGTGCCAGGGTATTCGGTCGGGCCGGGCGCATGGCGGGGTTGGCAGCCCCCGCCAGCAGTGGGGCCGGCGCGCCGCGGTGGGGGGGCCGGGGGGGCCTTGCCTTTTGCCGGAGGGGGGGGCGCGTTTTTTTTTTTGGGGGGCGGCAGGGCCTTTTCGCCCGCGCTTCCAGGGAGGACGCCAGCCGCGCATGGCGCATACGCAGGCGTGCAGGAGACCCCGCAACGCCACCTTTTCTGAGTTTCTTTTCTCTTTGACTGTCTTTTGCTTCCTAATAGAGCGCACGCCCGCACCACTCATGCGCGCAGATGGAGTGGGGGTGGCACCGAAATGCTCGGCGAGCCGTGGCTGTTGGCGACGGCTGGGGAAACGAAAAAGAAGAACGATGGGAAACGTGGCGCGTGGTGGTTGGTGGTGGTGATGCGGGGAAAGGGGCCAGGGGGGGGGGCCGGGTGGTTCTCCCTCCGTCTCCGTCTCGATGTGTGGAAATTCAAAACGCTGCTGATCATCGTTGAAGCTCCTCCCCCTGCCGCCCTGACATGCCCTTCGGATTGGTGTAGCATAGAAGTAAAGAAGCGAAATACCCACCCAACACAAGAAAAGCAGCAAACGCCCCCCTCTACTCCCGAGCAGCAGCAGCAGAAGGAGGGGAGGGGAGGGAGGGAGTGGGGGCGTTTGCCGCGAAGAGCAAACGAGCAAAAAAAGAAAAAGAGAGAAGGGCACCGTCAGAGGGCCGCTGGATTGTGTGTATGATTTCTAGAGAGACCCTGAGGGAGAGAAGGGTGCGTGTGTGTGTGTGTGTGTGGACGAAAGGCAACCCGGCAGCGGTTGAGCGGGATGCAGCAGCGTCATCATTCCCCGCCGTCGTCACTTCCACCTCTCTCTACCCTTCTCCGTGCGTCACTGCAGCTCACAGCAGCACCTCTCTCTCCCTCCTCGTCTCCAGCCCGCTTCTCCTCTTCACGTGCTCATTACACAGCCGTCGTCATGCAGCGAAGGGGCCTGACGGGCTGCGCAGTCAGTGTTATATATAGGTATATATATATTTGTCTGGATTTGATTGTGGCGTTCTTGCGGTGCCCCGCCTCGTCCCACCCCTGGTGGTAGGTTGACGTCGCATCTGCATCGTTCATGAGACACACACGCTCACCTCGTCTTTGTTTAGGCTCTGTCTCATCATGGCGAGCTAAGCGCGCGAATACACCCCCACCCCCACACGCACACTCGAGCGGAGCGGAGAGGATGAGGGAGGTAAATAAGAGAAACGAAAATGAAGAGCAGTGAGAGCAAGTTATACAGAGAGCTCAGCCAAGACGTGGAGGTAACGAGGTAGCTGGGCGCGAGGGGTGAAGGCGTCAGTGATGTTGGCAGGAGTGTTGCACGTGTACCCAGTCGCATCTCTCGGATGATTGTTCTCTCACCTCGGAAAAACCCTCGCAAATGGGTCGGTACCGCCGAACATGGCGGCACGCTGCTGCTGCATGTGGTGGCGCATTGCTTCCATCATGCAAAATGGGTTCTCGGGGCTGCCGATGCCAAAGAAATCATCGGTGAACGGACCGCCCATCACTCCGCCGCGGGTGTAAGGAGTGAGCTGCTGCCGCTTCGATCCGTACGAGGTCGACGGCGGTCTCCGTCCACTCTGAGCATGCGCACGCTGAGAGGCGTAGATGAATGGGTCGCCGAATCCCAGCGATGGCTGCATCATGCGCTCCATGATCGACTCCACGCCCCACGGATCCGTCAGGAACGTCGAGGCGTTGGTGAGATATGCGTCATGGGTGGCGTCTCGATGCGAACCGCGCTCGCCCTTCTTGCCGCCGTGACGATGGGTTCGCGAGCCAGAGTCATGGTAGCCCTTGTCATCATCATCAGGCTCTTCAACGATGGGATCCCCTTTCGCCGATTGGCTCTTCACCTTTGCCCTGTGTTTGGCGTGCACGTCGGTGTCCTCACCGGTGCCTGAGCCCACCTCGTGCATGTCCTCGTCTATCGACTCCTCAACCACGACTGGATGACGCGGGTGCGCCTGCCTGTAGCCAGGGAACTGACTGCCATCACCGGCACCGCCGTGCGACATGAATGTGAACTGCGCGCTCTGCACAAAGGCGCCACCGTTCTTGTGCGAGTTGAAGCGCTTCTGGAAGGTGGGGTCGTCGTTGGAGTTGTAGTAGGATGCGTACATCTCGCTGCCATCGGGGCCGCGCTGGTACATTGACCTCGCATTGGTGCACGGATCGACCTTCATCCGCCGCTCCACCGGTGTCGCCGCTGGCGACGCGGGGCCATGCGGACGGTGCGCGACAAGCGCATTGCCCGCGCGGGAGGTGTGGTGGCGTTCGTGCGACATAGCGAACAGAAAATCGATGATAACACACGTAGGCGACGGAAATTCTACTTCCCGTGCTCCTCCAGTCGTCTTGGCCAAATATTTCGAGTGCTGCTGCGGGTGGTATGATGGTGGCGCGCACCCGACCTCTACAGACACGCGGGCAAAGCCAATCTCTCTCCTCTCTTGCCCGCTGCGTAACTGGTGGAGGTAGATAGAAACCCCTCCCCTCCCCGAGTCAGCTAGCCCAGGCTATGAAAAGCGTCAGACGAGAGAGGGATACGGGGGGAAGGAAACTGAGGAGGCGAAAGCTGTGTGCGGACGTCTGAGCTTCGCGAAGGAAAAGGAAAGCGGGAAAGGAGAGTGCTAAGTGACACTGAATACACTGTGAGAGCGATCCTGGAGAAGCCGAGAGAGGAGAGAGAGAGGGAAAGAGAGGAGGGAGTAGAATCTACAGAGCGCATGAGGTCTTCTTCTGGTAATAGCGATGGAGAGGAGTGACAATGCAGGTGATAGTGGGCAGGACGAGAGAGACGCGTAGCGGTGTACGTGTGCTGGGTGTGTGGCCGCTACACCCAGACCCCCCCCTCTTCCCCCCCCACACGCAAGGACGTGTATCAACAGCACCTGCGAGGCTCGGTGAACCACTACAAGCGGTATCGGTGGCATCCAATCCGAACAGAGAGCCTCCTCTTGTCTCTTTCATTGTTGTCGGCGCATTTTTTTTTTGAGTGCCACAAGACACACTGGAAGAGATGCGATCTCATGTGCGTGGCTCGGTTGAGTCGGGCTCGGTGAACGTGGCAAGGCACGTGCGCGCGCGAGGCGAGGAATTAGTCATGGAAAGGAGAGGGAAAAGACACACTGAAGTGCGTGTGCAAGGGACACTTTGTCTTGGTACGCTGGTGCGTCTGTTCGATGCTGTCGCGTGAGAGCTAGAGAGGGAAAGAGTGGGCGAGGGGAATCGAGAAATAGCGCACGGTGATGCGAAAGATGCAGGCGCGCGAGGCACGTGGGAGTGGGGAGTGTGGTGTGTTGTGATCCGCAGCTTGGATCGGTGAGCAGACCACATTCAGCGAGAAGAGCACCTGTAGGGCACTACCCACAGTTTGATGACTTTGAGGGAAAAGAAAACGACGATACACATCGGGCGCAACGCCTTCACGCTTGACTGGCACGTGCGAGGGAAAGTGCGAGGTGAGGGAGAAGCCATCGTTGCCTGTCTGACAGCGTAGATCGCTTTCCAGCACCCCCACACAGAAACACATCAGAGAGAGAAACACGGGGCCACCCACATACACAGAGAAGGAAGCAGACGTGAGATACGGCACGCCCTTAGCCATGCACGTCAACAGGCGCCTCGACTTCAACCGAGTGGGGGGGGCACTGACAAAGACAAAGAGAGGATCGGGTATAGCAAACCTTCGGCTTCATCCTGTCATCGCACAGGCACGAAAGCTTGACCATCTCTCAGGGCCCCTGAAGATTGCGCAGGGAAACAGTGAGCACATCACCATCCGTTCCGCTGTCCTGCACGGTCGTCACTGCCCCCCCCCCCCCGGTGTAGCTCAGATATCGACTTCATTTCGTTCTCGCCTACGACGAGGCTATCGCGTGTCAGCGTTGCCTTCAAAGTCTCCCGCATCTCCACCACTGTCGATCGTGCCGACACATCGAGTGACAGCAGGCGGAACACCGCGTCACATAGCGGCGCATCATAGGACACTGCCATGCGCCCGTGTATCACGGTGTCGCTGAATCAGCAACGACCCGTCGCCATCATGTCTGCCAGCTCCTTCGCCAGCGATGGCTTCGAGTGATGATACTCTCTGTACTCCGCTACCATGGCTCACATTCAACACGGCTTCTGAGTCACCGCCTCTATCGCCAGTAGCCTGTAGCACAACATGTCGCACTGCGGCGTAGGGAGGGCGCCGACGGCCATGTCAAGGCTCAGGTAGCACAACGACTTGAAGATTTCCCGCTCCCGTGCATGTTTTGCAGACTTCCTAGTCAGCCGGCAGTGCCCGTCCGTGCCTACCATGACCTTGTCCAGACTCAGGCCATCGTGCGCCAGTCCACGCCTGGGGAGGTGCAAGAGGACAGAGAGCATCTGCAGCCCAACACACGCAACGGTGATGGACTTGACTCGTGCCTAGCGAAGCCGCAGCAGCAGCTGCGCCCAACCAGGGAAAGACTCTCAGATCAGCACCACGTCACCCTCAACCGACCACGAGAAGAGAAACGGCAGAGGGATGCTGGCTTTTGCTGCACAGCTTGATGCCTCAAAATCGAACGTTGAGTGGCGGTGTCCTGCTGTGCTGTGGGCCCGCACATGGGGAGGCCCGAGGGTGCATTGCGGATGGGTTTGGCTACCACAGGGTGCGCCTCTGCGGTGGGGCGACTCCGCGATGACATTGAAACCGGGTAGTGTGATGTCTACAGGTATGGTGAGGGGCGCCTGCAGGGTGCCACCGCGCAGCTCCTCACGCGCGGCTGCGGGGACGAAGGCGTCGACCTCGCGCAGCGGCGCCACAAAGTACAGCTCTATAAGAAGCCAGAGGACGAAGCTGACAAGCACGATGGCGGCAGCGAGGACGCTGTTAGCCGTGTCGCGCAGTCGCAGTTAGGGGGCCAACGGCGATCCCCTACGAGCGGATGTATACCAGTGGCAGTGTGAGACAGTAGGGCGATGTATAAGCCCGTGCAGTGATGATGGAGTGTGCGTCGTTGTGGCGATAGCTCACGTGCTTGAGTGCCTCACACATGAGTGGGTCGGCTGCTTTCGCTGGTGTGTGTGTGTGGGGGGGTTTGTTCGGCCGGGTCCGTATGGTGAACACCATTCAGCACCGCTATTTGTCCACGGCGGCCATCCGGACCTCGACAGTACTCGCCAAGGCCAACGGTTGGACCGGTAAGAAAGGCATCGGTGATCACCTCTCTCCCTCTCTCTGTTGTGCGCCTTTGCAGCTAATCACCTGCTTGGCCTTGAAGAGATGGGGCGCGCATGCGCGTATTTTCACCTGCGCGTCGTCGTAGTAGGTAGATGCTGGCTGTACAGGCTGTGCGAGGATGTTGCCGATCAGCCAACGTGCTGGAGCTTTGCCGTGCGGTGCCGCCGCACTCACATGGATGAACTTCATTTCTGAGGAGACAAAGGAAAAGAGGTGCGATACCGGTGACCGAGGCCACTTGCGTTGGGGATGGTGCTCAGCACTGCCAGCGGCTGGTTGCCTGGTAAAAGCACACCTTCCCAGTGGCTAGGCGATTGCCTTACAGCTTGTTCCATGAAATGACCAGTGAGCGCTTCACCAGTTTCTGCAGGATTGTGACTGGGGTGATGCCAAGAGCATCGAGGAGGGGGAAAGCGAAGGTGGGCCCCATCTAGCATCGGTCCACCAAGAGAGGTCTCCGCATGACTGTGTCGGCGCGCTTTGCGCTGCGCCGTCACAGCGGGCAAGAGAGTGCGAGGATGCAGCGGCGGTGCTAGCGCTTGTAAGTGACTGAAAATTGCCCGAGGTAGCCGAGAGACACTTCACGCCCCCCCGCCTTGGCTCAAAGTGTGTGCGTCCGTCTCGGTGAGGGCTAGAGGACTCGGAGAGGGCACCCGAAAGAGAGGTGGGGAGCTGAGGAGTACTGCTTCAGGAGGAGGAGGAGGAGGAGTGAGTGAGGGTGGAGGGAGAGTGACGGTGCATGTAGGAAAGGGGGAAGGAGGGGACCGACAGCGTTCGTCCTTTCCGAAAAAAAAAGAAAGGAATCGCTTAGTTCCTTCAGTGAAAATACCACACCACTTCTCTCTCCCGTAGGGGGAGAGCGGCGCCGCACATCGACACAGGCAGGCAGGCAGGCAGGCAGGCAGAGAGCGAGAGAGAACGACTGAAGCATAGTGCGGAGATCAAGACGGCGAGAAACAAGGGGAGGGGTGAGCAAGAGCGAAAGGGTGAAACGGGGGGAAAGGGGGGGGCGAGGGCGCACACGATCGAGAGAGCCGTAGGAAGGGGTATGATGGGATTAGTGGGTGGGTGGGGGTATGCGACCATGTGACCCAGAGACGTACACCACGGCTTGCCAAGTCAAACTAGTTCCACAAAGCGCGTTCCTTAGAGTCTATATTCTCCCAGAAAGGTGTATTTTAACCTCTACCCAACAGTGTGCCACAGGCACATCCCCTGGCGCTTGGCAGCCGCAGACAGGCGTTAGAGCCCAATCACCTCCGTCAGCCAAGCACAGCGTCCACCTTGACTTCTGCTCACCCCCTCCGCAGATCTCCACAGAGAAGTACGTAAGACGAAAACAAACGAAATATACTCACGCAAGCCGTGCTGAAGCTCTGCCCACTGTATGGGCTGCACAAGTCTGCTCACCGCCGCAGTACGCCGCGGAAACACCACTCACAACCTGGCCGGCAACATCCATGGCAATGCATGATCCACACTTCCCTGTATCACAAGTGCCTGACACTACCACAATTGTGGGCGGCGCAGCCTTCGCCAGGATAACTCCTGCCAGTGGCCACGGCGACGCTGCGGGGGTAGGCGAGTCGGGCAATAAAGAAGAGAAGCGAAAAGGCGCACGCACAGGGGGGGGGGAGGCGGCGCGCCACACGCAGGCAACAAAAGTAAAGCACAAGAGAGAGAGAGAGGGAGGGAGGGAAGAGAGAGGGCCCCGGCGTGGCGCGGGTGCAGAGCGGCAGGACGCGCACAGCCCGCGGGGCAGGGGGCGCAGTGGGAAGGCAAAGACGCACGCACCGCGGGAAGAGCGAGCGTGGGAAGGGGAGGGGCGGCATGTGCAGGCAACAGGCCGGGCAGTGAGCGGGAGTTCTAAGCGCTGCGGCACCGCCTACCCACCGCCCAAGAGTCTCCGCGTCCGTCGGCCACCTTCTGCCCCCCCTCGACACACCTATTCCTTCGCGCCCCTGCGCTCACTCGCGTCCCCGCGTTCACTCGCGTCCCCGTTCTCACTCGGGTGACTGACCAGAGACGGGAGCAGCAATAAGAGGATGTTGATGATGTCCAGGCACCAGGCCACCACAAACAGCACGAAGCCGAGGCCAAATTTAAAGAAGGTGTTGATGGCCAGGCAAATGTCATCGGTGTAGTAGTCAAACACCATGAGCGCCCACACGACGCACACAGTGACAACTCCAGCGATGTTGAGCGCCAGGCAGATCCAGTGGAAGAACGAGCAGCAGCACAGCACAATGAATCCAAAGAAGGCCGCCAAGCCGTACACGACGACGGAGATGACAGCGAACACCTCAGCCATGCGAAACCTAGCAAGGCGTCCAGGGCATAAGTCCCACAACTGGGCATAACTCGTGTCGCTCTTGAGGCTGCTGCAGTTCGCCTTCCCGCCCCAGAGTGTCAGGCAAAGCGTATTGCCAAATAGGCTCTCACCCTTCAAGCGAAACATGTCGAGGGGCGTGGCCACGAGCACAAAGATGAACGCGATGAGCTGGAGGACCGCGTAGAGCACAACCGCGACGTTGCACGCCATCTTGTTCAACGCACAACCAGCCTGCGGGGGTGGGCAGGCGAGACGGCGATGCGGCGGACGGGAAGGGTGGAGAGGTGGGACGAATAGGGGAGGGAGAGAGCGAGGGCGGGGGAGGTTTCTAGCTGCTACTGCTGCTGCTGCTGCGTGTGCTTTGGGGGGAGTGCACGGTGTGGGGCGCGGTGAGAAGGGCCGCACGGCAAGGGCAGGGGGGGGCAGTGTTAGGGTGAGAGTAGGGAGACAGGCCGGTTGGACGGTGGGTCGTGCGCCGCGGGCGCCCGTGCGGAGATGCTGAGAGCAGCGACAGAGGAGCGAGTGGGGAGAGGTGCCGTGCGAGTTCCGAGCATACGCACAGGGGAGAGCGCAGCGGCAACCAGCACGCCCAAGGGCCGGGCGGCAGTGGCCACGGCGACGTTGCGGGCATAGGCGAGTCGGGCAATAAAGAAGAAAAGCGAAAAGGCGCACGCACAGGGGGAGGCGGCGCGCTACACGCAGGCAATAAAAGTAAAGCACAAGAGAGAGAGAGAGAGGGAGGGAGGGAAGAGAGAGGGCCCCGGCGTGGCGCGGGTGCAGAGCGGCAGGACGCGCACAGCCCGCGAGGCAGGGGGCGCAGTGGGAAGGCAAAGACGCACGCACCACGGGAAGAGCGGGCGCACACGGGCGGCAGAAGCGCAGTTGTGTAGGTGACGGGTGGGGGCGTGACGTGCAGGCAACTGACCGGGGTGCGCGTGGTTCCCTCGGTGTGCTGCGGCGCCGCCCGTCAACTGCCTTAATGCCTCCGCGTCCGTTAGCTGCCTTCCGTTTCCCCTCGCCGCATCTATTCATTTGGGTCTCTGCCCTCATTAGGGCCTGTGCCCTCGTTTGGGTCTCTGCCCTCATTTGGGCCTGTGCCCTCATTTGGGTCTCTGACCTCGTTTGGGTCTGTGCCCTCATTTGGGTCTGTGCCCTCATTTGGGTCTCTGACCTCGTTTGGGTCTGTGCCCTCATTTGGGTCTCTGACCTCGTTTGGGTCTGTGCCCTCATTTGGGTCTCTGACCTCGTTTGGGTCTGTGCCCTCATTTGGGTCTCTGCCCTCATTTGGGCCTGTGCCCTCATTTGGGTCTGTGCCCTCATTTGGGTCTCTGCCCTCATTTGGGCTTGCCCTCATTTGGCTGTGCCTCATTTGGTCTTGCCTCATTTGGGTCTCTGCCCTCATTTGGGCCTGTGCCCTCATTTGGGTCTGTGCCCTCATTTGGGTCTCTGCCCTCATTAGGGTCTCTGCTCTTACACGGGTCCCTGCTCTCCATGCGGTCCCTCGAGGGCCACGGGAGCAGCAAGAAGATGATGTTGATGATGTCCAGGCACCAGGCCACTAGCAACAGCACGAAGCCGAGGCCGAAGACTGAATCTTTCATCTTGCTTTCGCAATCGTTGTCATCCTGGTAGAAGACCAGCACCATGAGCGCCCACACGACGCCCAGCGTGGGTATGCCAGCGACGTTGAGCGTCAGGCAGACCCAGCGGAGGCACGAGCAGCAGCACAGCAGAATGAATCCAAAGAAGGCCGCCAAGCCGTAGACGAGGAGGGAGATGAGAACGAACACCTCAGCGAAGCGGAAAATAAGGAAACGGTGGGGGCACTTTGGCAGGAATTCCGCAAAAGTGGCGTTGTACGTGCTGCCGTAGCACATTAACTTGCTGCCCCACAGTGTCAGGCAAAGCGTGTTGCCAAATAGGCTCTCACCCCTCGGGCGAAACATGTCGATGGGCGTGCCCAAGAGCACAAAGAGGAACGCGATGAGCTGGAGGACCGCGTAGAGCACAACCGCGACGTTGCACGCCATCTTGTTCAACGCACAACCAGCCTGCGGGGGTGGGCAGGCGAGACGGCGATGCGGCGGACGGGAAGGGTGGCGAGGGGGGATGAATAGGGGAGGGAGAGAGCGAGGGCGGGGGAGGTTTCTAGCTGCTGCTGCTGCTGCGTGTGCTTTGGGGGGAGTGCACGATGTGGGGCGCGGTGAGAAGGGCCGCACGGCAAGGGCAGGGGGGGGCAGTGTTAGGGTGAGAGTAGGGAGACAGGCCGGTGGACGGGGGTCGTGCGCCGCGGGCGCCCGTGCGGAGATAGCTGAGAGCAGCGACAGAGGAGCGAGTGGGGAGAGGTGCCGTGCGAGTTCCGAGCATACGCACAGGGGAGAGCGCAGCGGCAACCAGCATGCGCAAGGCCGGGCGGCAGTGGCCACGGCGACGCTGCAGGGTAGGCGAGTCGGGCAATAAAGAAGAGAAGCGAAAAGGCGCACGCACAGGGGGGGAGGCGGCGCGCCACACGCAGGCAATAACAGTGAAGCACAAGAGAGAGAGAGAGAGAGGGAGGGAAGAGAGAGGGCCCCGGCGTGGCGCGGGTGCAGAGCGGCAGGACGCGCAGAGCCCGCGGGCAGGGGGCGCAGTGGGAAGGCAAAGACGCACGCACCGCGGGAAGAGCGAGCGTGGGAAGGGGAGGGGCGGCACGTGCGGCAACGGGCCGGGCGATGCGCGTGCGTTCTCTCGGTGCGCTGCGGCACCGTCCGTCCACCGCCCCAGTGCTCCGCATCCGTAAGCCCACTTCCAGCTTCACTCACCGCCTCTGTTCATTGACCGAGGTCCTTACTCGTGTACCTGGCCGAGCAGGAGAGCAGCAATAAGACGACGTTGATGAAGTCCAGGCACCAGGCCACCAGCAAGAGGATGAGGCCGGAACCCAAAGTGGAGACCTCCTTCACCCTGCCGCACGGGCCGTCCACCGTCTCGAAGACCACCAACATGGAGACCCACACGATGCCCAGCGTGGCAATGCCAGCAACGTTGAGCGCCAGGCAGACCCAGCGGAGGCAAGAACAGCAGCACAGCTGAATGAAGCCAAAGAGGGCCGCCGAGCCGTACAGGAGGATGGAGATGAGAGCGAACGCCTCAGCAAAGCGGAAAAGATTACGCCGACCCGGGCAGTCTTCCCAGAACTGATCGGATTTTATTCCGAGCTCCACACCATAACACTTGTCCTTCCACCCCCACAGCGTAATGCAGGGCGTGTTGCCAAATAGGCTCTCACCCCTCGGGCGAAAGATGTCGATAGGCGTGCCCACGAGCACAAAGAGGAACGCGATGAGCTGGAGGAACGCGTAGAGCAGAAGGCGAGTGTACACGCCATTTTGGCAGACGCACAGCAGCACACGGAGGGCGGTGGGGCGGCGGTGCACAGCAGAGGGGGTGGCGTAGTGGTGGGGGCGAGTGGGAGAGAGCGAGGGCGAGTCGAGTTTTCGCAAAGCAGCGTTGTTGGTGCTGCCGCGTGTGCGTGCGTGTCGGTGGTGAGAGGCGGGCAGGATGGAGGCGAGAGGAGAGACGGAGAGAGAGGTGGGGGAGAGTGCGGCGAGGCGACAGGCACGCGAGAGTGCGACACGCGCACCGCGAAAGAAGGGGGGGGAGGCCATCCGCTGGCGCCCACACGCACGTGCGGAGGAAGAGCTCGCCGGTGGACGCGACACACACGCCGCCCCGGCAGCGGGGGAGCGGCAGCAGCGCACCACGGAGGGGGGCCGGGCGCAGGGGACGGAGGACACACTCGGAGGAAATGCACACGGACGCTGCAACGCGTCCCAAGCCGCCATCCGCTTCTTCTCCCAGCAGCTGGCGCGGGCGGCCACCATGGCACTGCTGAGGGTGTGGCCTCAGGGCACGTGCTCTGGGCGAGGTCCTCCAGCCGGCAGATGAGGGCCTTAGACACCTGCACCCTCTCCCCCAGCGGCGCGAGGCATGGCCATGCAGGAGAAGCCCATGCACGACTGCTTTTCCGGGTCCAGCCCATCAGAGCTGAGCGGCAGCGGGGTCAGCAGAGCGCTGCATGATGGATGCGCGTGTACCCCTTCTGTGCTGTCCCGCAGGGGCTGCTGGTGCCACCGCGTGGCGGCACAGGAAGGAGGGAAGCACGCAAGGAGGCGAGCGAGGGGGTGACGGTTGGCCGGCAGCATTGCCAGTCCGGGAGGCACACGGCGGCGTGTGACCCCCCCTCCCGCCCCACACTCCCTCACTTCCCATGACGAAGAGGCAACGACCACGTCCACAGCCCGGTCGCCGCCGCAACGTAGCGGGCGCCTTCCGTGGGTACTGCGCTGCCGTCATTGCGCTGCCTTCAAAACCCGGTGGAGCTCATCGCACCCAAGAGCTGCCGCAAGGGGGGGGGAGGAGGGCAGAGGGGCGCCACCACCAGGCAAGCAGCGGAGATGGACGCACACGGGAGAGGGAAGGTGGCGCTGTGGGAGTTGCGTGAGAGCAGAGGGGGTGCGGGCGGTGGCGGTGGCGGTGGCTGGTGAAGGGAGTGGACATGGTGGCCCACCCTAATCCCCCATCCTCCTCCCCTCTGCGCTGCCTCCGTAGGTAAAGCGGCACACAGTACCGAGCACGCAGTGCACAGGCGCCCGCTGTGGCGGCCAACGCGATTTGGTGAGCCGAGACGTGCAGGGGGGAGGAGGGGAGGGGGCCGCCTACGAGTCGCATGGGAGGCGGGGTACCGGGCTTCGGGGGCAGGCACTGGCGCGAGGACTGCGAGAGCGATGCGAGCGACTCGATGATGGCACGCACACTCTCCCTCTCGCTCACCCCGGAGTTCATGTTTCCCTTGCCAACCTTTCTATTCCCTGCACACCACATCGGCACCCAATGCCTCACGCAGCGTCGTAGGCACGTGGCCCTGCGATCGCCACGAGTGGCTCCGCATGTGGCGGTGATAGAGGGGGTGGGGGGGCTGCTCGACTTCCCCACACCTAGTGGGGAGGAGGGGGAGGGGAGGCGAGAGAGGGCGAGGACGACCAAAAGTGAGAGGCGGAGGGCATGGGAGAGGGCCACACACGCAGGAGGCCAATGCCGCCACAGAGGGGGCACCGGGCGCTGAGGGGCGGCTGACTGGTGCGTGCGGCGGGGATGGGCAGGCGGAGGCTACGAAGTGGTGAGAGGCGGCAAGGAGAGGCGCGCGTGGCGACGGACCCCGGAGAGAGGGAGGCCGAAGCCGCGAAGGCAGCGCACGACGCCTTTCCCACGTGACGCTCCGTCCTGCGCAAGCCAACAAACACTCGCGAGAGGGCAGGGGCGACCAGCACGCGCAAGGGCCGGGCGGCAGTGGCCACGGCGACGCTGCGGGGGTAGGCGAGTCGGGCAGTAAAGAAGAGAAGCGAAAAGGCGCACGCACAGGGGGGGGGCTGCGCGCCACACGCAGGCAACAAAAGTAAAGCACAAGAGAGAGAGAGGGAGGGAGGGAAGAGAGAGGGCCCCGGCGTGGCGCGGGTGCAGAGCGGCAGGACGCGCACAGCCCGCGGGAAGAGCGAGCGTGGGAAGGGGAGGGGCGGCACGTGCGGGCAACGGGCCGGGCGGTGCGCGTGCGTTCTCTTGGTACGCTGCGGCAGCGTCCGTCCACCGCCCCAGTGCCTCCGCATCCGTAAGCCCCCTTCCAGCTTCGCTTACCGCCTCTGTTCATTTACCGAGGTCCTTACTCGTGTACCTGGTCGAGAAAGAGAGCAGCAATAAGAGAATGTTGATGATGTCCAGGCACCAGGCCATCACCAGCAATGCAAAGCCGGAGCCCAAGTAAGATATGTTGAACTCTTGTGTGCAAAGGCCATCACTCTTGTAGTAGACCACCAACATGGAGACCCACACGACGCACAGCGTGGCAATGCCAGCAACGTTGAGCGCCAGGCAGACCCAGCGGAGGCAAGAGCAGCAGCACAGCTGAATTAAGGCGAGGAGCGCCGCCGAGCCGTATAGGAGGATGGAGATGAGAGCGAACGCCTGAGCAGCGCGGAAAAGCTGCAGACGACCCGGGCAATCTCCCCAAACGTCCTTTAACGATGTGGTGATGTCGCTGCTATAGCAGAGGTCTTTTTCCCCCCACAATGTCAGACAAGGCGTGTTGCCAAACCTGGGGAAACCCCTCTCGTGAAACATGTCGAGGGGCGTGCCCACGAGCACAAAGAGGAACGCGATGAGCTGGAGGACCGCGTAGAGCACAACCGCGACGTTGCACGCCATCTTGTTCAACGCACAACCAGCCTGCGGGGGTGGGCAGGCGAGACGGCGATGCGGCGGACGGGAAGGGTGGCGAGGTGGGATGAATAGGGGAGGGAGAGAGCGAGGGCGGGGGAGGTTTCTAGCTGCTACTGCTGCTGCTGCTGCGTGTGCTTTGGGGGGACTGCACGATGTGAGGCGCGGTGAGAAGGGCCGCACGGCAAGGGCAGGGGGGGGCAGTGTTAGGGTGAGAGTAGGGAGACAGGCCGGTTGGACGGTGGGTCGTGCGCCGCGGGCGCCCGTGCGGAGATGGCTGAGAGCAGCGACAGAGGAGCGAGTGGGGAGAGGTGCCGTGCGAGTTCCGAGCATACGCACAGGGGAGAGCGCAGCGGCGACCAGCACGCGCAAGGGCCGGGCGGCAGTGGCCACGGCGACGTTGCGGGCATAGGCGAGTCGGGCAATAAAGAAGAAAAGCGAAAAGGCGCACGCACAGGGGGGAGGCGGCGCGCCACACGCAGGCAACAAAAGCAAAGCACAAGAGAGAGAGAGGGAGGGAGGGAAGAGAGAGGGCCCCGGCGTGGCGCGGGTGCAGAGCGGCAGGACGCGCACAGCCCGCGGGGCAGGGGGCGCAGTGGGAAGGCAAAGACGCACGCACCGCGGGAAGAGCGAGCGTGGGAAGGGGAGGGGCGGCACGTGCGGGCAAAGGGCCGGGCGGTGCGCGTGCGTTCTCTTGGTGCGCTGCGGCAGCGTCCGTCCACCGCCCCAGTGCCTCCGCATCCGTGGCCATCCTCCGCCTCCCCTCGCCGCGTCTATTCCTTTGTTTCCCCGCTCTCACTCGGTTCCTTGGCTGACAAGGGGAACAGCAATAACACGATGTTGATGATGTCCAGGCACCAGGCCATCACCAGCAACGCGAAGCCGGAACCCAAGTAAGATATGTTGAACTCCTGTGTGCAAGGGAAATCTGTCTTGTAGTAGACCACCAACATGGAGGCCCACACGACGCACAGCGTGGCAATGCCAGCAACGTTGAGCGCCAGGCAAACGCAGCGGAGGCAAGAGCAGCACCACAGCTGAATGAAGCCGAGGAGCGCCGCCGCGCCCAACACAAAGATGGAGAGGAGAGCGAATGCCTGAGAAGCGCGGAAATGGTGCAGACGACCCGGGCAATCCCTCCAAACTTCCGTAATAGACTCGATGTAATTGAGGCCGTAGCACTGCTGCTTTTCCCCCCACAATGTCAGACAAGGCGTGTTGCCAAACCTGGGGAAACCCCTCTCGTGAAACATGTCAATGGGCGTGCCCACGAGCACAAAGAGGAACGCGATGAGCTGGAGGATCGCGTAAATCAGAAGGGCGAGGGTAAACTCCATTTTGGCAGACGCACAGCAGCACACGGAGGGCGGTGGGGCGGCGGTGCACAGCACAGGGGGTGGCGTAGTGGTGGGGGCGAGTGGGAGAGAGCGAGGGCGAGTCGAGTCTTCGCAAAGCAGCGTTGTTGGTGCTACCGCGTGTGCGTGCGTGTCGGTGGTGAGAGGCGGGCAGGATGGAGGCGAGGGGAGAGACGGAGAGAGAGGTGGGGGAGAGTGCGGCGAGGCGGCAGGCACGCAAGAGTGCGGCACGCGCACCGCGAAAGAAGGGGGGGGGAGGCCATCCGCTGGCGCCCACACGCACGTGCGGAGGAAGACCTCGCCGGTGGACGCGACACACACGCCGCCCCGGCAGCGGGGGAGCGGCAGCAGCGCACCACGGAGGGGGGCCGGGCGCAGGGGACGGAGGACACACTCGGAGGAAATGCACACGGACGCCGCAACGCGTCCCAAGCCGCCATCCGCTTCTTCTCCCAGCAGCTGGCGCGGGCGGCCACCATGGCACTGCTGAGGGTGTGGCCTCAGGGCACGTGCTCTGGGCGAGGTCCTCCAGCCGGCAGATGAGGGCCTTAGACACCTGCACCCTCTCCCCCAGCGGCGCGAGGCATGGCCATGCAGGAGAAGCCCATGCACGACTGCTTTTCCGGGACCAGCCCATCAGAGCTGAGCGGCAGCGGGGTCAGCAGAGCGCTGCATGATGGATGCGCGTGTACCCCTTCTGTGCTGCCCCGCAGGGGCTGCTGGTGCCACCGCGTGGCGGCACAGGAAGGAGGGAAGGACGCAAGGAGGCGAGCGAGGGGTGACGGTTGGCCGGCAGCATTGCCAGTCCGGGAGGCACACGGCGGCGTGTGACCCCCCCTCCCGCCCCACACTCCCTCACCTCCCATGACGAAGAGGCAACGACCACGTCCACAGCCCGGTCGCCGCCGCAACGTAGCGGGCGCCTTTCGTGGGTACTGCGCTGCTTTCAAAACCCGGTGGAGCTCATCGCACCCAAGAGCTGCCGCAAGGGGGGGGAGGAGGGCAGAGGGGCGCCACCACCAGGCGAGCAGCGGAGATGGACGCACACGGGAGAGGGAAGGTGGCGCTGTGGGAGTTGCGTGAGAGCAGAGGGGGTGCGGGCGGTGGCGGTGGCGGTGGCGGTGGCTGGTGAAGGGAGTGGACATGGTGGCCCACCCTAATCCCCCATCCTCCTCCCCTCTGCGCTGCCTCCGTAGGTAAAGCGGCACACAGTACCGAGCACGCAGTGCACAGGCGCCCGCTGTGGCGGCCAACGCGATTTGGTGAGCCGAGACGTGCAGGGGGGAGGAGGGGAGGGGGCCGCCTACGAGTCGCATGGGAGGCGGGGTACCGGGCTTCGGGGGCAGGCACTGGCGCGAGGACTGCGAGAGCGATGCGAGCGACTCGATGATGGCACGCACACTCTCCCTCTCGCTCACCCCGGAGTTCATGTTTCCCTTGCCAACCTTTTTATTCCCTGCGACACCACATCGGCACCCAATGCCTCACGCAGCGTCGTAGGCACGTGGCCCTGCGATCGCCACGGGTGGCTCCGCATGTGGCGGTGATAGAGGGGGGTGGGCTGCTCGACTTCCCCACACCTAGTGGGGAGGAGGGGAGGGGAGGCGAGAGAGGGCGAGGACGACCAAAAGTGAGAGGCGGAGGGCATGGGAGAGGGCCACACACGCAGGAGGCCAATGCCGCCACAGAGGGGGCACCGGGCGCTGAGGGGCGGCTGACTGGTGCGTGCGGCGGGGATGGGCAGGCGGAGGCTACGAAGTGGTGAGAGGCGGCAAGGAGGGGCGCGCGAGGCGACGGACCCCGGAGAGAGGGAGGCCGAAGCCGCGAAGGCAGCGCACGACGCCTTTCCCACGTGACGCTCCATCCTGCACAAGCCAACAAACACTCGCGAGAGGGCAGGGGCGACCAGCACGCGCAAGGGCCGGGCGGCAGTGGCCACGGCGACGCTGCGGGGGTAGGCGAGTCGGGCAATAAAGAAGAGAAGCGAAAAGGCGCACGCACAGGGGGGGGGGCGGCGGCGCGCCACACGCAGGCAACAAAAGCAAAGCACAAGAGAGAGAGAGAGGGAGGGAGGGAAGAGAGAGGGCCCCGGCGTGGCGCGGGTGCAGAGCGGCAGGACGCGCACAGCCCGCGGGGCAGGGGGCGCAGTGGGAAGGCAAAGACGCACGCACCGCGGGAAGAGCGAGCGTGGGAAGGGGAGGGGCGGCACGTGCGGGCAAAGGGCCGGGCGGTGCACGTGCGTTCTCTTGGTACGCTGCGGCACCGTCCGTCCACCGCCCCAGTGCCTCCGCATCCGTGGCCATCCTCCGCCTCCCCTCGCCGCGTCTAGTACTGCGTGCTTTCCTTACTCGGGTGACTGACCAGACACGGGAGCAGCAATAAGAGGATGTTGATGATGTCCAGGCACCAGGCCACTACCAAGAGGATTAAGCCCAAGCCAAATTTAAAGAAGGTGTTGATGGCCAGGCAACCGCTCTCGGCGTTGTTGTAGTCAAACACCATGAGCGCCCACACGACGCACAGCGTGAGAGCTCCACCGATGTTGAGCGCCAGGCAGACCCAGCGGAGGCAAGGGCAGCACCACAGCTGAATGAAGCCGAGGAGCGCCGCCGCGCAGTACACAAAGACCGAGATGACAGCGAACACCTCAGCCAAGCGAAACTTAGAAAGGCGTTCGGGGCATAAGGCCCACAACTGGGCATAACTCGTGTCGCTCTTAAGGGTGCTGCAGTTCGCCTTCCCGCCCCAGAGTGTCAGGCAAAGCGTATTGCCAAATAGGCTCTCACCCTTCAAGCGAAACATGTCGAGGGGCGTGCCCACGAGCACAAAGAGGAACGCGATGAGCTGGAGGACCGCGTAAATCAGAAGGGCGACGGTAAACTCCATTTTGGCAGACGCACAGCAGCACACGGAGGGCGGTGGGGCGGCGGTGCACAGCACAGGGGGTGGCGTAGTGGTGGGGGCGAGTGGGAGAGAGCGAGGGCGAGTCGAGTCTTCGCAAAGCAACGTTGTTGGTGCTGCCGCGTGTGCGTGCGTGTCGATGGTGAGAGGCGGGCAGGGTGGAGGCGAGAGGAGAGACGGAGAGAGAGGTGGGGGAGAGTGCGGCGAGGCGGCAGGCACGCGAGAGTGCGACACGCGCACCGCGAAAGAAGGGGGGGAGGCCATCCGCTGGCGCCCACACGCACGTGCGGAGGAAGAGCTCGCCGGTGGACGCGACACACACGCCGCCCCGGCAGCGGGGGAGCGGCAGCAGCGCACCACGGAGGGGGGCCGGGCGCAGGGGACGGAGGACACACTCGGAGGAAATGCACACGGACGCCGCAACGCGTCCCAAGCCGCCATCCGCTTCTTCTCCCAGCAGCTGGCGCGGGCGGCCACCATGGCACTGCTGAGGGTGTGGCCTCAGGGCACGTGCTCTGGGCGAGGTCCACCAGCTGGCAGATGAGGGCCTTAGACACCTGCACCCTCTCCCCCAGCGGCGCGAGGCATGGCCATGCAGGAGAAGCCCATGCACGACTGCTTTTCCGGGTCCAGCCCATCAGAGCTGAGCGGCAGCGGGGTCAGCAGAGCGCTGCATGATGGATGCGCGTGTACCCCTTCTGTGCTGTCCCGCAGGGGCTGCTGGTGCCACCGCGTGGCGGCACAGGAAGGAGGGAAGCACGCAAGGAGGCGAGCGAGGGGGTGACGGTTGGCCGGCAGCATTGCCAGTCCGGGAGGCACACGGCGGCGTGTGACCCCCCCTCCCGCCCCACACTCCCTCACTTCCCATGACGAAGAGGCAACGACCACGTCCACAGCCCGGTCGCCGCCGCAACGTAGCGGGCGCCTTCCGTGGGTACTGCGCTGCCGCTCATTTGCGCTGCCTTCAAAACCCGGTGGAGCTCATCGCACCCAAGAGCTGCCGCAAGGGGGGGGGAGGAGGGCAGAGGGGCGCCACCACCAGGCAAGCAGCGGAGATGGACGCACACGGGAGAGGGAAGGTGGCGCTGTGGGAGTTGCGTGAGAGCAGAGGGGGTGCGGGCGGTGGCGGTGGCTGGTGGTGAAGGGAGTGGACATGGTGGCCCACCCTAATCCCCCATCCTCCTCCCCTCTGCGCTGCCTCCGTAGGTAAAGCGGCACACAGTACCGAGCACGCAGTGCACAGGCGCCCGCTGTGGCGGCCAACGCGATTTGGTGAGCCGAGACGTGCAGGGGGGAGGAGGGGAGGGGGCCGCCTACGAGTCGCATGGGAGGCGGGGTACCGGGCTTCGGGGGCAGGCACTGGCGCGAGGACTGCGAGAGCGATGCGAGCGACTCGATGATGGCACGCACACTCTCCCTCTCGCTCACCCCGGAGTTCATGTTTCCCTTGCCAACCTTTTATTCCCTGCGACACCACATCGGCACCCAATGCCTCACGCAGCGTCCTAGGCACGTGGCCCTGCAATCGCCACGGGTGGCTCCGCATGTGGCGGTGATAGAGGGGGGTGGGCTGCTCGACTTCCCCACACCTAGTGGGGAGGAGGGGGAGGGGAGGCGAGAGAGGGCGAGGACGTCCAAAAGTGAGAGGCGGAGGGCATGGGAGAGGGCCACACATGCAGGAGCCAATGCCGCCACAGAGGGGGCACCGGGCGCTGAGGGGCGGCTGACTGGTGCGTGCGGCGGGGATGGGCAGGCGGAGGCTACGAAGTGGTGAGAGGCGGCAAGGAGGGCGCGCGAGGCGACGGACCCCGGAGAGAGGGAGGCCGAAGCCGCGAAGGCAGCGCACGACGCCTTTCCCACGTGACGCTCCGTCCTGCACAAGCCAACAAACACTCGCGAGAGGGCAGGGGCGACCAGCACGCGCAAGGGCCGGGCGGCAGTGGCCACGGCGACGCTGCGGGGGTAGGCGAGTCGGGCAGTAAAGAAGAGAAGCGAAAAGGCGCACGCACAGGGGGGGGCGGCGCGCCACACGCAGGCAACAAAAGCAAAGCACAAGAGAGAGAGAGAGGGAGGGAGGGAAGAGAGAGGGCCCCGGCGTGGCGCGGGTGCAGAGCGGCAGGACGCGCACAGCCCGCGGGGCAGGGGGCGCAGTGGGAAGGCAAAGACGCACGCACCGCGGGAAGAGCGAGCGTGGGAAGGGGAGGGGCGGCACGTGCGGGCAACGGGCCGGGCGGTGCGCGTGCGTTCTCTTGGTGCGCTGCGGCAGCGTCCGTCCACCGCCCCAGTGCCTCCGCATCCGTGGCCATCCTCCGCCTCCCCTCGCCGCGTCTAGTACTGCGTGCTTTCCTTACTCGGGTGACTGACCAGACACGGGAGCAGCAATAAGAGGATGTTGATGATGTCCAGGCACCAGGCCACTACCAAGAGGATTAAGCCCAAGCCAATTTAAAGAAGGTGTTGATGGCCAGGCAACCGCTCTCGGCGTTGTTGTAGTCAAACACCATGAGCGCCCACACGACGCACAGCGTGAGAGCTCCACCGATGTTGAGCGCCAGGCAGACCCAGCGGAGGCAAGGGCAGCACCACAGCTGAATGAAGCCGAGGAGCGCCGCCGCGCAGTACACAAAGACCGAGATGACAGCGAACACCTCAGCCAAGCGAAACTTAGAAAGGCGTTCGGGGCATAAGGCCCACAACTGGGCATAACTCGTGTCGCTCTTAAGGGTGCTGCAGTTCGCCTTCCCGCCCCAGAGTGTCAGGCAAAGCGTATTGCCAAATAGGCCTCACCCTTCAAGCGAAACATGTCGAGGGGCGTGCCCACGAGCACAAAGAGGAACGCGATGAGCTGGAGGATCGCGTAAAGCAGAAGGGCGACGGTAAACTCCATTTTGGCAGACGCACAGCAGCAACGGAGGGGTGGGCCGTCACGTGGGTGGTGGGGCGAGTGGGAGAGAGCGAGGGCGAGTCGAGTCTTCGCAAAGCAACGTTGTTGGTGCTGCCGCGTGTGCGTGCGTGTCGGTGGTGAGAGGCGGGCAGGATGGAGGCGAGAGGAGAGACGGAGAGAGAGGTGGGGGAGAGTGCGGCGAGGCGGCAGGCACGCGAGAGTGCGACACGCGCACCGCGAAAGAAGGGGGGGAGGCCATCCGCTGGCGCCCACACGCACGTGCGGAGGAAGACCTCGCCGGTGGACGCGACACACACGCCGCCCCGGCAGCAGCGCACCACGGAGGGGGGCCGGGCGCAGGGGACGGAGGACACACTCGGAGGAAATGCACACGGACGCCGCAACGCGTCCCAAGCCGCCATCCGCTTCTTCTCCCAGCAGCTGGCGCGGGCGGCCACCATGGCACTGCTGAGGGTGTGGCCTCAGGGCACGTGCTCTGGCGAGGTCCTCCAGCCGGCAGATGAGGGCCTTAGACACCTGCACCCTCTCCCCCAGCGCGCGAGGCATGGCCATGCAGGAGAAGCCCAGCACGACTGCTTTTCCGGGTCCAGCCCATCAGAGCTGAGCGGCAGCGGGGTCAGCAGAGCGCTGCATGATGGATGCGCGTGTACCCCTTCTGTGCTGTCCCGCAGGGGCTGCTGGTGCCACCGCGTGGCGGCACAGGAAGGAGGGAAGCACGCAAGGAGGCGAGCGAGGGGGTGACGGTTGGCCGCAGCATTGCCAGTCCGGGAGGCACACGGCGGCGTGTGACCCCCCTCCCGCCCCCCCTCACTTCCTCACTTCCCATGACGAAGAGGCAACGACCACGTCCACAGCCCGTCGCCGCCGCAACGTAGCGGGCGCCTTCCGTGGGTACTGCGCCGCTCATTTGCGCTGCCTTCAAAACCCGGTGGAGCTCATCGCACCCAAGAGCTGCCGCAAGGGGGGGGGGAGGGCAGAGGGCGCCACCACCAGGCAAGCAGCGGAGATGGACGCACACGGGAGAGGGAAGGTGGCGCTGTGGGAGTTGCGTGAGAGCAGAGGGGTGGGGCGGGGCGGTGGCGGTGGCTGGTGAAGGGAGTGGACATGGTGGCCCACCCTAATCCCCATCCTCCTCCCTCTGCGCTGCCTCCGTAGGTAAAGCGGCACACAGTACCGAGCACGCAGTGCACAGGCGCCCCGCTGTGGCGGCCAACGCGATTGGTGAGCCGAGACGTGCAGGGGGAGGAGGGGAGGGGGCCGCCTACGAGTCGCATGGGAGGCGGGGTACCGGGCTTCGGGGCAGGCACTGGCGCGAGACTGCGAGAGCGATGCGAGCGACTCGGATGATGATGGCACGACACTCTCCTCTCGTCACGCCGGAGTTCATGTTTCCCTTGCAACCTTTTATTCCTGCACACCACATCGCACCCAATGCCTCACGCAGCGTCCTAGGCCGTGGCCCTGCGATCGCCACGAGTGGCTCCGCATGTGGCGGTGATAGAGGGGTGGGGGCTGCTCGACTTCCCCACACCTAGTGGGGAGGAGGGGGAGGGGAGGCGAGAGAGGGCGAGGACGTCCAAAGTGGAGAGGCGGAGGGGCATGGGGAGAGGGGGCACCGGGCGCTGAGGGGGCACGTGCTGCGCGGCGAGGTGCCTCGCAGCGGGCAGTGAAGAGGGCGGCTAGACACCTGCAGCCTCTCGCGCCAGCGGCGGCGGAGGGCACGGCCAGCAGGAGAAGGCCATGCACGACTGCTTTTCCGGGTCCAGCCCATCAGAGCTGAGCGGCAGCGGGGTCAGCAGAGCGCTGCATGATGGATGCGCGTGTACCCCTTCTGTGCTGTCCCGCAGGGGCTGCTGTGCCACCGCGTGGCGGCACAGGAAGGAGGGAAGCACGCAAGGAGGCGAGCGAGGGTGACGGTTGGCCGGCAGCATTGCCAGTCCGGGAGGCACACGGCGGCGTGTGACCCCCCCTCCCGCCCCACACTCCCTCACTTCCCATGACGAAGAGGCAACGACCACGTCCACAGCCCGGTCGCCGCCGCAACGTAGCGGCGCCTTCCGTGGGGTACTGCGCTGCCTTCAAAACCCGGTGGAGCTCATCGCACCCAAGAGCTGCCGCAAGGGGGGGGGGAGGAGGCAGAGGGGCGCCACCACCAGGCAAAGCAGCGGAGATGGACGCACACGGGAGAGGGAAGGTGGCGCTGTGGGAGTTGCGTGAGAGCAGAGGGGGTGCGGGCGGTGGCGGTGGCGGTGCGGTGGCTGGTGAAGGGAGTGGACATGGTGGCCCACCCTAATCCCCCATCCTCCTCCCCTCTGCGCTGCCTCCGTAGGTAAAGCGGCACACAGTACCGAGCACGCAGTGCACAGGCGCCCGCTGTGGCGGCCAACGCGATTTGGTGAGCCGAGACGTGCAGGGGGGAGGAGGGAGGGGGCCGCCTACGAGTCGCATGGAGGCGGGGGTACCGGGCTTCGGGGGCAGGCACTGGCGCGAGGACTGCGAGAGCGATGCGAGCGACTCGAGCACTCGATGATGGCCACGCACACTCTCCCTCTCGCTCACCCCGGAGTTCATGTTTCCCTTGCCAACCTTTCTATTCCCTGCCACACCACATCGGCACCCAATGCCTCACGCAGCGTCCTAGGCACGTGGCCCTGCGATCGCCACGAGTGGCTCCGCATGTGGCGGTGGTAGAGGTGGTGGGGGCTGCTCGACTTCCCCACACCTAGTGGGGAGGAGGGGGAGGGGAGGCGAGAGAGGGCGAGGACGTCCAAAAGTGAGAGGCGGAGGGCATGGGAGAGGGCCACACACGCAGGAGGCCAATGCCGCCACAGAGGGGCACCGGGCGCTGAGGGGCGGCTGACTGGTGCGTGCGGCGGGGATGGGCAGGCCGTGAACCACAGGGTGGGAAGGGGGGTAGTGGCGGCAGAGGGGGTCGCCGATGTGCGTGTGTGTGGGTGGCAGCGCTAACAGAAGTGAACAAAGCAAGACAACCACGCAGGGCGCGTGGAATACGAGAGAGAGGCGAGCGGCCACGGCGGGGTGGCCGTCTCGTACTGGTGCACGTCAGCGCACACGCACATCACGTCGTCCATGCGCAGTCACACACGCAGAGCAGCGCGGCGACCCCTACACCAGGAAGGAAAGCACGAAAGAGGAGAGAAAAGGCCCCGGGGAGGAGGGCGCAGTGAGAAGGCAAAGACGCTCGCACGGGGGGGGGGGAGGGAGAGGGCGTGGGAGGGGGAGGGGCACGTGTGGGCAACGAGCCGGGCGGTGCGCTGTGGCGCCCCAGTGCCTCCGCATGCGTCGGCACCCCTTCGCGCACCTCGCCCGCGTCGATTTCCGGCCGGCGGCGACGCGGAGACGGCCGTGCGGACGTGGGGCGAAGAGTGCATCGGTGGGCTTGTCGGCGCAGGGTGTGCGCTGCCCACCACAGGCGCACGCTGCGGTGCAGGCAGGCAGGCGGAGACTACGAAGTGGCGAGAGGCGGCAAGGAGAGGCGCGCGAGGCGACGGACCCCCGAGAGAGGGAGGCCGAAGCCGCGAAGGCAGCGCACGACGCCTTTCCCACGTGACGCTCCGTCCCTGCACAAGCCAACAAACACTCGCGAGAGGGCAGGGGCGACCAGCACGCGCAAGGGCCGGCGGCAGTGGCCACGGCGACGCTGCGGGGGTAGGCGAGCCGGACAGCAAAGAAGAGAAGCGAAAAGGCGCAAGCACAGGGGGGGGGCGGCGCGCGTGGGTTCTCGCAGTGCGCTGCCGCGCCGCCCGTCCACCGCCCCTCCGCCTCCCCTCGCCGTGTCTATTCCTTTGTTTCCCCGCTCTCACTCGGGGACTGACCAGACACGGGAGCAGCAATAAGACGATATTGATGATGTCCAGGCACCAGGCCATCACCAACAGCACGAAGCCGGAGCCGAAAACAGACAAGCTGACCTCTTGTCCGCAAAGGCCTTCGGTCTTGTAGTAGACCTGCACCATGGAGATCCACACGATGCCCAGCGTGGCAATGCCAGCAACGTTGAGCGCCAGGCAGACCCAGCGGAGACAGGGGCAGCAGCACAGCTGAATTAAGGCGAGGAGGGCTGCCGCGCAGTACAGGAAGATGGAGAGGATAGCGAACGCCTGAGAAGCGCGGAAGCGTTGCACGCGGGTCCCGCAACTGTTCCACAAAGAAAACACGTCCACGTCGTACGTGAGGCTGTAGCACTGCTCCTTCAACCCCCACAGCGTAATGCAGGGCGTGTTGCCAAATATGCTCTCACCCCTCGGGCGAAACATGTCGATGGGCGTGGCCACGAGCACAAAGAGGAACGCGATGAGCTGGAGGATCGCGTAGAGCAGAAGGGCGAGGGTAAACTCCATTTGGCAGACGCACAGCAGCACACGGAGGGCGGTGGGGCGGCGGTGCACAGCAGAGGGGGTGGCGTAGTGGTGGGGGCGAGTGGGAGAGAGCGAGGGCGAGTCGAGTTTTCGCAAAGCAGCGTTGTTGGTGCTGCCGCGTGTGCGTGCGTGTCGGTGGTGAGAGGCGGGCAGAGTGGAGGCGAGAGGAGAGACGGAGAGAGAGGTGGGGGAGAGTGCGGCGAGGCGGCAGGCACGCGAGAGTGCGATACGCGCACCGCGAAAGAAGGGGGGGGGGGAGGCCATCCGCTGGCGCCCACACGCACGTGCGGAGGAAGAGCTCGCCGGTGGACGCGACACACACGCCTCCCCGGCAGCGGGGGAGCGGCAGCAGCGCACCACGGAGGGGGGCCGGGCGCAGGGGACGGAGGACACACTCGGAGGAAATGCACACGGATGCCGCAACGCGTCCCAAGCCGCCATCCGCTTCTTCTCCCAGCAGCTGGCGCGGGCGGCCACCATGGCACTGCTGAGGGTGTGGCCTCAGGGCACGTGCTCTGGGCGAGGTCCTCCAGCCGGCAGATGGGGCCTTAGACACCTGCACCCTCTCCCCCAGCGGCGCGAGGCATGGCCATGCAGGAGAAGCCCATGCACGACTGCTTTTCCGGGTCCAGCCCATCAGAGCTGAGCGGCAGCGGGGTCAGCAGAGCGCTGCATGATGGATGCGCGTGTACCCCTTCTGTGCTGCCCCGCAGGGGCTGCTGGTGCCACCGCGTGGCGGCACAGGAAGGAGGGAAGGACGCAAGGAGGCGAGCGAGGGGGTGACGGTTGGCCGGCAGCATTGCCAGTCCGGGAGGCACACGGCGGCGTGTGACCCCCCCTCCCGCCCCACACTCCCTCACTTCCTTCACTTCCCATGACGAAGAGGCAACGACCACGTCCACAGCCCGGTCGCCGCCGCAACGTAGCGGGCGCCTTTCGTGGGTACTGCGCTGCCTTCGAAACCCGGTGGAGCTCATCGCACCCAAGAGCTGCCGCAAGGGGGGGGGGAGGAGGGCAGAGGGGCGCCACCACCAGGCAAGCAGCGGAGATGGACGCACACGGGAGAGGGAAGGTGGCGCTGTGGGAGTTGCGTGAGAGCAGAGGGGGTGCGGGCGGTGGCGGTGGCGGTGGCGGTGGCTGGTGAAGGGAGTGGACATGGTGGCCCACCCTAATCCCCCATCCTCCTCCCCTCTGCGCTGCCTCCGTAGGTAAAGCGGCACACAGTACCGAGCACGCAGTGCACAGGCGCCCGCTGTGGCGGCCAACGCGATTTGGTGAGCCGAGACGTGCAGGGGGGAGGAGGGGAGGGGGCCGCCTACGAGTCGCATGGGAGGCGGGGTACCGGGCTTCGGGGGCAGGCACTGGCGCGAGGACTGCGAGAGCGATGCGAGCGACTCGATGATGGCACGCACACTCTCCCTCTCGCTCACCCCGGAGTTCATGTTTCCCTTGCCAACCTTTCTATTCCCTGCGACACCACATCGGCACCCAATGCCTCACGCAGCGTCGTAGGCACGTGGCCCTGCGATCGCCACGGGTGGCTCCGCATGTGGCGGTGATAGAGGGGGTGGGCTGCTCGACTTCCCCACACCTAGTGGGGAGGAGGGGGAGGGGAGGCGAGAGAGGGCGAGGACGACCAAAAGTGAGAGGCGGAGGGCATGGGAGAGGGCCACACACGCAGGAGGCCAATGCCGCCACAGAGGGGGCACCGGGCGCTGAGGGGCGGCTGACTGGTGCGTGCGGCGGGGATGGGCAGGCGGAGGCTACGAAGTGGTGAGAGGCGGCAAGGAGGGGCGCGCGAGGCGACGGACCCCGGAGAGAGGGAGGCCGAAGCCGCGAAGGCAGCGCACGACGCCTTTCCCACGTGACGCTCCATCCTGCACAAGCCAACAAACACTCGCGAGAGGGCAGGGGCGACCAGCACGCGCAAGGGCCGGGCGGCAGTGGCCACGGCGACGCTGCGGGGGTAGGCGAGTCGGGCAATAAAGAAGAGAAGCGAAAAGGCGCACGCACAGGGGGGGAGGCGGCGCGCCACACGCAGGCAACAAAAGCAAAGCACAAGAGAGAGAGAGGGAGGGAGGGAAGAGAGAGGGCCCCGGCGTGGCGCGGGTGCAGAGCGGCAGGACGCGCACAGCCCGCGGGGCAGGGGGCGCAGTGGGAAGGCAAAGACGCACGCACCGCGGGAAGAGCGAGCGTGGGAAGGGGAGGGGCGGCACGTGCGGGCAACGGGCCGGGCGGTGCACGTGCGTTCTCTTGGTACGCTGCGGCACCGCCTACCCACCGCCCCAGTGCCTCCGCATCCGTGGCCATCCTCCGCCTCCCCTCGCCGCGTCTAGTACTGCATGCTTTCCTTCGTCGGGTGACTGACCAGACACGGGAGCAGCAATAAGAGGATGTTGATGATGTCCAGGCACCAGGCCACTACCAAGAGGATTAAGCCCAAGCCGAATTTATAGAAGGAGTTGATGGCCAGGCAACCGCCCTCGGCGTTGTTGTAGTCAAACACCATGAGCGCCCACACGACGCACAGCGTGAGAGCTCCACCGATGTTGAGCGCCAGGCAGACCCAGCGGAGGAAAGGGCAGCACCACAGCTGAATGAAGCCGAGGAGCGCCGCCGCGCCCAACACAAAGATGGAGATGACAGCGAACACCCAGCCAAGCGAAACTTAGAAAGGCGCTGGGGGCATGAGGCCCACAACTGGGCATAACTGGTGGTGATCCTGCCGGGCCGCAGTTCGCCTTCACGCCCCACAGCGCAATGCAGGGCGTGTTGCCAAATAGGCTGTCACCCCTCGGCGAAACATGTCGATGGGCGTGGCCACGAGCACAAAGAGGAACGCGATGAGCTGGAGGACCACGTAAATCAGAAGGGAGATGGTAAACTCCATTTTGGCAGACGCACAGCAGCACACGGAGGGCGGTGGGGCGGCGGTGCACAGCAGAGGGGGTGGCGTAGTGGTGGGGGCGAGTGGGAGAGAGCGAGGGCGAGACGAGTCTTCGCAAAGCAACGTTGTTGGTGCTGCCGCGTGTGCGTGCGTGTCGGTGGTGAGAGGTGGGCAGGGTGGAGGCGAGACGGAGAGAGAGGTGGGGGAGAGTGCGGCGAGGCGGCAGGCACGCAAGAGTGCGGCACGCGCACCGCGAAAGAAGGGGGGAGGCCATCCGCTGGCGCCCACACGCACGTGCGGAGGAAGAGCTCGCCGGTGGACGCGACACACACGCCGCCCCGGCAGCGGGGAGCGGCAGCAGCGCACCACGGAGGGGGGCCGGGCGCAGGGGACGGAGGACACACTCGGAGGAAATGCACACGGACGCCGCAACGCGTCCCAAGCCGCCATCCGCTTCTTCTCCCAGCAGCTGGCGCGGGCGGCCACCATGGCACTGCTGAGGGTGTGGCCTCAGGGCACGTGCTCTGGGCGAGGTCCTCCAGCCGGCAGATGAGGGCCTTAGACACCTGCACCCTCTCCCCCAGCAGCGCGAGGCATGGCCATGCAGGAGAAGCCCATGCACGACTGCTTTTCCGGGTCCAGCCCATCAGAGCTGAGCGGCAGCGGGGTCAGCAGAGCGCTGCATGATGGATGCGCGTGTACCCCTTCTGTGCTGTCCCGCAGGGGCTGCTGGTGCCACCGCGTGGCGGCACAGGAAGGAGGGAAGGACGCAAGGAGGCGAGCGAGGGGGTGACGGTTGGCCGGCAGCATTGCCAGTCCGGGAGGCACACGGCGGCGTGTGACCCCCCCTCCCGCCCCACACTCCCTCACTTCCCATGACGAAGAGGCAACGACCACGTCCACAGCCCAGTCGCCGCCGCAACGTAGCGGGCGCCTTCCGTGGGTACTGCGCTGCCTTCAAAACCCGGTGGAGCTCATCGCACCCAAGAGCTGCCGCAAGGGGGGGGGGGAGGAGGGCAGAGGGGCGCCACCACCAGGCAAGCAGCGGAGATGGACGCACACGGGAGAGGGAAGGTGGCGCTGTGGGAGTTGCGTGAGAGCAGAGGGGGTGCGGGCGGTGGCGGTGGCGGTGGCGGTGGCTGGTGAAGGGAGTGGACATGGTGGCCCACCCTAATCCCCCATCCTCCTCCCCTCTGCGCTGCCTCCGTAGGTAAAGCGGCACACAGTACCGAGCACGCAGTGCACAGGCGCCCGCTGTGGCGGCCAACGCGATTTGGTGAGCCGAGACGTGCAGGGGGGAGGAGGGGAGGGGGCCGCCTACGAGTCGCATGGGAGGCGGGGTACCGGGCTTCGGGGGCAGGCACTGGCGCGAGGACTGCGAGAGCGATGCGAGCGACTCGATGATGGCACGCACACTCTCCCTCTCGCTCACCCCGGAGTTCATGTTTCCCTTGCCAACCTTTCTATTCCCTGCGACACCACATCGGCACCCAATGCCTCACGCAGCGTCGTAGGCACGTGGCCCTGCGATCGCCACGGGTGGCTCCGCATGTGGCGGTGATAGAGGGGGTGGGCTGCTCGACTTCCCCACACCTAGTGGGGAGGAGGGGGAGGGGAGGCGAGAGAGGGCGAGGACGACCAAAAGTGAGAGGCGGAGGGCATGGGAGAGGGCCACACACGCAGGAGGCCAATGCCGCCACAGAGGGGGCACCGGGCGCTGAGGGGCGGCTGACTGGTGCGTGCGGCGGGGATGGGCAGGCGGAGGCTACGAAGTGGTGAGAGGCGGCAAGGAGGGGCGCGCGAGGCGACGGACCCCGGAGAGAGGGAGGCCGAAGCCGCGAAGGCAGCGCACGACGCCTTTCCCACGTGACGCTCCATCCTGCACAAGCCAACAAACACTCGCGAGAGGGCAGGGGCGACCAGCACGCGCAAGGGCCGGGCGGCAGTGGCCACGGCGACGCTGCGGGGGTAGGCGAGTCGGGCAATAAAGAAGAGAAGCGAAAAGGCGCACGCACAGGGGGGGGCGGCGCGCCACACGCAGGCAACAAAAGCAAAGCACAAGGAGAGAGAGAGAGGGAGGGAGGGAAGAGAGAGGGCCCCGGCGTGGCGCGGGTGCAGAGCGGCAGGACGCGCACAGCCCGCGGGGCAGGGGGCGCAGTTGGAAGGCAAAGACGCACGCACCGCGGGAAGAGCGAGCGTGGGAAGGGGAGGGGCGGCACGTGCGGGCAAAGGGCCGGGCGGTGCACGTGCGTTCTCTTGGTGCGCTGCGGCACCGTCCGTCCACCGCCCCAGTGCCTCCGCATCCGTGGCCATCCTCCGCCTCCCCTCGCCGCGTCTAGTACTGCGTGCTTTCCTTACTCGGGTGACTGACCAGACACGGGAGCAGCAATAAGAGGATGTTGATGATGTCCAGGCACCAGGCCACTACCAAGAGGATTAAGCCCAAGCCGAATTTAAAGAAGGTGTTGATGGCCAGGCAACCGCTCTCGGCGTTGTTGTAGTCAAACACCATGAGCGCCCACACGACGCACAGCGTGAGAGCTCCACCGATGTTGAGCGCCAGGCAGACCCAGCGGAGGCAAGGGCAGCACCACAGCTGAATGAAGCCGAGGAGCGCCGCCGCGCAGTACACAAAGACCGAGATGACAGCGAACACCTCAGCCAAGCGAAACTTAGAAAGGCGTTCGGGGCATAAGGCCCACAACTGGGCATAACTCGTGTCGCTCTTAAGGGTGCTGCAGTTCGCCTTCCCGCCCCAGAGTGTCAGGCAAAGCGTATTGCCAAATAGGCCCTCACCCTTCAAGCGAAACATGTCGAGGGGCGTGCCCACGAGCACAAAGAGGAACGCGATGAGCTGGAGGATCGCGTAAATCAGAAGGGCGACGGTAAACTCCATTTTGGCAGACGCACAGCAGAGGGGTGGCGGTGGGGCGGCGGTGCACAGCAGAGGGGGTGGCGTAGTGGTGGGGCGAGTGGGAGAGAGCGAGGGCGAGTCGAGTCTTCGCAAAGCAACGTTGTTGGTGCTGCCGCGTGTGCGTGCGTGTCGGTGGTGAGAGGCGGGCAGGATGGAGGCGAGAGGAGAGACGGAGAGAGAGGTGGGGGAGAGTGCGGCGAGGCGGCAGGCACGCGAGAGTGCGACACGCGCACCGCGAAAGAAGGGGGGGAGGCCATCCGCTGGCGCCCACACGCACGTGCGGAGGAAGACCTCGCCGGTGGACGCGACACACACGCCGCCCCGGCAGCAGCGCACCACGGAGGGGGGCCGGGCGCAGGGGACGGAGGACACACTCGGAGGAAATGCACACGGACGCCGCAACGCGTCCCAAGCCGCCATCCGCTTCTTCTCCCAGCAGCTGGCGCGGGCGGCCACCATGGCACTGCTGAGGGTGTGGCCTCAGGGCACGTGCTCTGGGCGAGGTCCTCCAGCCGGCAGATGAGGGCCTTAGACACCTGCACCCTCTCCCCCAGCAGCGCGAGGCATGGCCATGCAGGAGAAGCCCATGCACGACTGCTTTTCCGGGTCCAGCCCATCAGAGCTGAGCGGCAGCGGGGTCAGCAGAGCGCTGCATGATGGATGCGCGTGTACCCCTTCTGTGCTGTCCCGCAGGGGCTGCTGGTGCCACCGCGTGGCGGCACAGGAAGGAGGGAAGGACGCAAGGAGGCGAGCGAGGGGGTGACGGTTGGCCGGCAGCATTGCCAGTCCGGGAGGCACACGGCGGCGTGTGACCCCCCCCTCCCGCCCCACACTCCCTCACTTCCACTTCCCATGACGAAGAGGCAACGACCACGTCCACAGCCCAGTCGCCGCCGCAACGTAGCGGGCGCCTTCCGTGGGTACTGCGCTGCCTTCAAACCCGGTGGAGCTCATCGCACCCAAGAGCTGCCGCAAGGGGGGGGGAGGAGGGCAGAGGGGCGCCACCACCAGGCAAGCAGCGGAGATGGACGCACACGGGAGAGGGAAGGTGGCGCTGTGGGAGTTGCGTGAGAGCAGAGGGGGTGCGGGGCGGTGGCGGTGGCTGGTGAAGGGAGTGGACATGGTGGCCCACCCTAATCCCCCATCCTCCTCCCCTCTGCGCTGCCTCCGTAGGTAAAGCGGCACACAGTACCGAGCACGCAGTGCACAGGCGCCCGCTGTGGCGGCCAACGCGATTTGGTGAGCCGAGACGTGCAGGGGGGAGGAGGGGAGGGGGCCGCCTACGAGTCGCATGGGAGGCGGGGTACCGGGCTTCGGGGGCAGGCACTGGCGCGAGGACTGCGAGAGCGATGCGAGCGACTCCGATGATGGCACGCACACTCTCCCTCTCGCTCACCCCGGAGTTCATGTTTCCCTTGCCAACCTTTTTATTCCCTGCGACACCACATCGGCACCCAATGCCTCACGCAGCGTCCTAGGCACGTGGCCCTGCGATCGCCACGAGTGGCTCCGCATGTGGCGGTGATAGAGGGGGTGGGCTGCTCGACTTCCCCACACCTAGTGGGGAGGAGGGGGAGGGGAGGCGAGAGAGGGCGAGGACGTCCAAAAGTGAGAGGCGGAGGGCATGGGAGAGGGCCACACACGCAGGAGGCCAATGCCGCCACAGAGGGGGCACCGGGCGCTGAGGGCGGCTGACTGGTGCGTGCGGCGGGGATGGGCAGGCGGAGGCTACGAAGTGGTGAGAGGCGGCAAGGAGGGGCGCGCGAGGCGACGGACCCCGGAGAGAGGGAGGCCGAAGCCGCGAAGGCAGCGCACGACGCCTTTCCCACGTGACGCTCCGTCCTGCACAAGCCAACAAACACTCGCGAGAGGGCAGGGGCGACCAGCACGCGCAAGGGCCGGGCGGCAGTGGCCACGGCGACGCTGCGGGGGTAGGCGAGTCGGGCAGTAAAGAAGAGAAGCGAAAAGGCGCACGCACAGGGGGGGGGGCGGCGCGCCACACGCAGGCAACAAAAGCAAAGCACAAGAGAGAGAGAGAGGGAGGGAGGGAAGAGAGAGGGCCCCGGCGTGGCGCGGGTGCAGAGCGGCAGGACGCGCACAGCCCGCGGGGCAGGGGGCGCAGTGGAGGCAAAGACGCACGCACCGCGGGAAGAGCGAGCGTGGGAAGGGGAGGGGCGGCACGTGCGGGCAAAGGGCCGGGCGGTGCGCGTGCGTTCTCTTGGTGCGCTGCGGCACCGTCCGTCCACCGCCCCAGTGCCTCCGCATCCGTGGCCATCCTCCGCCTCCCCTCGCCGCGTCTAGTACTGCGTGCTTTCCTTACTCGGGTGACTGACCAGACACGGGAGCAGCAATAAGAGGATGTTGATGATGTCCAGGCACCAGGCCACTACCAAGAGGATTAAGCCCAAGCCGAATTTAAAGAAGGTGTTGATGGCCAGGCAACCGCTCTCGGCGTTGTTGTAGTCAAACACCATGAGCGCCCACACGACGCACAGCGTGAGAGCTCCACCGATGTTGAGCGCCAGGCAGACCCAGCGGAGGCAAGGGCAGCACCACAGCTGAATGAAGCCGAGGAGCGCCGCCGCGCAGTACACAAAGACCGAGATGACAGCGAACACCTCAGCCAAGCGAAACTTAGAAAGGCGTTCGGGGCATAAGGCCCACAACTGGGCATAACTCGTGTCGCTCTTAAGGGTGCTGCAGTTCGCCTTCCCGCCCCAGAGTGTCAGGCAAAGCGTATTGCCAAATAGGCTCTCACCCTTCAAGCGAAACATGTCGAGGGGCGTGCCCACGAGCACAAAGAGGAACGCGATGAGCTGGAGGATCGCGTAAATCAGAAGGGCGACGGTAAACTCCATTTTGGCAGACGCACAGCAGAGGGGGTGGCGGTGGGGCGGCGGTGCACAGCAGAGGGGGTGGCGTAGTGGTGGGGCGAGTGGGAGAGAGCGAGGGCGAGTCGAGTCTTCGCAAAGCAGCGTTGTTGGTGCTGCCGCGTGTGCGTGCGTGTCGGTGGTGAGAGGCGGGCAGGATGGAGGCGAGAGGAGAGACGGAGAGAGAGGTGGGGGAGAGTGCGGCGAGGCGGCAGGCACGCGAGAGTGCGACACGCGCACCGCGAAAGAAGGGGGGGAGGCCATCCGCTGGCGCCCACACGCACGTGCGGAGGAAGACCTCGCCGGTGGACGCGACACACACGCCGCCCCGGCAGCGGGGGAGCGGCAGCAGCGCACCACGGAGGGGGGCCGGGCGCAGGGGACGGAGGATACACTCGGAGGAAATGCACACGGACGCCGCAACGCGTCCCAAGCCGCCATCCGCTTCTTCTCCCAGCAGCTGGCGCGGGCGGCCACCATGGCACTGCTGAGGGTGTGGCCTCAGGGCACGTGCTCTGGGCGAGGTCCTCCAGCCGGCAGATGAGGGCCTTAGACACCTGCACCCTCTCCCCCAGCAGCGCGAGGCATGGCCATGCAGGAGAAGCCCATGCACGACTGCTTTTCCGGGTCCAGCCCATCAGAGCTGAGCGGCAGCGGGGTCAGCAGAGCGCTGCATGATGGATGCGCGTGTACCCCTTCTGTGCTGTCCCGCAGGGGCTGCTGGTGCCACCGCGTGGCGGCACAGGAAGGAGGGAAGGACGCAAGGAGGCGAGCGAGGGGGTGACGGTTGGCCGGCAGCATTGCCAGTCCGGGAGGCACACAGCGGCGTGTGACCCCCCCCTCCCGCCCCACACTCCCTCACTTCCTTCACTTCCCATGACGAAGAGGCAACGACCACGTCCACAGCCCAGTCGCCGCCGCAACGTAGCGGGCGCCTTCCGTGGGTACTGCGCTGCCTTCAAACCCGGTGGAGCTCATCGCACCCAAGAGCTGCCGCAAGGGGGGGGGGAGGAGGGCAGAGGGGCGCCACCACCAGGCAAGCAGCGGAGATGGACGCACACGGGAGAGGGAAGGTGGCGCTGTGGGAGTTGCGTGAGAGCAGAGGGGGTGCGGGCGGTGGCGGTGGCTGGTGAAGGGAGTGGACATGGTGGCCCACCCTAATCCCCATCCTCCTCCCCTCTGCGCTGCCTCCGTAGGTAAAGCGGCACACAGTACCGAGCACGCAGTGCACAGGCGCCCGCTGTGGCGGCCAACGCGATTTGGTGAGCCGAGACGTGCAGGGGGGAGGAGGGGAGGGGGCCGCCTACGAGTCGCATGGGAGGCGGGGTACCGGGCTTCGGGGGCAGGCACTGGCGCGAGGACTGCGAGAGCGATGCGAGCGACTCGATGATGGCACGCACACTCTCCCTCTCGCTCACCCCGGAGTTCATGTTTCCCTTGCCAACCTTTCTATTCCCTGCCACACCACATCGGCACCCAATGCCTCACGCAGCGTCCTAGGCACGTGGCCCTGCAATCGCCACGAGTGGCTCCGCATGTGGCGGTGATAGAGGGGGTGGGGGCTGCTCGACTTCCCCACACCTAGTGGGGAGGAGGGGGAGGGGAGGCGAGAGAGGGCGAGGACGTCCAAAAGTGAGAGGCGGAGGGCATGGGAGAGGGCCACACACGCAGGAGGCCAATGCCGCCACAGAGGGGGCACCGGGCGCTGAGGGGCGGCTGACTGGTGCGTGCGGCGGGGATGGGCAGGCGGAGGCTACGAAGTGGTGAGAGGCGGCAAGGAGAGGCGCGCGAGGCGACGGACCCCGGAGAGAGGGAGGCCGAAGCCGCGAAGGCAGCGCACGACGCCTTTCCCACGTGACGCTCCGTCCTGCACAAGCCAACAAACACTCGCGAGAGGGCAGGGGCGACCAGCACGCGCAAGGGCCGGGCGGCAGTGGCCACGGCGACGCTGCGGGGGTAGGCGAGTCGGGCAATAAAGAAGAGAAGCGAAAAGGCGCACGCACAGGGGGGGGGCGGCGGCGCGCCACACGCAGGCAACAAAAGCAAAGCACAAGAGAGAGAGAGAGGGAGGGAGGGAAGAGAGAGGGCCCCGGCGTGGCGCGGGTGCAGAGCGGCAGGACGCGCACAGCCCGCGGGGCAGGGGGCACAGTGGGAAGGCAAAGACGCACGCACCGCGGGAAGAGCGAGCGTGGGAAGGGGAGGGGCGGCACGTGCGGGCAAAGGGCCGGGCGGTGCGCGTGCGTTCTCTTGGTGCGCTGCGGCACCGTCCGTCCACCGCCCCAGTGCCTCCGCATCCGTGGCCATCCTCCGCCTCCCCTCGCCGCGTCTAGTACTGCATGCTTTCCTTCGTCGGGTGACTGACCAGACACGGGAGCAGCAATAAGAGGATGTTGATGATGTCCAGGCACCAGGCCACTACCAAGAGGATTAAGCCCAAGCCGAATTTAAAGAAGGTGTTGATGGCCAGGCAACCGCTCTCGGCGTTGTTGTAGTCAAACACCATGAGCGCCCACACGACGCACAGCGTGAGAGCTCCACCGATGTTGAGCGCCAGGCAGACCCAGCGGAGGCAAGGGCAGCACCACAGCTGAATGAAGCCGAGGATCGCCGCCGCGCATAACACAAAGATGGAGATGACAGCGAACACCCCAGCCAAGCGAAACTTAGAAAGGCGTTCGGGGCATAAGGCCCACAACTGGACAGAACTGGTGGTGATCTTGGCGCGGCTGCAGTTCTCCTTCCCGCCCCACAGCGTAATGCAGGGCGTGTTGCCAAATAGGCCCTCACCCAGCGGGCGAAACATGTCGAGGGGCGTGCCCACGAGCACAAAGATGAACGCGATGAGCTGGAGGACCGCGTAAATCAGAAGGGAGACGGTAAACTCCATTTTGGCAGACGCACAGCAGCACACGGAGGGCGGTGGGGCGGCGGTGCACAGCAGAGGGGGTGGCGTAGTGGTGGGGGCGAGTGGGAGAGAGCGAGGGCGAGTCGAGTCTTCGCAAAGCAGCGTTGTTGGTGCTGCCGCGTGTGCGTGCGTGTCGGTGGTGAGAGGCGGGCAGGGTGGAGGCGAGAGGAGAGACGGAGAGAGAGGTGGGGGAGAGTGCGGCGAGGCGGCAGGCACGCAAGAGTGCGACACGCGCACCGCGAAAGAAGGGGGGAGGCCATCCGCTGGCGCCCACACGCACGTGCGGAGGAAGAGCTCGCCGGTGGACGCGACACACACGCCGCCCCGGCAGCGGGGGAGCGGCAGCAGCGCACCACGGAGGGGGGCCGGGCGCAGGGGACGGAGGACACACTCGGAGGAAATGCACACGGACGCCGCAACGCGTCCCAAGCCGCCATCCGCTTCTTCTCCCAGCAGCTGGCGCGGGCGGCCACCATGGCACTGCTGAGGGTGTGGCCTCAGGGCACGTGCTCTGGGCGAGGTCCTCCAGCCGGCAGATGAGGGCCTTAGACACCTGCACCCTCTCCCCCAGCAGCGCGAGGCATGGCCATGCAGGAGAAGCCCATGCACGACTGCTTTTCCGGGTCCAGCCCATCAGAGCTGAGCGGCAGCGGGGTCAGCAGAGCGCTGCATGATGGATGCGCGTGTACCCCTTCTGTGCTGTCCCGCAGGGGCTGCTGGTGCCACCGCATGGTGGCATAGGAAGGAGGGAAGCACGCAAGGAGGCGAGCGAGGGGGTGACGGTTGGCCGGCAGCATTGCCAGTCCGGGAGGCACACGGCGGCGTGTGACCCCCCCTCCCGCCCCACACTCCCTCACTTCCTTCACTTCCCATGACGAAGAGGCAACGACCACGTCCACAGCCCGGTCGCCGCCGCAATGTAGCGGGCGCCTTCCGTGGGTACTGCGCTGCCGCTCATTTGCGCTGCCTTCAAAACCCGGTGGAGCTCATCGCACCCAAGAGCTGCCGCAAGGGGGGGGAGGAGGGCAGAGGGGCGCCACCACCAGGCAAGCAGCGGAGATGGACGCACACGGGAGAGGGAAGGTGGCGCTGTGGGAGTTGCGTGAGAGCAGAGGGGGTGCGGGCGGTGGCGGTGGCTGGTGAAGGGAGTGGACATGGTGGCCCACCCTAATCCCCCATCCTCCTCCCCTCTGCGCTGCCTCCGTAGGTAAAGCGGCACACAGTACCGAGCACGCAGTGCACAGGCGCCCGCTGTGGCGGCCAACGCGATTTGGTGAGCCGAGACGTGCAGGGGGGAGGAGGGGAGGGGGCCGCCTACGAGTCGCATGGGAGGCGGGGTACCGGGCTTCGGGGGCAGGCACTGGCGCGAGGACTGCGAGAGCGATGCGAGCGACTCGAGCACTCGATGATGGCACGCACACTCTCCCTCTCGCTCACCCCGGAGTTCATGTTTCCCTTGCCAACCTTTCTATTCCCTGCCACACCACATCGGCACCCAATGCCTCACGCAGCGTCCTAGGCACGTGGCCCTGCGATCGCCACGAGTGGCTCCGCATGTGGCGGTGGTAGAGGTGGTGGGGGCTGCTCGACTTCCCCACACCTAGTGGGGAGGAGGGGGAGGGGAGGCGAGAGAGGGCGAGGACGTCCAAAAGTGAGAGGCGGAGGGCATGGGAGAGGGCCACACACGCAGGAGGCCAATGCCGCCACAGAGGGGGCACCGGGCGCTGAGGGGCGGCTGACTGGTGCGTGCGGCGGGGATGGGCAGTGCCGTGAACCACAGGGTGGGAAGGGGGGGTAGTGGCGGCAGAGGGGGTCGCCGATGTGCGTGTGTGTGGGTGGCAGCGCTAACAGAAGTGAACAAAGCAAGACAACCACGCAGGGCGCGTGGAATACGAGAAGAGAGGCGAGCGGCCACGGCGGGGGTGGCCGTCTCGTACTGGTGCACGTCAGCGCACACGCACATCACGTCGTCCATGCGCAGTCACACACGCAGAGCAGCGCGGCGACCCCTACACCAGGAAGGAAAGCACGAAAGAGGAGAGAAAAGGCCCCGGGGAGGAGGGCGCAGTGAGAAGGCAAAGACGCTCGCACGGGGGGGGGGGAGGGAGAGGGCGTGGGGAGGGGGAGGGGCACGTGTGGGCAACGAGCCGGGCGGTGCGCTGTGGCGCCCCAGTGCCTCCGCATGCGTCGGCACCCCTTCGCGCACCTCGCCCGCGTCGATTTCCGGCCGGCGGCGACGCGGAGACGGCCGTGCGGACGTGGGGCGAAGAGTGCATCGGTGGGCTTGTCGGCGCAGGGTGTGCGCTGCCCACCACAGGCGCACGCTGCGGTGCAGGCAGGGCAGGCGGAGACTACGAAGTGGCGAGAGGCGGCAAGGAGAGGCGCGCGAGGCGACGAACCCCGGAGAGAGGGAGGCCGAAGCCGCGAAGGCAGCGCACGACGCCTTTCCCACGTGACGCTCCGTCCTGCACAAGCCAACAAACACTCGCGAGAGGGCAGGGGCGACCAGCACGCGCAAGGGCCGGACGGCAGTGGCCACGGCGACGCTGCGGGGGTAGGCGAGCCGGACAGCAAAGAAGAGAAGCGAAAAGGCTCACGCACAGGGGGGGGGCGGCGCGCGTGGGTTCTCGCAGTGCGCTGCCGCGCCGCCCGTCCACCGCCCCTCCGCCTCCCCTCGCCGTGTCTATTCCTTTGTTTCCCCGCTCTCACTCGGGGGACTGACCAGACACGGGAGCAGCAATAAGACGATATTGATGATGTCCAGGCACCAGGCCATCACCAACAGCACGAAGCCGGAGCCGAAAACAGACAAGCTGACCTCTTGTCCGCAAAGGCCTTCGGTCTTGTAGTAGACCTGCACCATGGAGATCCACACGATGCCCAGCGTGGCAATGCCAGCAACGTTGAGCGCCAGGCAGACCCAGCGGAGACAGGGGCAGCAGCACAGCTGAATTAAGGCGAGGAGGGCTGCCGCGCAGTACAGGAAGATGGAGAGGATAGCGAACGCCTGAGAAGCGCGGAAGCGTTGCACGCGGGTCCCGCAACTGTTCCACAAAGAAACCACGTCCACGTCGTACGTGAGGCTGTAGCACTGCTCCTTCAACCCCCACAGCGTAATGCAGGGCGTGTTGCCAAATATGCTCTCACCCCTCGGGCGAAACATGTCGATGGGCGTGGCCACGAGCACAAAGAGGAACGCGATGAGCTGGAGGATCGCGTAGAGCAGAAGGGCGAGGGTAAACTCCATTTTGGCAGACGCACAGCAGCACACGGAGGGCGGTGGGGCGGCGGTGCACAGCAGAGGGGTGGCGTAGTGGTGGGGGCGAGTGGGAGAGAGCGAGGGCGAGTCGAGTTTTCGCAAAGCAGCGTTGTTGGTGCTGCCGCGTGTGCGTGCGTGTCGGTGGTGAGAGGCGGGCAGGGTGGAGGCGAGAGGAGAGACGGAGAGAGAGGTGGGGGAGAGTGCGGCGAGGCGGCAGGCACGCGAGAGTGCGACACGCGCACCGCGAAAGAAGGGGGGGGAGGCCATCCGCTGGCGCCCACACGCACGTGCGGAGGAAGAGCTCGCCGGTGGAAGCGACACACACGCCGCCCCGGCAGCGGGGGAGCGGCAGCAGCGCACCACGGAGGGGGGCCGGGCGCAGGGGACGGAGGACACACTCGGAGGAAATGCACACGGACGCCGCAACGCGTCCCAAGCCGCCATCCGCTTCTTCTCCCAGCAGCTGGCGCGGGCGGCCACCATGGCACTGCTGAGGGTGTGGCCTCAGGGCACGTGCTCTGGGCGAGGTCCTCCAGCCGGCAGATGAGGGCCTTAGACACCTGCACCCTCTCCCCCAGCGGCGCGAGGCATGGCCATGCAGGAGAAGCCCATGCACGACTGCTTTTCCGGGACCAGCCCATCAGAGCTGAGCGGCAGCGGGGTCAGCAGAGCGCTGCATGATGGATGCGCGTGTACCCCTTCTGTGCTGCCCCGCAGGGGCTGCTGGTGCCACCGCGTGGCGGCACAGGAAGGAGGGAAGCACGCAAGGAGGCGAGCGAGGGGGTGACGGTTGGCCGGCAGCATTGCCAGTCCGGGAGGCACACGGCGGCGTGTGACCCCCCCTCCCGCCCCACACTCCCTCACTTCCTTCACTTCCCATGACGAAGAGGCAACGACCACGTCCACAGCCCGGTCGCCGCCGCAACGTAGCGGGCGCCTTCCGTGGGTACTGCGCTGCCTCATTTGCGCTGCCTTCAAAACCCGGTGGAGCTCATCGCACCCAAGAGCTGCCGCAAGGGGGGGGGAGGAGGGCAGAGGGGCGCCACCACCAGGCAAGCAGCGGAGATGGACGCACACGGGAGAGGGAAGGTGGCGCTGTGGGAGTTGCGTGAGAGCAGAGGGGGTGCGGGCGGTGGCGGTGGCGGTGGCGGTGGCTGGTGAAGGGAGTGGACATGGTGGCCCACCCTAATCCCCCATCCTCCTCCCCTCTGCGCTGCCTCCGTAGGTAAAGCGGCACACAGTACCGAGCACGCAGTGCACAGGCGCCCGCTGTGGCGGCCAACGCGATTTGGTGAGCCGAGACGTGCAGGGGGAGGAGGGGAGGGGGCCGCCTACGAGTCGCATGGGAGGCGGGGTACCGGGCTTCGGGGGCAGGCACTGGCGCGAGGACTGCGAGAGCGATGCGAGCGACTCGAGCACTCGATGATGGCACGCACACTCTCCCTCTCGCTCACCCCGGAGTTCATGTTTCCCTTGCCAACCTTTCTATTCCCTGCGACACCACATCGGCACCCAATGCCTCACGCAGCGTCGTAGGCACGTGGCCCTGCGATCGCCACGAGTGGCTCCGCATGTGGCGGTGGTAGAGGTGGTGGGGCTGCTCGACTTCCCCACACCTAGTGGGGAGGAGGGGGAGGGGAGGCGAGAGAGGGCGAGGACGTCCAAAAGTGAGAGGCGGAGGGCATGGGAGAGGGCCACACACGCAGGAGGCCAATGCCGCCACAGAGGGGGCACCGGGCGCTGAGGGGCGGCTGACTGGTGCGTGCGGCGGGGATGGGCAGTGCCGTGAACCACAGGGTGGGAAGGGGGGGTAGTGGCGGCAGAGGGGGTCGCCGATGTGCGTGTGTGTGGGTGGCAGCGCTAACAGAAGTGAACAAAGCAAGACAACCACGCAGGGCGCGTGGAATACGAGAAGAGAGGCGAGCGGCCACGGCGGGGGTGGCCGTCTCGTACTGGTGCACGTCAGCGCACACGCACATCACGTCGTCCATGCGCAGTCACACACGCAGAGCAGCGCGGCGACCCCTACACCAGGAAGGAAAGCACGAAAGAGGAGAGAAAAGGCCCCGGGGAGGAGGGCGCAGTGAGAAGGCAAAGACGCTCGCACGGGGGGGGGAGGGAGAGGGCGTGGGGAGGGGGAGGGGCACGTGTGGGCAACGAGCCGGGCGGTGCGCTGTGGCGCCCCAGTGCCTCCGCATGCGTCGGCACCCCTTCGCGCACCTCGCCCGCGTCGATTTCCGGCCGGCGGCGACGCGGAGACGGCCGTGCGGACGTGGGGCGAAGAGTGCATCGGTGGGCTTGTCGGCGCAGGGTGTGCGCTGCCCACCACAGGCGCACGCTGCGGTGCAGGCAGGGCAGGCGGAGACTACGAAGTGGCGAGAGGCGGCAAGGAGAGGCGCGCGAGGCGACGAACCCCGGAGAGAGGGAGGCCGAAGCCGCGAAGGCAGCGCACGACGCCTTTCCCACGTGACGCTCCGTCTTGCACAAGCCAACAAACACTCGCGAGAGGGCAGGGGCGACCAGCACGCGCAAGGGCCGGGCGGCAGTGGCCACGGCGACGCTGCGGGGGTAGGCGAGCCGGACAGCAAAGAAGAGAAGCGAAAAGGCGCAAGCACAGGTGGGGGGGGGGCGGCGCGCGTGGGTTCTCGCAGTGCGCTGCCGCGCCGCCCGTCCACCGCCCCTCCGCCTCCCCTCGCCGTGTCTATTCCTTTGTTTCCCCGCTCTCACTCGGGGGACTGACCAGACACGGGAGCAGCAATAAGACGATATTGATGATGTCCAGGCACCAGGCCATCACCAACAGCACGAAGCCGGAGCCGAAAACAGACAAGCTGGCCTCTTGTCCGCAAAGGCCTTCGGTCTTGTAGTAGACCTGCACCATGGAGATCCACACGATGCCCAGCGTGGCAATGCCAGCAACGTTGAGCGCCAGGCAGACCCAGCGGAGACAGGGGCAGCAGCACAGCTGAATTAAGGCGAGGAGGGCTGCCGCGCAGTACAGGAAGATGGAGAGGATAGCGAACGCCTGAGAAGCGCGGAAGCGTTGCACGCGGGTCCCGCAACTGTTCCACAAAGAAACCACGTCCACGTCGTACGTGAGGCTGTAGCACTGCTCCTTCAACCCCCACAGCGTAATGCAGGGCGTGTTGCCAAATATGCTCTCACCCCTCGGGCGAAACATGTCGATGGGCGTGGCCACGAGCACAAAGAGGAACGCGATGAGCTGGAGGATCGCGTAGAGCAGAAGGGCGAGGGTAAACTCCATTTTGGCAGACGCACAGCAGCACACGGAGGGCGGTGGGGCGGCGGTGCACAGCAGAGGGGGTGGCGTAGTGGTGGGGGCGAGTGGGAGAGAGCGAGGGCGAGTCGAGTTTTCGCAAAGCAGCGTTGTTGGTGCTGCCGCGTGTGCGTGCGTGTCGGTGGTGAGAGGCGGGCAGGGTGGAGGCGAGAGGAGAGACGGAGAGAGAGGTGGGGGAGAGTGCGGCGAGGCGGCAGGCACGCGAGAGTGCGACACGCGCACCGCGAAAGAAGGGGGGGGGAGGCCATCCGCTGGCGCCCACACGCACGTGCGGAGGAAGAGCTCGCCGGTGGACGCGACACACACGCCTCCCCGGCAGCGGGGGAGCGGCAGCAGCGCACCACGGAGGGGGGCCGGGCGCAGGGGACGGAGGACACACTCGGAGGAAATGCACACGGACGCCGCAACGCGTCCCAAGCCGCCATCCGCTTCTTCTCCCAGCAGCTGGCGCGGGCGGCCACCATGGCACTGCTGAGGGTGTGGCCTCAGGGCACGTGCTCTGGGCGAGGTCCTCCAGCCGGCAGATGAGGGCCTTAGACACCTGCACCCTCTCCCCCAGCAGCGCGAGGCATGGCCATGCAGGAGAAGCCCATGCACGACTGCTTTTCCGGGTCCAGCCCATCAGAGCTGAGCGGCAGCGGGGTCAGCAGAGCGCTGCATGATGGATGCGCGTGTACCCCTTCTGTGCTGTCCCGCAGGGGCTGCTGGTGCCACCGCGTGGCGGCACAGGAAGGAGGGAAGCACGCAAGGAGGCGAGCGAGGGGGTGACGGTTGGCCGGCAGCATTGCCAGTCCGGGAGGCACACGGCGGCGTGTGACCCCCCCTCCCGCCCCACACTCCCTCACTTCCTTCACTTCCCATGACGAAGAGGCAACGACCACGTCCACAGCCCGGTCGCCGCCGCAACGTAGCGGGCGCCTTTCGTGGGTACTGCGCTGCCTTCGAAACCCGGTGGAGCTCATCGCACCCAAGAGCTGCCGCAAGGGGGGGGGGAGGAGGGCAGAGGGGCGCCACCACCAGGCAAGCAGCGGAGATGGACGCACACGGGAGAGGGAAGGTGGCGCTGTGGGAGTTGCGTGAGAGCAGAGGGGGTGCGGGCGGTGGCGGTGGCGGTGGCGGTGGCTGGTGAAGGGAGTGGACATGGTGGCCCACCCTAATCCCCCATCCTCCTCCCCTCTGCGCTGCCTCCGTAGGTAAAGCGGCACACAGTACCGAGCACGCAGTGCACAGGCGCCCGCTGTGGCGGCCAACGCGATTTGGTGAGCCGAGACGTGCAGGGGGAGGAGGGGAGGGGGCCGCCTACGAGTCGCATGGGAGGCGGGGTACCGGGCTTCGGGGGCAGGCACTGGCGCGAGGACTGCGAGAGCGATGCGAGCGACTCGAGCACTCGATGATGGCACGCACACTCTCCCTCTCGCTCACCCCGGAGTTCATGTTTCCCTTGCCAACCTTTCTATTCCCTGCCACACCACATCGGCACCCAATGCCTCACGCAGCGTCCTAGGCACGTGGCCCTGCGATCGCCACGAGTGGCTCCGCATGTGGCGGTGGTAGAGGTGGTGGGGGCTGCTCGACTTCCCCACACCTAGTGGGGAGGAGGGGGAGGGGAGGCGAGAGAGGGCGAGGACGTCCAAAAGTGAGAGGCGGAGGGCATGGGAGAGGGCCACACACGCAGGAGGCCAATGCCGCCACAGAGGGGGCACCGGGCGCTGAGGGGCGGCTGACTGGTGCGTGCGGCGGGGATGGGCAGTGCCGTGAACCACAGGGTGGGAAGGGGGGGTAGTGGCGGCAGAGGGGGTCGCCGATGTGCGTGTGTGTGGGTGGCAGCGCTAACAGAAGTGAACAAAGCAAGACAACCACGCAGGGCGCGTGGAATACGAGAAGAGAGGCGAGCGGCCACGGCGGGGGTGGCCGTCTCGTACTGGTGCACGTCAGCGCACACGCACATCACGTCGTCCATGCGCAGTCACACACGCAGAGCAGCGTGGCGACCCCTACACCAGGAAGGAAAGCACGAAAGAGGAGAGAAAAGGCCCCGGGGAGGAGGGCGCAGTGAGAAGGCAAAGACGCTCGCACGGGGGGGGGGAGGGAGAGGGCGTGGGGAGGGGGAGGGGCACGTGTGGGCAACGAGCCGGGCGGTGCGCTGTGGCGCCCCAGTGCCTCCGCATGCGTCGGCACCCCTTCGCGCACCTCGCCCGCGTCGATTTCCGGCCGGCGGCGACGCGGAGACGGCCGTGCGGACGTGGGGCGAAGAGTGCATCGGTGGGCTTGTCGGCGCAGGGTGTGCGCTGCCCACCACAGGCGCACGCTGCGGTGCAGGCAGGGCAGGCGGAGACTACGAAGTGGCGAGAGGCGGCAAGGAGAGGCGCGCGAGGCGACGGACCCCGGAGAGAGGGAGGCCGAAGCCGCGAAGGCAGCGCACGACGCCTTTCCCACGTGACGCTCCGTCCTGCACAAGCCAACAAACACTCGCGAGAGGGCAGGGGCGACCAGCACGCGCAAGGGCCGGCGGCAGTGGCCACGGCGACGCTGCGGGGGTAGGCGAGCCGGACAGCAAAGAAGAGAAGCGAAAAGGCGCAAGCACAGGGGGGGGGGCGGCGCGCGTGGGTTCTCGCAGTGCGCTGCCGCGCCGCCCGTCCACCGCCCCTCCGCCTCCCCTCGCCGTGTCTATTCCTTTGTTTCCCCGCTCTCACTCGGGGGACTGACCAGACACGGGAGCAGCAATAAGACGATATTGATGATGTCCAGGCACCAGGCCATCACCAACAGCACGAAGCCGGAGCCGAAAACAGACAAGCTGACCTCTTGTCCGCAAAGGCCTTCGGTCTTGTAGTAGACCTGCACCATGGAGATCCACACGATGCCCAGCGTGGCAATGCCAGCAACGTTGAGCGCCAGGCAGACCCAGCGGAGACAGGGGCAGCAGCACAGCTGAATTAAGGCGAGGAGGGCTGCCGCGCAGTACAGGAAGATGGAGAGGATAGCGAACGCCTGAGAAGCGCGGAAGCGTTGCACGCGGGTCCCGCAACTGTTCCACAAAGAAACCACGTCCACGTCGTACGTGAGGCTGTAGCACTGCTCCTTCAACCCCCACAGCGTAATGCAGGGCGTGTTGCCAAATATGCTCTCACCCCTCGGGCGAAACATGTCGATGGGCGTGGCCACGAGCACAAAGAGGAACGCGATGAGCTGGAGGATCGCGTAGAGCAGAAGGGCGAGGGTAAACTCCATTTTGGCAGACGCACAGCAGCACACGGAGGGCGGTGGGGCGGCGGTGCACAGCAGAGGGGGTGGCGTAGTGGTGGGGGCGAGTGGGAGAGAGCGAGGGCGAGTCGAGTTTTCGCAAAGCAGCGTTGTTGGTGCTGCCGCGTGTGCGTGCGTGTCGGTGGTGAGAGGCGGGCAGGGTGGAGGCGAGAGGAGAGACGGAGAGAGAGGTGGGGGAGAGTGCGGCGAGGCGGCAGGCACGCGAGAGTGCGACACGCGCACCGCGAAAGAAGGGGGGGGGGAGGCCATCCGCTGGCGCCCACACGCACGTGCGGAGGAAGAGCTCGCCGGTGGACGCGACACACACGCCTCCCCGGCAGCGGGGGAGCGGCAGCAGCGCACCACGGAGGGGGCCGGGCGCAGGGGACGGAGGACACACTCGGAGGAAATGCACACGGACGCCGCAACGCGTCCCAAGCCGCCATCCGCTTCTTCTCCCAGCAGCTGGCGCGGGCGGCCACCATGGCACTGCTGAGGGTGTGGCCTCAGGGCACGTGCTCTGGGCGAGGTCCTCCAGCCGGCAGATGAGGGCCTTAGACACCTGCACCCTCTCCCCCAGCGGCGCGAGGCATGGCCATGCAGGAGAAGCCCATGCACGACTGCTTTTCCGGGACCAGCCCATCAGAGCTGAGCGGCAGCGGGGTCAGCAGAGCGCTGCATGATGGATGCGCGTGTACCCCTTCTGTGCTGTCCCGCAGGGGCTGCTGGTGCCACCGCGTGGCGGCATAGGAAGGAGGGAAGCACGCAAGGAGGCGAGCGAGGGGGTGACGGTTGGCCGGCAGCATTGCCAGTCCGGGAGGCACACGGCGGCGTGTGACCCCCCCTCCCGCCCCACACTCCCTCACTTCCTTCACTTCCCATGACGAAGAGGCAACGACCACGTCCACAGCCCGGTCGCCGCCGCAACGTAGCGGGCGCCTTTCGTGGGTACTGCGCTGCCTTCGAAACCCGGTGGAGCTCATCGCACCCAAGAGCTGCCGCAAGGGGGGGGGGGAGGAGGGCAGAGGGGCGCCACCACCAGGCAAGCAGCGGAGATGGACGCACACGGGAGAGGGAAGGTGGCGCTGTGGGAGTTGCGTGAGAGCAGAGGGGGTGCGGGCGGTGGCGGTGGCGGTGGCGGTGGCTGGTGAAGGAGTGGACATGGTGGCCCACCCTAATCCCCCATCCTCCTCCCCTCTGCGCTGCCTCCGTAGGTAAAGCGGCACACAGTACCGAGCACGCAGTGCACAGGCGCCCGCTGTGGCGGCCAACGCGATTTGGTGAGCCGAGACGTGCAGGGGGAGGAGGGGAGGGGGCCGCCTACGAGTCGCATGGGAGGCGGGGTACCGGGCTTCGGGGGCAGGCACTGGCGCGAGGACTGCGAGAGCGATGCGAGCGACTCGAGCACTCGATGATGGCACGCACACTCTCCCTCTCGCTCACCCCGGAGTTCATGTTTCCCTTGCCAACCTTTCTATTCCCTGCCACACCACATCGGCACCCAATGCCTCACGCAGCGTCCTAGGCACGTGGCCCTGCGATCGCCACGAGTGGCTCCGCATGTGGCGGTGGTAGAGGTGGTGGGGGCTGCTCGACTTCCCCACACCTAGTGGGGAGGAGGGGGAGGGGAGGCGAGAGAGGGCGAGGACGTCCAAAAGTGAGAGGCGGAGGGCATGGGAGAGGGCCACACACGCAGGAGGCCAATGCCGCCACAGAGGGGGCACCGGGCGCTGAGGGGCGGCTGACTGGTGCGTGCGGCGGGGATGGGCAGTGCCGTGAACCACAGGGTGGGAAGGGGGGTAGTGGCGGCAGAGGGGGTCGCCGATGTGCGTGTGTGTGGGTGGCAGCGCTAACAGAAGTGAACAAAGCAAGACAACCACGCAGGGCGCGTGGAATACGAGAAGAGAGGCGAGCGGCCACGGCGGGGGTGGCCGTCTCGTACTGGTGCACGTCAGCGCACACGCACATCACGTCGTCCATGCGCAGTCACACACGCAGAGCAGCGTGGCGACCCCTACACCAGGAAGGAAAGCACGAAAGAGGAGAGAAAAGGCCCCGGGGAGGAGGGCGCAGTGAGAAGGCAAAGACGCTCGCACGGGGGGGGGGGAGGGAGAGGGCGTGGGGAGGGGGAGGGGCACGTGTGGGCAACGAGCCGGGCGGTGCGCTGTGGCGCCCCAGTGCCTCCGCATGCGTCGGCACCCCTTCGCGCACCTCGCCCGCGTCGATTTCCGGCCGGCGGCGACGCGGAGACGGCCGTGCGGACGTGGGGCGAAGAGTGCATCGGTGGGCTTGTCGGCGCAGGGTGTGCGCTGCCCACCACAGGCGCACGCTGCGGTGCAGGCAGGGCAGGCGGAGACTACGAAGTGGCGAGAGGCGGCAAGGAGAGGCGCGCGAGGCGACGGACCCCGGAGAGAGGGAGGCCGAAGCCGCGAAGGCAGCGCACGACGCCTTTCCCACGTGACGCTCCGTCCTGCGCAAGCCAACAAACACTCGCGAGAGGGCAGGGGCGACCAGCACGCGCAAGGGCCGGGCGGCAGTGGCCACGGCGACGCTGCGGGGGTAGGCGAGCCGAACAGCAAAGAAGAGAAGCGAAAAGGCTCACGCACAGGGGGGGGGGCGGCGCGCGTGGGTTCTCGCAGTGCGCTGCCGCGCCGCCCGTCCACCGCCCCTCCGCCTCCCCTCGCCGTGTCTATTCCTTTGTTTCCCCGCTCTCACTCGGGGGACTGACCAGACACGGGAGCAGCAATAAGACGATATTGATGATGTCCAGGCACCAGGCCATCACCAACAGCACGAAGCCGGAGCCGAAATTCATGCGAAACCGGAACCCAAAGCACTGTCCATCCAACGTGTAGTAGACCATCAACATGGAGGCCCACACGACGCACAGCGTGGCAATGCCAGCAACGTTGAGCGCCAGGCAGACCCAGCGGAGACAGGGGCAGCAGCACAGCTGAATTAAGGCGAGGAGGGCTGCCGCGCAGTACAGGAAGATGGAGAGGATAGCGAACGCCTGAGAAGCGCGGAAGCGTTGCACGCGGGTCCCGCAACTGCTCCACAAAGAAACCACGTCCTCGTCGTACGTGAGGCTGTAGCACTGCTCCTTCAACCCCCACAGCGTAATGCAGGGCGTGTTGCCAAATAGGCTCTCACCCCTCGGGCGAAACATGTCGATGGGCGTGGCCACGAGCACAAAGAGGAACGCGATGAGCTGGAGGACCGCGTAGAGCAGAAGGGGGAGGGTAAACGCCATTTTGGCAGACGCACAGCAGCACACGGAGGGCGGTGGGGCGGCGGTGCACAGCAGAGGGGGTGGCGTAGTGGTGGGGGCGAGTGGGAGAGAGCGAGGGCGAGTCGAGTCTTCGCAAAGCAGCGTTGTTGGTGCTGCCGCGTGTGCGTGCGTGTCGGTGGTGAGAGGCGGGCAGGATGGAGGCGAGGGGAGAGACGGAGAGAGAGGTGGGGGAGAGTGCGGCGAGGCGGCAGGCACGCGAGAGTGCGACACGCGCACCGCGAAAGAAGGGGGGGGAGGCCATCCGCTGGCGCCCACACGCACGTGCGGAGGAAGAGCTCGCCGGTGGACGCGACACACACGCCGCCCCGGCAGCGGGGGAGCGGCAGCAGCGCACCACGGAGGGGGGCCGGGCGCAGGGGACGGAGGACACACTCGGAGGAAATGCACACGGACGCCGCAACGCGTCCCAAGCCGCCATCCGCTTCTTCTCCCAGCAGCTGGCGCGGGCGGCCACCATGGCACTGCTGAGGGTGTGGCCTCAGGGCACGTGCTCTGGGCGAGGTCCTCCAGCCGGCAGATGAGGGCCTTAGACACCTGCACCCTCTCCCCAGCGGCGCGAGGCATGGCCATGCAGGAGAAGCCCATGCACGACTGCTTTTCCGGGACCAGCCCATCAGAGCTGAGCGGCAGCGGGGTCAGCAGAGCGCTGCATGATGGATGCGCGTGTACCCCTTCTGTGCTGCCCCGCAGGGGCTGCTGGTGCCACCGCGTGGCGGCACAGGAAGGAGGGAAGCACGCAAGGAGGCGAGCGAGGGGGTGACGGTTGGCCGGCAGCATTGCCAGTCCGGGAGGCACACGGCGGCGTGTGACCCCCCTCCCGCCCCACACTCCCTCACTTCCTTCACTTCCCATGACGAAGAGGCAACGACCACGTCCACAGCCCGGTCGCCGCCGCAACGTAGCGGGCGCCTTTCGTGGGTACTGCGCTGCCTTCGAAACCCGGTGGAGCTCATCGCACCCAAGAGCTGCCGCAAGGGGGGGGGAGGAGGGCAGAGGGGCGCCACCACCAGGCAAGCAGCGGAGATGGACGCACACGGGAGAGGGAAGGTGGCGCTGTGGGAGTTGCGTGAGAGCAGAGGGGGTGCGGGCGGTGGCGGTGGCTGGTGAAGGGAGTGGACATGGTGGCCCACCCTAATCCCCCATCCTCCTCCCCTCTGCGCTGCCTCCGTAGGTAAAGCGGCACACAGTACCGAGCACGCAGTGCACAGGCGCCCGCTGTGGCGGCCAACGCGATTTGGTGAGCCGAGACGTGCAGGGGGGAGGAGGGGAGGGGGCCGCCTACGAGTCGCATGGGAGGCGGGGTACCGGGCTTCGGGGGCAGGCACTGGCGCGAGGACTGCGAGAGCGATGCGAGCGGCTCGATGATGGCACGCACACTCTCCCTCTCGCTCACCCCGGAGTTCATGTTTCCCTTGCCAACCTTTCTATTCCCTGCCACACCACATCGGCACCCAATGCCTCACGCAGCGTCCTAGGCACGTGGCCCTGCGATCGCCACGAGTGGCTCCGCATGTGGCGGTGGTAGAGGTGGGGGTGGGGCTGCTCGACTTCCCCACACCTAGTGGGGAGGAGGGGGAGGGGAGGCGAGAGAGGGCGAGGACGACCAAAAGTGAGAGGCGGAGGGCATGGGAGAGGGCCACACACGCAGGAGGCCAATGCCGCCACAGAGGGGGCACCGGGCGCTGAGGGGCGGCTGACTGGTGCGTGCGGCGGGGATGGGCAGGCGGAGGCTACGAAGTGGTGAGAGGCGGCAAGGAGAGGCGCGCGAGGCGACGGACCCCGGAGAGAGGGAGGCCGAAGCCGCGAAGGCAGCGCACGACGCCTTTCCCACGTGACGCTCCGTCCTGCACAAGCCAACAAACACTCGCGAGAGGGCAGGGGCGACCAGCACGCGCAAGGGCCGGGCGGCAGTGGCCACGGCAACGTTGCGGTCATAGACGTGTCGGGCAGTACAGAAGAAAAGCGAAAAGGCGCACGCACAGGGGGGGGCGCGCCACACGCAGGCAACAAAAGTAAAGCACAAGAGAGAGAGAGGGCAGAGAGAGGGCCCCGACGTGGCGCGGGTGCAGAGCGGCAGGACGCGCACAGCCCGCGAGGCAGGGGGCGCAGTGGGAAGGCAAAGACGCACGCACCGCGGGAAGAGAAGGGCAGGCGTGTGCGGAGTGCCCAAAGGACTTGTGGTGGCGAAGGACAGAGGGGAGAGTGCCTGAGGGCGGCACAAGCGCACCGGCGTAGGAGGTTACGGAAGGAGCGTATACTGAGCGTGCGTTCTTTTGGTACGCTGCGGCACCGCCTACCCACCTCCCCAGTGCCTCCAAGTGCGACTGCCCCCACCACCTCAACTTTGCCGCGTCTATCACTGCGTGTGTTCCTTACTCGGGGGACTGACCAGACACGGGAGCAGCAATAAGAGGATGTTGATGATGTCCAGGCACCAGGCCACTAGCAAGAAGATTAAGCCCAAGCCAAATTTAAAGAAGGTGTTGATGGCCAGGCAATCGCCCTCGGCGTTGTTGTAGTCAAACACCATGAGCGCCCACACGGCACACAGCGTGAGAGCTCCACCGATGTTGAGCGCCAGGCAGACCCAGCGGAGGCAAGAGCAGCACCACAGCTGAATGAAGCCGAGGAGTGCCGCCGCGCCTAACACAAAGATGGAGATGACAACGAACACCTCAGCCAAGCGAAACTTAGCAAGGCGATCGGGACATAAGGCCCACAACTGGACATAACTCGTGTCGCTCTTGAGGCTGCTGCAGTTATCCTTCCCGCCCCAGAGTGTCAGGCAAAGCGTGTTGGCAAATATGCCCTCACCCTTCAAGCGAAACATGTCTAGGGGCGTGCCCACGAGCACAAAGAGGAACGCGATGAGCTGGAGGATCGCGTAAATCAGAAGGGAGACGTTAAAAGCCATTTTGGCAGACGCACAGCAGCACACGGAGGGCGGTGGGGCGGCGGTGCACAGCACAGGGGGTGGCGTAGTGGTGGGGGCGAGTGGGAGAGAGCGAGGGCGAGACGAGTCTTCGCAAAGCAACGTTGTTGGTGCTACCGCGTGTGCGTGCGTGTCGGTGGTGAGAGGCGGGCAGGATGGAGGCGAGAGGAGAGATGGAGAGAGAGGTGGGGGAGAGTGCGGCGAGGCGGCAGGCACGCGAGAGTGCGACACGCGAGAGTGCGACACGCGAGAGTGCGACACGCGCACCGCGAAAGAAGGGGGGGGGAGGCCATCCGCTGGCGCCCACACGCACGTGCGGAGGAAGAGCTCGCCGGTGGACGCGACACACACGCCGCCCCGGCAGCGGGGGAGCGGCAGCAGCGCACCACGGAGGGGTACCGGGCTTCGGGGGCAGGCACTGGCGCGAGGACTGCGAGAGCGATGCGAGCGACTCGATGATGGCACGCACACTCTCCCTCTCGCTCACCCCGGAGTTCATGTTTCCCTTGCCAACCTTTTTATTCCCTGCCACACCACATCGGCACCCAATGCCTCACGCAGCGTCGTAGGCACGTGGCCCTGCGATCGCCACGGGTGGCTCCGCATGTGGCGGTGATAGAGGGGGTGGGCTGCTCGACTTCCCCACACCTAGTGGGGAGGAGGGGGAGGGGAGGCGAGAGAGGGCGAGGACGACCAAAAGTGAGAGGCGGAGGGCATGGGAGAGGGCCACACACGCAGGAGGCCAATGCCGCCACAGAGGGGGCACCGGGCGCTGAGGGGCGGCTGACTGGTGCGTGCGGCGGGGATGGGCAGTGCCGTGAACCACAGGGTGGGAAGGGGGGGTAGTGGCGGCAGAGGGGGTCGCCGATGTGCGTGTGTGTGGGTGGCAGCGCTAACAGAAGTGAACAAAGCAAGACAACCACGCAGGGCGCGTGGAATACGAGAAGAGAGGCGAGCGGCCACGGCGGGGGTGGCCGTCTCGTACTGGTGCACGTCAGCGCACACGCACATCACGTCGTCCATGCGCAGTCACACACGCAGAGCAGCGCGGCGACCCCTACACCAGGAAGGAAAGCACGAAAGAGAAGCGAGAATAGGAGGGGCTAAGGAAAAGGGGAGTGAATGCTGTGCAGCTGAGGTGCTGCGATGTGCGCCACTGCGGTGCTGTCGTTGCTGTCGAAAGTTATAATCCTGAACATTTTGTAAGGGACTTGGTGGGGGGGGGCGGGTAGTGCGCCTTTGGGGATTGAGAGAGGGCGTAGCGGGGTGGGGGGGGTGTAGTCGTAGTGAAAGGTGGTTGTATGGATGTGTGTGGAGTGGTAGTGAAGAGTTTGGGCTTAGCTGTCTCCCGCAAATATGAAGAGATGTTCTTGAATTATACGGATGCGGCGCGGCAATGGGACTTGCGACAAAGCGGGCGGCACCGCAGTTGGCGATGCGGTGGATGGCTGCTCCTGGTGCTGCTGAGAGATCTGCGACCAAGCGGTGGAGGTCTGGGCGTCTGGTACAGCGGTACCTTCAGTGCAAACCGTGGGATCTACTTTAAAGGTGCCTTCCTCCATTGTGGTCAGTGGCAAGGTGTCATCTGAGCAGCGCTGCATTGACACTGAGGCCGTGTACATGACTGGTACGTACGGAAGTGTGTGCGATGACGGGGACTTCGCAAAGTCTACGCTTTCCTCTTGCACTGTCGTAGCTGATTTTTCGGGAACACTGAATGGGGTAGCCAATGCTCGTGTCATGGGGTTCGCATATTGCAGATGCACGGCACCACCGTGACAAGCTCCTTCCTGTGTAGAGGTGAGCTGTCTAGCAGCAGATGCGACGCCTGCTGTTGCAGACACACTGCTGCCGTTCACCGTCGGCATTTCCATTGCCTTCACGTCGCCTGCTATACCACTTACGCTCCTGATAGCACTGCCACCGAATGCGAACACCTGTAGCTGTGTCATGCCTTGCAGACGACGAACCTGCTGGGGCACCAGGTGGTACGTGGCAGAGTCGCTCGCCAGTTTTTGGGCTAGGTAGGCGTCATACTCGGTTCTCTTTTGTGGGTTAGCCAGCACCTTGTACGCTTTCTGGAGAAGGCACATCCATTCCTTGTCCAGTTCGCGGGTTGTATTGTACGCCACGCTGTCGTTGTCGTGGTAGCAGCGGTCTGGGTGGTAGCGAGTGAGAAGACGCCGGTACGCGTGCTGAAGCTCGTTTTGTGAGGCACCTATTGGCACGTTGAGAACGTCGTAGAGGGTCTGCATGGCTGCAGCGGGAGACCTCAGCAGCGTGTGATGAGGCGCGAGCGCAGAAAGGGGCGAGGAGGAGAGCGGCAACGTGCCACCGTCTAGGCAACTACTTAGCACTCACCCTAAGAGCGAGTGGAAGCTCGTCCCAGAGAGAGAGAGTGTGAGGCTCAGTGGCCGAGCGAGAGAAAAGGCGTAGCGGGAAGCAGCAGAGTCGAAGGAGCGAAGCTCTTCCACAACAACAACAAAGCTGACAAACCGAGGGGAAAGTCAACGAGTGGTGACCCTGGGAAGCAGACGGCGGCGACGACGACAGGGAGGCGTTCCCCCCCAAAGGCAGGGGCACTACACGTACACAGAGGGAAGACAAGTGCGCAGCTGATCTGTGATTGTGCGTTGCTTGTGTTTGTGAGCGGTGCACTTTTGAATGAGCGAGAGAGAGAGAGAGAGAGGGAGGGGGGGGTACGAGAGCCCAGAATGAGCGAGAGAGGAGAGGAGGGGAGAGGGACCAGGTCAGGTCAGGCCAGGCCGACACGCACGGGAGGAGGGAAGAGAGGACACAAGGCAAGAGCGAAAAGGACGCTGCCGAAAAGAGACATCGAGCTGAATTGCCGTCCTTCACGCTTATGGAGACTTCGTGTGCGTGTGCGTGTGTGTGTGCGTGTGTGCGTGTGTGGGAGTGTGTGCGTGTGTGTGTGTGTGCGTGTGCATGTGTGTGTGTGTGTGCCAGAGGGGGCGGGAGGGAAGAGATGGCCGGATGGAGAAAAACACAGAGAGAGAGAAGGGGGGGGGCGCAAATATCTACGAAAGAAGCGTCGCTGCACGTGTAGGCGTGGATGTGAGAATGGCGAAGCCTCGAGTGACATCCACCAGCGGCACTCTTGCAATGGTGAGGGACGCTAGGACTGCTGCTGCCGTTCAAAGCCCAGCAGAAGGCGAGCAAAAGACAAGGGGGTGGGATGGCACTGTCGTAAACAGCTGCAGTAGGGGTGTATGTCTTTGGCTTTTCTTTTTCGTCTGCATTGGTGCTTCGACAGAGAAGGGAGACCCTCGCCCAACTACACACGCAAATCAGGACACAAGTAGGAATTGGAAAGCACCCAGACAACTTCCACACAACTGCAAAGACGACGCTCTACTGCACTACTGTAATCAGGAGGCTGTACTACAGGGGGGAGAGAGGCGCCTCACACACACACACACACACACACACGCTGGCCACGTTTCCAGCTCGACACCAGTGTCTCTTATGTATCTACGTGCTGCAGCAGCGGGTGCGCAGCGGTGGGGCTCTACATGTCCTACGCACGCCACCTGTAGTGTCGGCGGCTTCGTGCAGGAGCAACTGACCATGAAGCTGTACGAGCCGCAGCGCCGGTCTTCTGTTGGAAGAGTTCCATCAATTCTTCCAACCGTTCAGCAGGCTCAAGGTTGACGAAGCCATTCGTTTCCGTGACCGCAATGTAGCTCAACAAACGTCTTGCCACGTCGCCGGTACGATCGCGCTCCAGCGCTGTGCACAATACGTCGTCGAGCACTGCCTCCGGAGTTGGCGAAAAGACTCAGGAAGTGGTGTGCCTCTTCGTTGAGGAGCAGCAACCCTCTATGTTTTGCTCGCTTCTCTTTGAGGATGAAGTCGAGAAGGGCGGGAAAGGGGGGGCGTCTCAGCGAGGGAGCGCATCCGCGTGCGTTCTTCTCGCATACTTCTTTCCTCTGAGCAGCATAAAAGCCAGCGTTAGTGAGCGGCGTGTGTGTGTGTGTGTGTGTCTACGGTAAGTGGGAAAACGTGCCGCGCTTGCACCCATGGGACAAGGGAGAGGGGGAAGGTGGCGAAGGAGGGGAGGTGGTGAAGCCGTGTGTAGATGTGTGAGGGTGGGAGTGAGGTAGGAGACGAAGTTTCACCTCGGTGGACGCTGCACTGCCGATGCGATGCGCACTTCGCCCCCAACTTCCTCCTCCCTCACACCCTAAATGCCACAACACGCGCACATACACACACCCACAGACAAGCAGCGTGAGAGAGGCAGGCCAACGATGCGATGGACGAAAAGAAGAAGAGCACGCAGAAATCAGCGGGGGAAAAAGAAGATGAGCTACGCGCGCACAGGCACACACACATCAGCACACCTCCTCCTGTTCTCTTCCCCCCCTCCTTTTCCCTCGTCTGCACAGACAGTTGGGCGTGGAAGAGAAGGTCACATAGAAGCCCAAGACGGAAGGGGAGGGGGAGGAGGAGGAGGAGGAGGAGGGGCGTTGGTGGCAACTCGGAGTGACACGCGTGAGGAAGAAAAACACTCAGCAACAGCAAAAATGGCTATGAAGGGAAAATACGGTGGGTAGCGGGAGACACACTTCACCTCCATCCACACACGAGGGTGGGGAGGGGGCAGTTCGGTAAGCGCGCGTGTGTGTGTGTGTGTGTATGCATGGGTGAGTGTATCTCCCTCTACGGGTTGGCATTGATGCGACCGCCTGATAATAGTGAAGGGAGGGAGGGGGGGGAGGACGCACAAGAGCGGCGTGAATAGCATAAGCACGAAACGAATGAGACTAGAGGCGTCTCAAGCATGAGGGAGAATCCGGGGAAAAAGAGCGAGAAAAGCCAAACAGAGAGAGAGCGAGAGCGACTCCTGCTGCTGCTGCTTCCCTGACACACACACACACACACACACCCACTCACACGTACAGCACAACCGGTAAAGGCCACAGTAAGCAGACATAACTCGAACGAAGACGGAGAGAAACACAGTCATCATCAAACAAATCCTCTTACAGCCTTTGCTGGTTCTCTTCCCCCCCTCGCGCTATCACGTCGAGCTGAAGCCTGTGAGGCCTTGCCGATTTCGCATACAGTGCTCGTGCGTTGTGTACGTGGGGCACGCGTGTTGGCTTTCGTTCATTGTGAGGTGTTTCGCTCGCCACCCGCCCCGCCCCTGTGCCTCTAGTGCTCTTTTCCCCGTTTTTCTTGCTGCAGGGGACTCTTACAGCAGGCGCTCGTCCTCGCCCTGAAACAGTGCGACGGCCGATTCGCCCACACCGGCTTCCACGACGCGTCTGCCACCAACGATCACCACCACCAACTCCGCGAAGAACGCGGTAATGGCCACCGCCAGCGCCGCCCACGTCGCCTGCCACCCTGCCACAGCCTTGAACCCCATCTCGCGGAAGGAGATGATGCAGCCGTCGAACGGGTTGCAGTCCCCGAAGGTGCTCTTGGGTTTCAGAGACAGTCGAGTCCTCTTGCTCAGACGTGGGATTGAGACGAATCGCTGGTAATGCCCCACGTTACGCAGATGCCTGTGGTTTGGTTGAGTGAGCGCCGAGGTGGGGGGAGATGCGAAATGGGTCGCGGCCATCGGTACGTACGCTGCGTTCTCACACCACTTGCTCTCGTACATGGCGTGCATGAGGTAGCAGTTCACTCCAGTCGCGATGAGAGCTATTGTCAACAGAGTGCAAATCGGCGCCCCACAGACTGTGCGCACGCGATACCTCGACTGGGTGAAGGTTGGCGTCATGTGGAAGACTGCACAGAGAAAGGCCAGAGTGAGGGCGGCGATGCCGAGAAGAGTGGACACTTGCGCCACCTGAAACGCAATGACCAGGTTGTCGCAATTCTTCAGGAACGACTTCACAGACAACTGCTTCTCCCCGAGGGGGGTGTAGATATCCGTTGTCCACAGAAACTGTGTGATGGAGGAGTTGAGCTTGTCGACGTTCAGCTGGAAGATGGGCAGCATTGCCGTGGCGCCGAGGTACAGCGCCGCTGCCGCCGCACTGACAACGACGCTGCCGCGCATCACGTTCATCTTCGTACCCTCCGACACCATTGCGTCGTTTTTTTTCCTTTTCGAAATGAGCTTCCCTTTCCGTCTTGTCGAGCGTGTGTGAGCGCGATTGTCCGTGGAGGAGGATGCGCGCGCTTCTTGATGTGCACAGTGACAGCTGATGGAAAGTGGGGAAACGGAGGAGAGACGATGGGACGAACAGCCTCCCTGGTGGACTCGTCGCTGTTTCTCGTTGCTGTCGGTGTTGCGTTGGAGTTGTCGAGGATGAAATAAAGGAAAAGAACGCGTCGCGTGTGTGTGCACGGTGGGAGAAAGAGGTAGGGTGAGGGAGAGAGTGTGCGTGTGTGTGTGTGCGAGAGAGACGCTATCTCTAACGATGCGAGGTGTGGGTGAAGTGGGCAGCCACCCAGAGACATGGGAGGGGGTGAGGGAGGAAGGGTAAGAGCGAGGGAAGAAACAACAACCGAGAGGGAGGGAAGGATCATGTGTCTCCGTTACTGTGGGCACAGTCCTTCACGTCTTTCACGCCCTTGAATTGCTTACCGTGGCTGCAGACGAGCTTTCAGTGGCGTCCGGAGAAGTGCAGCACCGAAAAGTAAAGCGACACCAACAAGATGTTTGTTTTCCCTCACCGCTAGTCAGCCAGCGCCCCCTCCCTCCCGCTCCCCACCCACACACTGCACAACCCTGTATGAAGTGTCCGCACCACTCTGTCGTGACGTGCTGGGGGGCGAGCGAGCGGTAAGACAGGCTAATAGGGGCGAGCGAGTGTTTGGTAGCACGATGAAACACCAGAAGGAAGAGCATAGGTGTGCGAGACGTGGGAGAGCGAAGAGGAGAGGGCGGGAAGGTAACACACACACACACACACACACACAGACGTGTCGGAGAGAAAGCCAGATCGACAGACGAAGAGAGAGGGAGGGGCCGAACTCTGTGGAAGTCAGGGGGATACAAAGAGGATTTTCCCAACATGTCCGTTCCCTGCCACACCACATCGGCACCCAATGCCTCACGCAGCGTCGTAGGCACGTGGCCCTGCAATCGCCACGAGTGGCTCCGCATGTGGCGGTGATAGAGGGGGTGGGGGTGGGCTGCTCGACTTCCCCACACCTAGTGGGGAGGTGGGTGCAGGACCCTGCGATACCACGCGCTGAGGTCTCTATCCGTCATCGGTGTGAATCATGAAAGGCTGAAAACAGAGACGGAAAATATGGCTGAATTGACAGAGCACCGACTCGACTAAACGACAACTCGGAGGAATTGTTGGACTTCCACACGTACACTGGCTGAGGGGCAAAAACGCCCAAACAACGCCAGGAGGTTCTACACGTCTTGATATACTCGACATCAATCCTGTCGAGGTGTTTTCTGTGAATCGCAGGTTAGTCACCGACTTCTCCTCGCCTCCAGCCCCCCTTTCCAACTCGTCTGCACCCCTTTGTTTTTCTCTCCCAGCTTCAACTGGAGCAACGAAGGAAGGACGCGACCGCCAAGTAATGGGACAACGAAACGCCGTAAGAGCTGCGGGCTGTCGTCAAGACGCCCCCCTCCTCCCATCCTCACAACCAGCATGTACTCCAGCGGAACATCGTTGCTTCTGCGTCGAGAGCGCACGGTGTTGCCGAGTTCTGCGTGGGCAAGTCCTCCGCCTCTGCGTTCATCTCGTGGTGCTGATAGGATGATGACGCTTCGTCTATGCATGCCGCGTACCAGCCGGGCTGACTTGCACACACCTGGCGGGATAACAAGGAGACATTATCTGAAGGTATGTGATACGATGAGGACGACGGGGCACTGGCGACACCCACGCTTTGGCGACCGCTGGTGAGAGCAACTTGGTTGACGCTGCTCTCTCGCAGGGACCGCAGCGGGTTACGGCCTGCGGCACCCGTCCGGAAAGGCAGGAGTAACGTAGCGCCTCCCTTTCCGGCCCTCCAGCGGCGGTGCTACGGGCGGCGCATCTACACGTTGGAGTGGCCCAGTCACGGCCCAGGCGATCATCTGCCACAACGCGCCGCGCCACGTGTGTTTCCAGCGCAGCGGCAACGACGCCAGCCTCACTCCCGACAGCAGGATATCCGGCTCACGCGGTGGTAGGCGCATTCCTGCTCACCCGCGACGACGGGTTCTGGCTTCTATTCATGTCGCTGTCGCACTTTTCGGCGGACATCGCTACGCTGACGATTGCTGTGGCCAGCGTCGCTGCTGCTGTGCTACCCCACTGAGCGGCTTTCTATGCTTGTGTTTGTCTGATCTGTCAAGCCCCAATAATCCGCCGCTGCGGATGGCGCTGCCTTGAGCCTCGACAGCAGCGATGGTGTGAAGGTCACACCGCTGTCTTTCAGGGGTAGGTGGGTAAGGAGCAATGCCATCCGCCCCGGCACCCTCCCCTTCGGGCATCTGCCGACGACGCAGGTTCTGACCCTGGCACTGCAGCGCCAGTAGGATGAAGAGCGGCTGTGCACCGAGAAAGTACCACTGCTACCCCACCACACATCACCAGACACAGTAAGACCCGCTCTCCAGATAGAGGTTGACGGGCCGACACGTTCGACGATGACGTTGGCAACGGCGATGCGGATGGTTTGCTGACAGTGGTTGAGGTGACTAACCCGCGCGGCTCCCGAAACCTCAGCCAGCCTGCGTTGTCCTTGCTCTTCTATGGCCAAACAGCCATGACACCGCACATTGCGCCCGGGAGCAGCTCCATGTCCTTTGATGTTAGGGAGGCAACTTCTCGTGCACCGCATCTCACAGCGCGTCCTCTGAAAGTCCGATTTTCCGTTGAGTAACCAATCGCAAAGGCCGTAGACTTCAGCTGCGAAGTCGGCGTCCGCGTGGAGGCCCAGCACCAGCACCGGCTGCGACACCTTGCGCTGTGGGTGACTTACCCATGTGCGCACAGGGTGCAGAGCCACACCAAGAGAGAGAAAGAGCGAGGGGGTTTCACACGTGCGCCCGGCGGAGCGTCGAGTGCGACGGGCCGGATTTCATACAGGTTCGTGTGTGCGTCACTTGCGGCGTTGGTCTCCACGTTCTGCGGGGTGCTGCTGCTGCTGCTATGGCTCCTCCTGCCCCCCAAAACGTAGCTGGGGCATCGCTGAGAGACATGCGATGAGCTCCTAGACAAGGCTTATCGGAGGTAACACCTGCATCGACTGGCTCGACGTCGGTCGCCTCCTCAACGAGAAGGCCATGAAGGTAGTGGTGGTCCTCGATAGACGGACACGCGTGTCGCCTGTCAGTCGAAGGGTCCCTTCGACCTTAATGCTTCTCCACTACCACTGAGAACAGCCCATACTCGCGCAGAGAGCCTACGACCTCCTCATCCCGGCAATGCAGGCTCGAACTTAGTGCGTCGGGCACGAGTTCCTAGTGCAGCACTCCTGTGCTCGTTGGAGCTTGACCACGGGGCTGTGCCACTAACGCTTCTTTGATGTTGAGGTGTTACTCGCAGGACTGGCTGCCGCGAATGCGACTGGAACCCATTGAACACCAGGCAATCCGGGCTGGGGGGGAGGCAGTGGCGCGTGAGAGGGGCGTGAGATGTCACACACAATAAAACCGCGCGCCTTCTTATCAACGCGGGACGGTGCTGTGGCCCTCTCGTGAGGCGCCCGACTCGCCAACGCGCTCATCCTCTTCTCCCCTCTTTGCTGTTGGCTCAGCGCTTCTCATCGCCCACCACCCCCCGGCTCCAAGGGGGTGGTGCGGTTGCATTGGTGAGTGCTAGTGTGCGGGTGCATTATGCACGTCTGCACTTTCGAGAGAGAGAGGCGCACCCAATAACACTCCCCGATGCACACATCCACACACCAAACCTTGCCGCGTCGGGCTCTGACAGGGAGCAACAGATGGAGAGGGTGAAGAGGAGGAGGGGGAGGAGGAATGGAAAAGAGCGCGATGCGGATTGCTGGCAGCTCCTGCTCGGCGCCCATTCTTCTTTGAGCGCTCCTCCACCGTTTGGGGAGCTCATTTCGCCGCGCCTCCGTCATACTCAGGGGTCTCGGTTATACTTGAAGGGGCTTTCTAGCCAGGAGCAGACCTCGCTGCCCTTCCCTCCCCCGCGCTAGCGGCCACAGACGTAAACATCGCCGGGGCGCTGGTCAAGCGAAAAACGCCCACATTTCTTTTTTGCGCCGGCTCGACTGCCTGTGCTCGTCGAGGTGGTGGCCTTCGCTGCGCAGTGCGTGCAGACAGTGTCATCTGCTTAAGTTCACCTGGCGAGCCGAGAAGCCCGCGTAGCAACACGCCGACGAGAAATGCAAAGTAGCGGAAACACCTTCCCCCCAAAACATCTACAGCGTAAAAGAGAAGGAGACTGCACTGAGTGAGGAAGTAGTGAGGAGGTGCCATACATGATAAGACGCTGAGCAAGAGAACACCACCACCACAAGTTCAATGGCCGCGTGTGGGTGCCGGGGGGGTGCACTGTCCACGTCCAAGCGTGACTGCCTTTCAAGTCAGTCCAGATCGCGAGGAGGCTGAACGTTTGCTGCTTGGGCCTCTCACATATTTGGTCTTCTCAGCGCGTTGTCCCCCCCTCTCCTCTTCTCCCCTCATTTTTTTCATCTTCAGTGGCGTGGTGGGACGGGTGGTGGTGGTGGTGGTGAGAGGGGGGGGCGACAACGCGCTGACAAGACCAACCGTGCGCCACCGCATCCTCTTTGGGTGCATCAGATGAAACCATACGGCAGGAGGGGAGGGGGCGGGGGAACAAGAAGATTACTGCCCAGCATCCCAAGGACAGAGAGAGAGAGGCGCGCCAGGGACAAACGCATCGAAATCTCGGGCGGGCGGGCGTTTACATGGCGGCTCGCTTGCCGATTCTTTTCGGGTCGGGTGGTGCTTGAGCAGGAAGACACAGTGCGTTACCACTTCGCCAGGCATTCCTCCTGTGCGGCATAAAGGCGCAGATACCCACAGGAGAGTGAAGAGGGGGGGGGAGGGGGAGGGTGGAGAGGAGGAGCGCGCCCCACCCGCCTCTGGCTCTATTCGTTTCTACTCCTGTGGCTCCTCACGCATTCAGGCCGCTCCGTTCACGTGGCGTCATCGACCTTCGCCTCATGAACGTCGTCCTTCGCGATCTGCTTCGTCCGAGCATACCTCGAAGGCCATTTTGAAGTTGTGCAGCCTTCACGTTACCATCGCCTTCGCTTACCAGCTTCCGCCTCTGCCCTCTGTAGGAGCACTACCGTACATACCAGTGGTACTGCTGCCGGCGCTGCTGTTGTTCTGCCCCCACTTGGTGCTCGCATACGGGTTCCACCGGAATGCCTTCCGTTGCATGTACGTATCCTCGTCTACCCGCAGCACTGACTCGCCCTTCGTCTTCGATCCTTCGTTAATGAGGTTAGTAGGGAGCATGCTGGTCGGCGAGAGACGCCGAGGGCTGCTGGCTTCATCCAGAAGCGGCGTCGGTGCGGATTTGGCGAACAACAACGTGCCAGGAAAGTTCGGTGGGGCTAAAGGGCTAAGCGTGAAGGGTCTGCCCGACTTCATGCTAGTCTCCGTCGCTGTCAGCGTCATCAGTGAAGGGCCAAGCGAGGAGGCGCCGTGCGAAGGTGATTGCAGCGATGCTACCGAAGCGCCGCTGCCCATGTTGATAGCTGCCGTTACCGCCGTGCTTCCAGAGAGGATGCGCCGGCGGACGTGAAGCGTCAAGTTCCCAGTGGGTGCGCCCGAGGCCGTCGCAGTGGTGGTGGGGACAATGGTTGGTGTAGTGGTCGGATCAGCAATGGAGCTGCTGGCGGCGAGTGAGCCCATAACGGCGTGCCACGGTGACAGTGGGCGTATCATCTGTGGGATTTGTGAGATCGGTATGGCAGCCCACGGGGCTGTGGCCACCGCGTCCCCCACCCCGCCGGCGTTTGATGGTAAAGATGCAGTGACTGGTGTGCGGGGCGGTGGAGACCCGATGGGACCCCAGAAGCGGAAGATGGCTGGAATACCGCCGCGCTCTCTCTGTGGATGAGGCAGTGGCACAAGCTTCGTGATGGCTGTGACAGGGTGGAACGGGGTGCTCGTGGGCAGCGGCGGGTAGTACTCGTTCTCGTGCCGCTTTCCACCCTGTATGAATGTGTTTCCGCCGCACTGGTAGTAGTAGTACCGTCCACCACCGAAGGCACTCTGCTGTCCAGAGTTGCACGCACCGGAGCTGCTGGGTGTGCTGATATGGTTGTATTGGCCGCTGGCCGACTGCTGGAGTGGTGGGTTCAGGAAAGGTGCACGATGAACCGGGGTTGCCAGCAATTCAGTCACGTTCGTGGAGTAGAGGGTCGGCTGGGCCACATTGCTGTCGCACACCAAGAAGCAGCCGGCAGAGCTGCGGGAGCTTGCGAAGTGGCCCTGCTGTGTCTGACTTCCGGTTGTTGCCTTCGTGTTGGCCCACTGCAGCATTGACTGCTGCTGCGGCGAGGACCTGCTGTAGGCAAAGGCGCCAGTGGTAAGCGATGCCGTCGGGCTGCGGCCACATGAATCGCTGCGGCCGGTGGCGGCATCCGTTCCAGTGTCTCTGTCACGACAGGCGTGGCGTGCAGGAGCGGTGTTCGCGTCTGGCACTGAGCACAAGACGCTGTCTGTGTAGAGCGAACTCGCGCAGTGAATCGGTAACATAGGCTCCGATGTCGCGGTAGCCGGCAGCTGCGTCTGAGGATGTTTCTGCGTTGTATTCGTGCGCGAAGATGGCGTAACGGCTAGGTCAGGATGCTTGGGAGGCGAGGAGGCTTGTCCACCAGGATACGGATCCGCAAGCAGATTGCCGCTGCCGGTGCCATCGCTGCACCGCCGCAGTGCTCCTTCTGACTGCGCTACAAGCGTGTCGCTTGTCTGCCACGCGCTTTTACAAATGGATCTGACAGGCGGGGAGGTAGCAGCAGCAGCAGCAATGGCGAGCGCCGGAGACGATAGTGCCGAACTCGCCACACACACGTCACTCGACTGCCGCGCACGTGCCGAGGACGTTGTCGACGTTGCCACCAGTGGCTGCGCTTGCTGACGCGGTGCCTCGGCCTTCTTTCGCTTGTTACGGTTGCGTTCCATGAGCTTCTGTCGTCGCAGCCGCCCCTTCGCAAACTTCGGGATGACGCCGTAGAAATAGCGCTGATGATTGTGGCGGAAGCTCCAGAGAAAGTAGCGGCCGCCGAGTTGGATAGGGCTGCCATCTGGCAGACTCAGCCAACCCAGATCGGTGCGGTCTTCGTAGAAGCGGTTGTCGACGATCCACTTGGTCCAGCTTAGCACCAGCTCGTCCAGTCCGACGCACAGGAGTCTGGCGGACATGGAGGGGTCCACGACGGCGTTGGCGCAGCTCAGGCTGCCGTCAGCAGCTATAGCTACGTTACCCGTGGCGGCCGGCTCGGCGGTTTCCCCTGGCACTGCGGATGCCATCACTGCCTCTACCGGCGCAGCAGCAGCGGCTGCGGTTGCCTTCGCGGCAAACCGTCGGCGAAGCTGCATGTGCTCGTAATGCTCCCAGCGGTGCTCTTCGAAATTGAAGACGACCAAATCCCCATCGCAGAAGTCGTCCGCGGCGTAGGTGAAGACGTGACCGTACTGTGCCAGTTCTCGTGCTTGCTGAGTCGCCAGTGCGTCTGCCTCCTCTGCAAGGCCATCGTTGCGGCTGCTGTAGTGGTGCGTGTTGGAGGTGCATGATGAGGTTTGCGGCAGGATCATTTTGCGCAGCCGGTGGGCGGCACTCGGCCCGGGGGCCGCCTTGTCCACGTCCGACACGTTGAAGCACGTGATGAGACCACTGCTCTTGAAGCACTCTGCCATCACCTCCATTCCCTCCACCTGGCCAATGACTACCCGCTGGCCGTCGTAGTTGCGCGCTGGGGCGGCACGGATGCCGTCCTTCCCGTCGCCGTCCTCGTCGAGGGGTATGTCGACGGTGCTCGGCCGCCGTAGCCGCACTGCACCACCGTAGCTGACGCTTGTCGTGTCCACTGGCTCGATGTACGCCCCAATAAATATGGGCGCTGCGGCGGCGGAGCAGTAGTAGAGCAGCCCCCGAACGCAGTCCTCGCGTAGGAGAAAGAGAAAGTTGCGGCCGCGGGTCGTGGCCAGCATGCCGCACTCGTATAGGGCATGGCTGGGGCGGCGCGTGGCTTTGGGCTCTGCCTGCCAACGCTCGTTCTCACGCAGGATGTCGTGCTGAACGTAGCTGGGCCATCCGGTGGTGGTGGCTGCCACATCAGCACACGTGGCTGCTGCCTGGTCGACACCGCCTTTACCTTGGCTACCGGCACAGTTGCTCTTGTCGGCAGCTACGCCAGCTGCAACGGCAGCAGCCAGCTGCGTGACTGTCCTCTTCGCTACCTGGTCAGCGCTAGCGTCGTAATCGAAGAGCGTGCAGAGCGACAGCGGCGCATGCGGCTCAAGTCGAGAGGAAAAGAGTTGAAAGTTTGGCCGTGGCGGCACCTCTGGTCGGTGAAGCTGCTGCTGCTCCTCCTGCTGTTTCCCTGCATTACTCGCTTCCACTGCTTGTGTTGCTGTTGCTGTTGCCTTCTTGAGCAAGGAACCACTTGCCAGGGCGGTATCAGCGACAGCAGCGTGTGCGCGGCGGTTCTCCTCTTCTCCATGCGCACGTCTGGATCGTCGTCGTCGCTATCTACGGAGGGTCCCATCGCTTCGACTTCCTTATCGTTGCCCTCCCCGCTGGCGACACGCCCCGGCGCGGGTTTGACAAGGTGGCAGGGGACTCGCCAGATGACTCCCCGCCATCGTCGTTACCACCACTGCGGTGCTGATGACCACTGTAGTGATTTTCGACTGTAGCAGACGGTCCGCCCATCACGCTCGCCGCTACAGGACTGCACCAGGCCTCGCCTCTTGTCTTGCTCGGATCCTCTGTGCGAGCCGAAGTCAATGATGCGGTCGCAGACGCGGTATTTTGGGCTGTGGATGGCGCCGGTGGGGACGAGGAGGCTGAGCAGAAGGAGGAGGACACCTCCAGGTTCCTGTGCGGCGGCTTCTTGCTTTTCTCTCGCTCTGCAGCGATCTTGGCAGCCGCGTTGCTCTCACCGACGTCCTCACTGGCGCCCCGCTCCCCGCCCTCTTCGTCTGTGCCGTCCTCGTCGTCTTCGTCTTCTTCGACTTGGTCGCGCGGGCCGTGGCCCTCTGGTCGCCCGATCGTGACCTCCTCGAGTGTTCGTGTGAGGTGGAGACTGCGCAGCTCAGCGCCGTCACCTTCCACCAGCTTCAAGTGGCCCCGCTTGTCCTTTCTCTTGTCGCTCATGTCTTGCCTCGGTGCGTCTGTCATTAGCCCGGCTATGTCGGCCGACTCGCGCGCTGCCACCGCTGTCTCTGCTCCTTCATCAGTCGACTGAGGCGCCGGTGGCGACGTGCTTAGGTGTGGCAGGTCTGCGGCAGCACACACGGTGGAGGGTCGCCCGTGGCGCGAGATCGCTGTCGCTGCATTGTTTAATGACGTTGCAGAATGCACCGAGCGACTCTCTGGGGGACTGCTGCTACCTCCAACGGCCGAGTACACGGCCGTCTTCAGCAGCAACGGTGACGTCGCCGACGAGGAGCCTGCAGGGCCGGTGCAGACACTGCCGCCCTCTCTGCCGCCACAGGTACCCGTAGTCGTCCTCCGACTCATTGCGGTGCCTGTGCTGGCAACCTCGTCTGTCTGCTCACGCTGCCGCACCGTCCGCTCTGGTGGGGTGAAGTTGCGCGTCATGTAAAGGTTCGCGTTGATGAAGTTGTAGAAGTTATTCTCCCGGTCAACGACGTCGAGCCAGTTGCGCAGCAGCAGATCGCCATCGTCCACTTCGGCCACCGCCGCCTTGGCTCTAAAGAAGGTTTCCCGCACCATCTGCAAGTGCGGGATATTTGACAGCACACACATCGACCAGATAGGCCGCGTCAGGGCATCCCTGAGTCCCGCCTGCCGGCACATGGGACGATATGACAGCAGCGTGACAAGCGCGGCGCGGTTGACAATCTTGTCACCGACAGAGCCCTCAATGAAGCGGCACACTCGCATTACCGGCGGCTTGTGCTCAAGCTGCTCGATGTAGGCGTCCTCGGCCGCCTCGTCCTCCTGCTCATACCCGCGCAGCCACGGTGTGCCACGGCAGCGGGACGGCAACAGGCCATCCAAGCCGACCACACGGACAGGCATGATGTTGATAATAAATTCCTCTTCGCCCTCCTCGTCAACCTGCTCCGTGTTAGAGGTGACCTCGTCCATGTCGTCTTTCTCCTCGGGCAAATCAAAGCCGCTGTCAGTGTGTCGCGCCCGTGCGGCGCGGCGAAGCGCACGGGTAGACTTTAGCTGGCACAGATGAGTGTAGTCCAGCCGCTGCGTTGCCTGCTCCCCGCAGCGCGCACACCAGCCGTAGCGCACGGGCGGCGCAAGCTCCGGCTCACAACCCGCGGACGCCGAGGACGACGTCCCGGCATGCCTGCTGCTCGACGCCGGGAACGCAGGCGGCATTGGCGAATTCTCGGAGTACACCATGTCATGCAGACACCGTCCGCGGACGATCGGAGTCTGCGAGATTGGCGTCGTACCGGCGGCCAGTACCGTAGACGGCGCCACGCTTCCTGCCGCTTCTCCTTCTTGAGAGTCAGCAGTAGCGACAGCGGTGGCCGTCTGGGATTGTCGTTTGGCAAAGTAGGCAAAGTGGTACAACACGCCGTGCTCTTCGACAAGGTGGACGCGGCCGTCGCGGTACTGTGGGTCATCTTCGAAGTGGTAGTGGCGACGCTCCACAACGGGCAGCGGCGCCGCGCGCTGCTGTTGGAAGGAAGATTTGTCAGCGCAGGTGCCGATGCCGGTAGAGCGGACGTCGTGGAACGCTGGGGCGACGTAGGGGATGTAATGCTTGCGGCAATACTCGGCGCGCATCTCTTCCTCTTCTTCCGTTGTCATGCGCAGGGCTATCGCCCGGGGAAGTGGATACAAGAACTTTGCCGGCGGTGGAGGTGGTGGCATCGCCGAGGATGTGGCTGATTCAGCGACGAGCGGGCTGTGGGTTGTAGCTGCCTCCACGCCGGCGCCTGGACTCCTCTTTCCCGTCTTTTCTTGGTCCCGCTGCTGCATCGCACTCGTGCCTGTGGCTGGCTGAGAAGAGTCGTCGCCACTGTTGTCGACAGCACCGTGGGCGCCGTTTGCTTCGCAGCGTCTCTTACTGCTACTGTCTTGTTGCTGCCCTTTGGATAAGCGCGGTAATGCGGCCCGCCAGCGCTGCTCCTGCTCGAATAGGGCGCACATCTTCGAGTCCGTGTCGACGAGGGTGCCTTCCGTCGGCTCTGTCACGAGCACACGGTATAGTTCCTCGATGTCTTCAACAGAGAGGCGGAGGTGCTGGCCAAAGCGCGGTGAACGCGGCAAGACAACGCTGCCGTACTCGAGCATTTTCTCGTGGATCTCGTCATCGTAGTAGTGCAGGCTCGGGTCTGCCTCGTCCACCTCCGCGCCCCAGTCCACCTCCTGTGCTACCCGAAAGGCCTCTGCGGCATCCTCTGGCATGACGGATGACAACTCCTTCATATCGAAGCAATACAGGGCCGATTGGTTGTTGCGCGCGTAGAAGAGCTGACGGAAGGCGAGACTGTGCGGGGAGGGAAAGTAATGGTCTGTCATGGGGATGTGGAACACAATGTGTGAGTCGCAGTTCGCGAAGAAGACGGAGGACGGGTCCTCGTTCGACTCCCGACTTGGTAGCGCCCCCATCTTACACCTTCCCTGGTCCTGCAGCTGACCCACAAAGAATACTCAGATAAACGATCGAAATGGCGGTGGTGTTGCCTGCCTCCACGCTCAACAAATGGGGGGGGGGAGGAGGCAGGGGAGAAAGTGAATGTGCTTAGTTGTGGTAGTTAGGGGGTGTGAGACACCCGGGCTGGGCAACAAGGAGGGAAGGGGGAGGGTGACCAGGAGAGCGAGGCAAGCCCGCACACCCCAGGGGCGGGGGAAAGGCAGCACGATGACGAACACAACAAATCAACAAAAAAGAGTGAGCGAACGACACAAGACAGAAGAGAGGACTGCGCGTGCGCTACTGCGGTGGTCCGTGGCGTTGCACACTTCCCCTCCCCCGCCCTCCTCGAGCGACGGTCGGAGGCAGAGGAGCAAGACGACTGTTGGCACGCAAGCTCAGTAGCTGACTGACGCAGAATTCTACACTGCTTCTTCCTGTCTGTTCCTCTTCTTTTCTCTCCGATGCGCTGAGACGTGGGCGGTGGTGTAGCGTTGCTACTAGTACATTCACCACCGGACACGAAGACACGCGAAGAGTTCAAAGCAGAGAAAGCAGTAGCAACATCAGAAAAGAGATTCGATAAGAGAGAGAGAGAGGGGGAGGGGGAGAAGGGAAAGACAACGTCGGGGAAGCCGGGAGCGAAGCAGCGAGCCGACCAAAGAGGAGGACAAGAAGAACAAGAGCAAACTACGCACACGCAGGGAGAGAGAGAGAGAGTCAGGGAAGACGTAAATAATCATAATAGAAGATACGAGCGCAACACAGCAGCGAGTGGTGGTGGTGATGATGGGGAGGGGAAGGCTGCTTTACTCCACGAGAGCCGCCAGAGTCCACCACAGCTAAAGGGCACGCATGCATCAACAGATGTGTGTGTAGGCCTGCGTAAAAACGAGGGAGAAGAGCGGTCGTTTTGCTGTAGGACCACTCGCAGTCGCCGTCAGGAGCTGAAGACGCTGCTACCCCACAGCACAGGCCAGCCCACACGCACACACGAATGAGAGAGAATGATCGCCACTGATGCCGTGTGCAGGTGATCTGAGTGGGGGAAAGAGAATGAACACAAGAGAGACTGAGTAGTATGAGAAGGGGAAGGAGGAGCGCGCGAAAAAATCAGAGGAATCACAGCAGCAAAAAGGAGCGATGCTGTACAAATCAGCTCACACACCCGCGCGCTTCTCACCCGACAGGGACAACTTGACGTGGTAGATCCGAAACACTCGCGCAGAGCGTCTGTGAGGTGTGCCCGAGGGGTGGGAGGGCCTGAAGGGGTGAGGGAAGAACTAGAAAAGAGGTCAAGGGAGGCGAGAGGGACCGGTCGAGGAAGAGGTATCGCCCACAAATGCGGCGCTGATTGGCGAGCGAACACCCCGTACGTGTACCTGTGCTCACTCCGACCGTGAGTTTCGGATATGTCACTATTTTTTCCTTGAGGCGCGTTCACTTGGCGGTGTGAATGACGACGACTGCTGCTGCTGCTGCTACTGACGACTGTATAGATGTGTATGCGCAAGAATAGCCGAGCGATAAGAAGGGGAGGGGAGGGGGGGTGCCAAAGCGGGTCCATGCGCACTCATGCGTGTGTGTGTGTGTGTGTGCGCAGAGAGTCCAGTGAGTGCGCGGGTGACGTATAGGTGCGCGGACGTGGGATGTGCAGATGAATAGAGGTGCGGTTGGTGGCACACGAAGGGAGCGGCAAGAGGGGGAGACACGAGGAGAAAAAGCGAGGTGCTATGTTGGGTAGAAACAAGTGATCGAAGCACACAACGAGAGAGAGAGAGAGAGACGTTGAAACGTATCTGCTAATTCTTCGCCTTCTCCCGCTACACGACCGCCACCACTCCCTCTTCCTCTTTCTTTCTCAGACATCACCATAGCACCTATCAACGTGGCTCCACCGATAAGGATGCTGACGACGAGCTCTGTTGGTTTGTTCGGTTCTGTTCTTTGCTTTTCTTCAGTTACTGCTACAGGAGACCTTGCCACAGATGATAAGACGGCAGGCGGCGAAGGAAGAGGATGCAGCCGTACAAGCCCAGCCGCGCACGTACGCTACGGACATGTAGCCGCCTGCGTGGCTGGGCCCTACAGTTCAAGAAGAGAGAGGAGGTTGTGAGGCCGGGGAGGCAGGCCCTTGTATTCCGGTGAGCCTGCCACCCCTCTCCGTCCACACGCACAGATGCCTCTCTCCTCGACAATAAAAGCACGTTTGGTTTTTGTTTTCTTCCCTTTTTTTTTGTCCTTCCTGGCATGAGAGGGAAGTGGGCGAAGAGCCAAACGCGTGACCAACACGGGTGTGCGCGGGCATCCGTCAGCATGCCAGGCGACGAGTTGCACGAACGTCTCCACGCCTGCCACCGCCGCTGCCACTGACTTTACACGCAAAGAGAAGGTGACTTTCTCTCCTTTTCTGTCGTCCTTTAAAGGGGTTTACGTAGGCCTCTGCTTGAGCGTGTGCGTGTGGTGTGAGGGAGAGAGACAACATTCATGACTCGCAGTGATCGTATCGTCAGCACCAACACACCCACACCCACACGCACCAACACACCCACACCCACACCCACACGCACACCCACCCACCCACCCACACGCACACGCACACGCACACCCACACACACACACACACACACGCACGGCGGGGGAAAGGAAATAAAAAGGGGGAGAGGGAAGAGAGAGAGAGAGAGAGAGAGAGAGAGAGAGAAAGGAAAGACAGGGGACCGACACGCGTGTGCGTGGGACCGGCTCTGGTATGCCTAGGGGAGGGGCGTCATCGACTTCCTCCCTCGCCAGGTACGGCGTCACCACACCCATCCACCCTCCGCATTATATGTGTATTCCTCGCCCGCTTATGTTCTCCGACCTCCCCCGACTACTGCATCGAGTATGGATTGTGGGCGAAGCGCTGCGCCGCCGCGTTGCAGTTGCTGTTGGAGTCGTATGTGGCGTCCCCAGTGCCCACGGTGCTGCTATGTGCGTTGTACGTGCTGCAGCTTCCAGTCATCTGCATCGGCAGGTCCGCCGCAGCCTGCGTGGAGGTGTACGGGGACGATGACTGCTGCTGCTGCTGCCGTGGGTATAGCTGTTCGTAGCGCTGCTGCGACCCAGGCGCAGTGCGGAGAAGCGTGCCGCTCGCGTTCGCCGTCGGGGTTAGCCGCTGCTGTTTCTGTGGGTGCGCCAGGCCTTGGTGTTGGTAGTCCCCATCCGACGCAGGGGGCACATAAATGCTGGATGGCTGTCGCTGCCGCGGGTGCAGTGAATAGGAATGACTGTCAGGTACCGATGAAACACTACCAGCGCTCATCGTTGCCTTTGTCTGAATACTACCACTTGCGCCACGGTGGAAAAGGCCGGTGGCGGCGGTGGCCCGAGTAACAAGGCGCTGCTGCTGCTGCTGCTGCTGCGGCCCCTGTGGGTATGGCAAGGTGGATTCAGAGCGTGAGGGACGGTACCCGTAGCTTTCACTGCTACGTTGCTGCTGCACCACAGCTGATGACGCCTGCGTGGAGGCAGGAGAGACCGCAGATGCCGTTGCTACGTCCTTACGGCTGTACCGGTTGGCACCGTGCATGGCGAGAGACACGTGCGCAACTGCCGCCGGTGCTGCTACCAAGATTGCTGAACCGCGACCACCACCACCGCCACTGCCAACAGCCGCTGCCAGAGGCGTGGGCTGCGCCCCCGCGTGCTGCGGGTGCGGTGATGCTCGCTGCTTGTGCGCGTACACGGAGGAGGCGTTCACCTTGCCTGTGGCACCAGTGCAGGCCGCTTGCGCATGGGTGTGGGCTCTGGCGCCGCTGCTGTCGCTGCCACTGCTTGCCTGGGCTGAATATTGGTGCTGAACAGGAAGCGGCGTAGGCACGCATGAGGATGGCTGAGAGGAGGTTGTACTGTGGTGCTGCTGCAGCTGCTGTGGCGGTTGCCACTGTGGATATCGCTGCTGGTACTGCTGCTGCTGTGGGTGTGGCAGCTGATATTCACCAGCTGCCGCGTGAGCACCTCGACTGCCGTGCATCATGGAGTCATCGTGGCTACTGCTGCCCACGCCGTCACTGGCCATCGCCACGCTTCTTAATGGCCTCCCACCAGTCGTCATCGCAGATGCACCGCTATTGCCATTGTTGTAATCGCTGCTGTACGACTGCGTCATCGCCTGAGACGGATACCTCGAGTCCTGTTGCTGCTGCAGGTGCTGTTGAGCAGCGGTGGTGGTGCGATACGGATGTGCGGCCGGCGAGGGAGCTTCTGCTACCCTGCCACCGACGCTCGCTTGTTGCTGGGGATGCTGCGGGGCCTGGCCGAGGGAGTAGACCTTGACTGCGCTGCCTTCCGTCCTGGGGATCATGGATGCTGCCGGTGCAGTTGCTCCAGCCGTCACTGCTACTACCGGGGTTGCCGTGAAACTACCGCTGGCGCTCGTAGGATACCCAGCTGATTGCAGTGCGTAGCCCTGCGCACCTCGCCCTATGCTGCTGCCGGCAGGCGACAGAGACAGGGAAGGGTTGCCCATGACTATTGAGGTACCAGAGCCTCCCGTAACCGCTTTCGCCGCCGCTGACGTCGGTAGTGAGAGCCCTGCGCGATTGAAATTGGTGCTGGTGTTTGAATTGGCGCTCATTAGAATTGGAGCATTCATGCTGCTGCTGCTGCCGGCGTTGTTGTTGGCAGTCGATGCAGCGTAGGGGCTGTAGTTGTCATCGCGGCTTCCTCCATCATAGTTGGCATTGCGTGGCTCTGACTGCTGCAGATATGCCTGTTGCTGCGGCGTGGGTGATGTCATCTGGCCGTAACACGCGCTTGCTGGGGCCGCCGACGCTGGGCCACTCGAGGGGGACGGCGGTCGGTGTTGCTGTGGATAGAACCGATTGGCGACACTTCCTTGCCCACTTGCGGTGCTGGCATCCATCATCGTCGATGAGGGGTGCGCCTGCTGCTGCGGCTGCAGGTGTGGCAGCTGCTTTAGCGGCGCGGGCGGATAGTGTCCGGTATGAGGAGGCGCAGCACTGTCCTGAAGTCCGGCAGGGTGCGTGGTGGATGCCGCCGTCTGCGACAACGCGTCGTACGATGCCTGCGGGAGGCTCGTAGGGTAGTAAGACGTGGCCCGCGAACCGGATGGCGCCACGGAGAGAGGCGACGCACCGTAGTAGGTGTTAGTCTCCCCAACAGGCGCAGAGGGGGGCGCCGCGGAAGCGGCAGCCATCGAAGTCAGTTGCTGCTGCGTCTGCATCGGTGCCGCTCCGGATCCACTGGCCCCTAGCCGAGGGTGTAGTGCATAGCGAGAGGGGCCCGTGTTCATGGCAGTATGTGCCTGGACCGGTGGCAGGGGTGGGGCAGCGGGGCCACTGTTTGGTGCGGACACTGTCATTTGCTGCTGCTGCTGCTGCTGTTGACTGTGGTGGTGGCAGGCGCCATGTGCCCTGGCACCGGTGACGATGCTCGCCATAACCGGCTGCGCCTTGTAGGACGCCTGGTGAGACACCGGCGGCTGCTGGTAGTGGACTCCAGTGTAGTAGGACGTGTACTGCTGCTGTTGCTGTGCCTGCTGTTGTTGTGCGGGACGAAGAGGCGACACACATGGCCCGTCCAACGTTGATGTAGGGTGCAGGCTCGCCTGACTGGCTCTCGTGTTCATGTACGCGGTGGGTAGATGGAGGTGTAGCGGCGGTGTTGAGGAGCTGAGGGGCCGCTGTTGCCGCGGATGGTGGTGCTGCTGGTCTACTGGAGCAGGGTAGCCTTGGTGTGCCTGCTCATACAACGCGTTCTCCGCACCGGCAAGGGTAAGCGGCGGTGGCGGTGACGAGGGAGGAGGAGGGGGCATGTCCAAGTAGCTGTGACCCGATGCGTGGGAAGCCGCCGGGTGCCTGCTCGCTCCACTGCCGCCACCGTAGCTGTTGCTGCTGCTGTTGTCGTACGCGGTGGATGACAGCGCCTGCATGTACTCTTGCTGGAGCTTCTGCTGCTGCGGCGCGTGGTAGCGGCTTTGCAGAGCTCCTTTGTGGCCCAAGATCACTGAGCTGGGGTCGATGATGAGTCGACCTTGCTGCTGCGGCGGTACAGGGTTGGCAGAGAGAAGGAAAGAACCTGCTGACGAAGGGTACGCGGGTGTGTGCACCTCCAGGTGTTGCTCTTGAGCATGCGGCAGGTACTGACGGGCAGCAGGAGGCGGCGGCGGAGACGCGCGTGACGACTCGTCTCCATTGTCTCGCGGCTCTCCGCACCCTTGACGGTTTCTGACGTCATCCGCGGACGTAGACGCCGCCGCGGCGAGTGCAGAGATGGACTGGTGACTGAACTGTGCTGCTGTAGTGGCTGAATTGCTGAGCTGCTGCGCACATGAGGCGGTGCTTCTGCCGCGGCCGAGGTTCACATCGCCTTGGCATTGCGGAAGTGTGCGAGGGTCTGCGTACGATGCGCCTGTTTCAGCTACTACTCCCCCAATGACCACAGATGACAGTAATGGTGCTACCGCGGAGCCCGAACGAGATGGACTACCGTGTCCTACTGCCACCATGCCCGGTCTTCCGGCTAGTGCTGCCGAAGCTGCCCCGGGGGCTGACAACGTTGGCGGCGGTGGCTGCTGGCTAGAACTGGAGCGGTGCGCACCGCTCGTCTGAACTGGCAGGCGGGCACCACTGTTGACGCTGCTCGGGTGGCTCGAGCGGCTTGCTCTTGCCGTGGTGGCGCTTGTTGCACCGCAGCCAGGCGAGGTGACTCTGTGAGCACTGCCTCCGCCCACGGCACCGGGTGATCGTAGGTGCTGCTGTTGCTTTGAGTGTGACCCTAGGCCGACGACGTTCAGCGGCGTGCCAGTGCCTGTGTCGTGTTCGCTACCGACACCGCCCTCAACGTCGCTCATCGACACGGACGGCGCCACTGCCATTGGCGTCGGCACACTCGTGGGGTAGTTTTTGGCGCTTTCCCGAGCGGGCGCCGACTCGGACTGTACCCCCATGTTCTCCACACACCCACCGCCGCGTTCATCGGTCATTTGCCCGTTGATCGCAGTATTGGCGCGGTTGCAAGCTCCTGGTGATGGGCTGTGGCTGTCAGAGGTTCTGCCGTCGCCACTCATCAAGTGCTGATGCTCTTGAGCGCTGTCAATGGACTTGCTGGACAGAATTCCGAGCGCAGCCGGATTGCCGACATCACTGCCACCGCCGATTTTAGGTCGGTGATGACTGTTCAATGCGCTCGACGGCCCGCTCAGATTGCTTTGCGCGTTGCTGCGGCGGTTGTGACTATCGTGATGGTGCTGATTATGCGCGTTGCCAGCAATCGTGTTCTGTCGCTTGTTCTTCTTTTCCTTGGCGAATTTGGGGATCAGACCGTAGAAATACTGCTGACCGTCTTGCTCGAAGCCCCAGATGTAGTAACGGCCCTCCTGTACAATGTGCCCGTCGCTGTCGCGCAACCACCCCGGGTCAACACGGTTGCGCAACGTTGCGCTTTGCAGGCGGCGCTTGATCCAGCAGAGCAGAATGTCCTCCAGGTGGATATCCTGCTCATCCTCATCAACAGCAGCGAAGCGGCCGCCGCTGCACGTGACCAAGGCATCCTGGCAGGCCTCGCAGCGCGTGGTGGCCTGCTGCACCGAAGCAGCATCAGTGGTGTCGTTGTTGCTCTGCGCCGGCAGCTGGTTGCTGTCTGGCTCGCTTGCTTCCTTCTCAGCCTGGGCCTGCAGTTTGCGCGCGCGCCGCTGCGCCAGCTGCTGGTGATGGAAGTACTCGAAGTGCTCCCAGCGGCCCTTGTGGATGTTGTAGATGACCATGTCGCTGTCCACAAAGGAGTCCGGCGGATACGTATACTGGTGCGCAGCGTACCTGCCGTCGCCACAGGTACTGTCGTTGGCAGCCATGGACACCTCCGCTTCGTCAAGCGTGTTGGCGTCGGCACCGTCGTCGGGGGCCTGCAAGTTTCTCTTGTAGTGCTCCAACGAAGGCCCTCGCGCCTTGCCAGAGGGGTGTACGACGGTGTAGATGAGATAGGGAGGTGCCGTGGTAGTCGAGTCACCGTCGGCCGATTCTTTTCCCCCCTTGGCGTTCGACTTCAGCTCCCCCTTGCCATCTGCCGATGCGCCGCCCTGACGCTGCAGCTGAAGTCGTCTCAGTTGCAGTCGCTGCTGATGATCGGAAAAGAGCTGGTTGAGATTGCGCGGCGGCGGTAGCACCTGAAGTTCGTCTGCCCCGGTCACACGATTGCACATGAGGTGCAGACGGATAGCGCCACCATAGTCGTACATGGGTAGCTCCAGCGGCTTCATAAAGAGCGACGTCGATACCGGCGCGGTTGCCTCGGCAATGAGATGAAAGAAAGACTCCTGAGCTTCGCAGCGGACGCGGGAGAGGGACTGGTTGCCGCGGATCGTAAACTGCGTGTAGAACTCCATCTCGTTGCGTGGGAACAGCATGCTTTGCTGCATGCCTGCTTGCAAGGACCGCGTCGGGATGGCGGGTGAGACTGGTAGGTTCTGGAGTTGCTGACTTGCATCCTCGACGCTTTCCGAGGGGTTGTGCCAACGAGGAGCGACGACAGGGCTCGAGAGTCTGCCGCTCCCTCGTTAGCGCCACCATCGTCACCGCCTTCTGCTGCCGCGGCGGCTTTAGCTTCCGCCTCTGCCTGCTCGACGCGTGCGCGCGAGGCCCGCTCGAGATACGGCAGAATGTCTGAGAAACCGTAGATGTAGGACTGCAGGTCATTCTCTGTGCCCTTGATCATGTCGCGCAGGCCTCTGTAGCCAAGTTCTACCTCTGCGGCCGCCGCCCGCATGCGGAAGCGCATCTCACGCGAGATCTGCAGTAGCGGAATGTTTGACAGCAGGCCCAGGGTCCAGAAGGGTCTCGTCAGCGTCTCCGGCAGCCCGGCGTCAAGGCAGACGTTGCGGTACACCTGGAAGCCAAGCAGGTAGGCGCGGCTAAGGATTTTGTCGCCGATGTTGGCGTCAATGAAACCACCACCGGACATGATCGGCGGCTTCACTGGCAGCGACTCCACGTAGGCGTCCTCCTCGGGGTCGTCCTCGTAGCCGCGCAGCCACGGCGTACCGCGACAGCTCGACTCTGCATAGCCGTTGCACCCGACAACACGAACAGGGCAGATAGGGAGGATGAAAGGGGCGGCTGTGACGAGCTCCAGCTGCCGTACCATGCGCGACCGCTCCTCTGTCGCCGCTGATGTTATCCCAGTGGGGGTGTCCGCGGCCATTCCGACGCCATGCGTGGAGGCTGACGCGTCCTTGCGCCGCTCGTCATCATCACCGTCGTCGTCATCATCGTCGTCGTCGCTGGAGGTGGTGAGTTTTCCGTCGGGGCGCTGCGGTCCCGCATCGTCGTCGGTAAATACGGTGGCGCACTGCTGCCGCTGGCGTTCCTCTGAAGCGCTACAGGTGGATGACAGGGCTGTGACTTTCTCTTTATCGCCCTGCGCCTCGTGGTACTCCACCTGCGTCACGGAGACAGCAGGGACCGTCGCGGACGCGACTGGAGAAGCCGCGGCGGTGCTCCCGTGGGTGGGGGTTTCATCCTTGGCCTTCATCGAGACGTTCCCGTGCTCCTGGGGGCCTGCCTCGTCCTCCTCGTTACCGAAGGCGGAGACGGTATGGTAGAATGAGGAGGTCTGCCGGTTTTTCTGGCATAGCGCGCCGTCATCGTCGCCGTCCGTCATGTGCGCTGCAGCGGTGCCAAACTCTGTGGTAGAGCTTCCTTCTGAGCCCTCTGTGGTTGCACCGGCAGCCGCTACGCTCGAGGATGACCGGCAAGCTTCACCCTTCTCCAAGCTATTCTCCGGACCTTCCTGTTGTTCTTTCTGCTCCCGCTGGTGCTGCTGCTTCAGCAGTTCTTCTCTCTGTTGCCTCACGCGCAGACGTGGGTCTACGTAGGCGGTGTTGTAGGCGAACATGTACAGCACACCATCTCCTCAACAAGGTGGATACGGCCATCTTTGTACTTGGGGTCGTCCTCGAAGCGGTGATAGCGCGTCGTCGGCACGTGCAAGGGAGAGGCCAACGAGGGCGTCGGCGAGCGGAGGTCTCTCCTTCCCTCATCGGTCCCTGTCGGGACGGGTGAGGGCGACGTCAAGGTAGCGAGTATATCGCCGTCGCCGGATTCGTGTGGATGTGGATCCGCCGTCGCACGGCGTATCCGCTGCTGCTCCTCGAGGTGCGCTGTGCGCGTCGCTTCCTCTTCTTCACGGCTCATACGCACCATGATCACTTGTGGCACCGGCCGCAAAAACACAGGCGGTGGCGGAACCGTGGCCGCCTTATCGGCTTCCTCCTTGGTGATGAGCGGCTGTGGCTGGCACTTCGGAGGGTTGGGAGACTTGCCAGTTGTCGGCTGCGCCGCGTTGCCAGCAGCGGCGCCTTGCTTGTACTGGCGTCGGTAGGCGCGCACGATGTTCCGCGCCTCTTTCCAGCGCTTCTCCGCGGCGTACAAGTTGCACATTTCCTTGTTTGTGTCGACCAGGAAACCTCTGTTCGGCTCCACCACGAGCGCATTGTACAGCGCCTCCGGACTGCGCGCAAAGAATCGGTTTAGCAAGTCGCGCTCCTCCGGAGTGAACTGCACAGTCGCAGCCGCCGCAGCGGTGCCGTCAGCCGTCGTCTCTGTCGAGGCATTGCGCGTCTGTCCATGCCGCGGGTGCTGACTGGAGGAGCATGACATCGGCCGCGAAGATGGCAAACACCGCAGTCCACCTCCTTTGCCATCGAAGCTCACGTAATTTAGCTCATCGACAAAACCAAGGTCGTTGTCCTTGCCCTGGATGAGCTGCTTGGCAGCGTCGTGAGTGTGCCAGTGCGCCGCTGGGTTCGGCCGTCGCAGCTCCTCGCAGACATCCTCGTCACCATCCAAGAATGGCGGCGCCAACTCATTTGGCGACACACAGTGCGTGTCGTCCTTGAAGAACTGGCTGTAGTTGCTCGCATCGATCGTATCGACGCCAACCCACTTCTCATCTGTGTCACTGTCGTCGCCAGGCGGCTGGCCATGCCGAAGGTACGGCTGCGGCTTTGAGCGGCCCGCTGGTGGCGCCGTCACCACGTCCTTCTTCATCTGGTTTTCTTCCATGGAGCGGTGCTGGTACTTGCGTAGGAGTTCAGGGGAGATGAGAGAGAAGTTGTATTTCGCGGATTGCATGTCGCGGCCCGCGTAAAGCTGCTTGAAGGCAAGTGATTCCACTGAGGGGAAGAAGTGTTCGGTGAGGGGGAGAATCGCCATGGCGTGACTGCCACTCTGGGCGAAGTGAAAGGCGCCAGGGTACTCATGGCTCTCGCGACTGGGAAGAATGCCCATCGTGGATACAATGACGTTGAAGGTGGTGACGTTCACACTTTTCGGAGAACAAAGAAGGGGAGAGAGGAGGGAGAGGGAAGGGAGGGAGGGGAGGGTTGCGTGTGTGTGTGTGTGTGCTGGGGTCAGCACGAGAGTGGGCACTAATGAATAGAGGTTACCACGCGCGTGGCCTCCTTCACCTTCAACAACAAAAACCCGATTTACTCTCCACCGCTTACGATCACACGCACACGTACGGAGGAGAGAGCAGAAAAGAGCGAGAGAGAGAGAGAGAGAGAGAGAGAGTGGGGCGGGCAACGATGCGGACGTCACGGCACGAGAAGCTGCAATCGAAGCGCAAAACAAACAAACAAACAACAACCAATGTATCGATAGATGTATGTAGAGAGAGAGAGAGACAGACAGACAGACAGAGCTATATTGATACCCCCCCTCCACACACACATACATGCATATGTGTGTGTGTGTGTGTGTGTGTTCCCTCCCGGACTCTCTCCAAGGTGGCGGTCTTGCGGCGACAACCTACAACGCCACGAGCGCCAGAGACTCTCCCCTTCTCAGAAACAGCAAGACCCGCAAGAGATGAAGGAAGGGAGCAAGAGAGCGTGTCTCTCGATATTTCTACACGACTGCGCGTGGGTGAGGTCTACCGACGTACAGCGGCGTCTTCTCCCCTCCCTGCCCCTGTGCGTATGCACGGACGGCTTTTCGCGTCGTTTGGCCAGTACTCCTCTCTACACACCCCACGTTGCCCCTTCGCTTCTCCTCGTGAGCGGGCCCAGCCCCCTCTGCGTTGAAGGGTGGTGTTTTTTTCGCCCTCCGTGTGCTGCTTGGCAAGGAGAAGAACCCCCACAAACCAACCACAGGCAGACAACCACAGCTTGTCGACTGTTGATCACCCACTCCCACGCACCTGTGGGGAAAGTGAGGAGAGTGAGAGGGGAGGAGAGGGGAGGAGAGGGAGGGGAGAGGGGAGGGGAGAGAGAGAGGCCAACAATGAAAATGATAATAATAAAAAGGCGCTTCTGTTGTTTAGTTAACACAGTGAGCGAGAGAGTGTGGATGGAGGAGGAGGAGGAGGAGGAGGAGGGGGAGCGGGGATGGGAGGGGATGGAATGAGAGGGGAGAGGAGCAGGTGGAGGGGAGGAGAGGGGAGAGGAGCAGAGAAAACGTCAAAACAACTCGTCGTGTTCTTCTCTACCTCCTCCTCTCGTTTTCCTTCCTTGTGGCTTAAAGGATCAGTCGGTCTGTGCACGGCAGCAACGAGGTGCCAAACCTGAAATACTCCACGCCAGCTCTTGTGGAGGACACCCGAAGCGAGGGAAAAGAAGAGGCGCTTCAAAGCGTGGGTGAGGTGACAGGGCCGAGAAGGAGAAGGGATGAGCTCAGCTGAGCGAGCAAAGAAAAGAAAATTGAGGGACGACACATATATCCACGCACACAGCCCCTGTGCGTGCGTGCGTATGCGTGCGTGCGCGTGCGCGCGTGTGTGTGTGTGTGTCTTCTCTTCCCACCGCTCACTTTGCTTTTTTTCCTTTTGCGTTGTTGGCTCTACAACAATACGTGTGGAGGTCGTCTCGCCCTTCGCTGCCGGTCTCTACACCCCTTTTCCGTCTTGGAGGAGGGGAGGGAGGCAGTCAACACACACACGCACGCACACACACACACACACACACACACACACACACAAACAAACAGCAGCAGCAGCAAGAAGAAGAGGAAGAAGAAGGGAGATCGTCACACGCGAGACACAGACTGTTGTGGGTGACAGCGCCAACCAGCAAAGCCATGGGCACAGAGTAAGCGAGAAAGGCAAGAGAGTAAAAGACCCCCGCACATGCGTGATGGATACACAAATATCCGCGTGCGTGGTGTGCGTGTGCGTGTGTGCATGGACGCAACAAGGCGGCGTGATTCCACATGTGTGTTTATATGATTGTGGAGGAAGGAGGGTGGGTGGGGAGCGAACATGTCGTTGATGACGCATGGAGAGGAAGAAGGGGAACGGGAAGGAGGAAGTGTGAGAGGTGGTTGGAGAGGCAGTAGTGACTCGCCTTTTGCTCTTCCGCGCGCTTCACTCGGCACCGCGATCGCAGAGGAGACCAAACGTATTATTCCACAGGGGTGGTGCGTCATGGTGAAACGTGGACATACCCGCGCACCCATGCACACACATAGGCCATAGTGATATATGTATACCCGTGCTTCCAGGTGTCCGCTCAGCCACCGAGCATCAGCTTTACGCCACGCCACACCACACCGGCCCGTCGCAGGCCCCAGCGCGTGGTGCCCAACAGCCGCAGACGCGCGCGCTACAGCCCGAGCTGGCGCTCTGCCCACCATGTGGATGGCACAGGCGTCTCCACGGTCGCGGGCTGCTCCGACGCAGCGCTGTGGCTCCCCCCGCGCCATAGGTACGTGGCCCTGCGATCGCCACGAGTGGTTCGGCATGTAGAGGCAACAGAGGGGGTGGGGGGCTGCTCGACTTCCCCACACCTAGTGGGGAGGCGGGTGCAGGACCCTGCGATACCACGCGCTGAGATGTGTGTGTGTGTGTCCCCATCATTGAGGTGTGACAGACACGAGAGAGGAAAGAGAAAAAGGAGGAATGCCTGAGGCGGACACCCACACAAAATCCCCGCCAACATATTCGCGTGCACACAGCCGTACACACAGGGCGCACCTTTACATGAGCGCACACAGCCAACGAGAAGATGCAGCAGGGAGAGTCAAGCTGCTGAGTGAAATGAAGAGTTCATGCAACGACGGCATGCGCAAGAGCTACTCCGTGAACTCATCACCACCACATAGACCACCGCACCCCCTTCATCATCTTGATGGAAGACAGGATAAACAACGTCTTCGCACGCATGCTTGCACACATATGATGAGAACAACGACAATCAAGAAATGCCTCTATAAGCGCGCCCTTGTACATCACGAGAGACAGTCAGCTAGGGTGGAGAGGGAGACAGACAGACAGACTGTGTGTGTAGGCGTGGCCCAGAAAGAAGGTATCGGTTACATCATGTTTTGTTTTTTCTTCTTCCTTCATTTTGTTGTTTAGCGGCTGTTTCCTCTGTTTGCCTTTCCTATCGTCATGGTGATAGCCGCGTAGCCTGTGCGACTGAGCGACAGGCAAGACGAGAGGTGGGTGGGGGGAGGGAGAGAGGGGAAACACCGATCCGGAGACACACACACACACACATACGCATACACCATGTGCACATGTAAGTTCCAGAGAGAGAGAGAACGCGTTTGTGTGTGTGTGTGTGTGTGTGTGTGTGCTCCAGTGAAAGCAACGAACCAAAGACACATCAACAACAAAAAGGGGTGATGCTCCACGCTGATCCGCATTACCCGGACTATGGGCGGCAGCGAACAAAGACACGCCGCCCTCCCCTCCCCTCCCCTCCGATCAGATCCCAACGAGAGAGATGCCTTAGTAGGCAAGCAACACCAAAGAAAGAAAACAAAGGTCAGTCGGGTCACTCCTAGTGCAGAAGGTGTCTGCAGGTCAAAGGGGGGAGGGGAGGGGGGAAGAGTCGATGCGGATGTGTTTATCGGCTGGCGCGGTGGGGGGGGGGAGAGGGTTTGGGTCCGTGTGCACCGTTCGAGCCTATGACTGCGAATAGGCCATAAGGGGTCCCGCCAAAAAGTGACTAGTGGGAGGCGTCCGTGAGGGCGTGGATGAGGTGATTCGTTTGTAGAAAGGCGCAAGGCGTGAATACCGGACGCGCAGACAAAGCCGCCCACACAACTCCCTTCCACCCCCCTTCCCCCAACATCACAACAAGCCAACCCCGCGGCTTTGTAGCGAAGGGGTTGGCAACGACAAGAGCACACAGAGGGGATACAGAGAAAACAACAACAACAACAACAACAACAACGAACAAATACACCGTGAAAAGGGTCCTCTCCCGAGAGTGTGGGTGACTCGCTCTCTGGACGTGCGTGTGTGCGTGTCCAAGCAACACGCCAATATTCCGACGCCCACATGCGCAGGGAAAGGGAGGGAAGGAGGAGCCCTCTTGCACTGGATGCACACGCACACGCACACACGCACACACACACACACACCACCCGTACCTCCTCTATCTGTGGCACCTCCCGTCCGTCCCTCTTTTTAGTCCTCCATGGGGTTGTGAATTTCATCATGCCCGCCCATTTGCTGACACAAGGGCAACACCTACGCGAGGGACGCCAAAGGGTCGCTGCTGGGCGTGAGAGAAGGTTTCGTTGTCATCGCATTCGTGCCCTTTTCCAGCTTGGTGTTTTCCACCTATCTTATCAGCGACTACGAAGAGGGTTGCTGCGCAACGACTGCCCGCTTCGACCCCGCTGATCCGCTTCATGGCCCCCTACTTCTTCTCCGCCTCTGTAGTTCTCAGTACTGAATCGATTCATCTCCAGTTCCTTCCGGCGACCACGCTGCTCAGACTCTTTGAAGTGGAAGTGCACTGCGACGTAGAGCGCCCCCACAACAAGCAGGAAGCAACAAACATCATGATAAAGCCGACCCACCAGTACTGAGTAAAGAAGGATACCTTCACTCGTAGGTGCGACGAACATACGGGGTCGGCGCGGGTGTTTCGACGACTGCCTGGGCAACCGGCGGTGTGTCGCCGAGCGCTTCCAAGAGCACTGCAACAGCGAAGAGCGCGGCGAGAAGCCGCTTTGGTAGCCGAGTTGCTTCACCTTGACGAGCGCCTTCCATGGTGCTCGTGGAGGGCACAAACGGAAAGCGGCACGAGGGAGGGAGGGAAGCAGAAAAGGGGCGTCTTGCTGAAAATGGGGGATAGTGAGTTGGAGCTGCAGCCCGGAGGGCCACTCGACGAGTCCACCCGAACAACTCACAGGTGCGCGGCTCTTGGTGTTCCGCGGTGGCGGCGGAGGGAGCGGAGAGGCCGGGGGGGGGGCGCAGTCTGAGATGTGTAGCGTTTCTGTTCAGTGACTGCGGCGAACAGGGTTGCGGGAGGAGCAGAAGGAGGGAAGTGATACCCCTATGGCGAGAGAGTGGGAGAGAGGCGCATATATGCGTGTTGTTTCCGCCCTTGGGTGGGTAGGTGGGAGACATACACCCACACACGCGCTGGAAGATGCTCACGCGTGCGTGTCTGAGCGCTCGAAATGCGTCCGCTCGTTTTGAGGAGAGGGATGCTGCCTTGCGAGGCGAGGAGACATACAACACGCTTGTCCGTGCTGCTTGGGTTTCTACGCGTTGTCGGTCAGCCTCCTCTCCATTTTTGCCGCCCTTCTCTGCGGCTCTACTTGAAGGAGTGAGGTGATAAGGGAGAGAGGAGTCCCCCCTCCCCCCAAAGAGAGCACATGTGGAGAGTGCGGGTAGATGAAGGGGAGAGAAGAGTTCACCTCACCACGCAGCTGTTTTGGCCTTTAAAACAGGCGCAGATACATACCCACCGAGACCTGCACTGCGCCACCTCAGCTGCGTGGAGCGCACGAGGTGATGGCGATAATTCCTCTCTCAATATGTATTCTGATTACTTGCTCAGCTGTGCAACACTGACCCGCATTGAAACAGAGGGAGAGAGAGGAGCACCCCACCGCACGAGCCCCCCTCCCCATGCACATGTAAACGGGCGTAGAAGGGGTCTGAAGATGGAGACGGGTTGTGGTGTCCGATCAAAGGAAACCCCCAAATCGATGAGGACGAAGTGAATCCGGCGCACCAAACAAGAAGACACTTACCCACCCATGGCCAGGCACAGAGAAACACTCAACGGCAGACGGACGCGGTCACACACACGCAGGAGAGTTTCCGCTCTCTTCCCCCCCCCCCTCCCGAAAAAGAAGAGGAGGATATCAGCCAGTGCTTGCCGGGTCACTTCCCGTACCGACAGTGGAGAGGCGGAAAAGAAAGGACGAACACGCACGAGCTCAAATATAAACGTGAGCGATTTCAATCGAAATTGTACCCGCCAGCCCCTCCCCTCTTCCCCTTCCCTGGAGATGGGGTTGGCGAAGGAGGAGGAGTGAAGGATGAGCTGATTGGTGATGGTACATGCATGTGATTCGGTTCGCCTGGATGCATGCTTGCGCTCATCACCTTCATTACTCATCAGAAGTTGTCGTTTTTCTTTGTTTTGTTCTCCGTCTTCGAGTCTGCTCTCTCTCTCTCTCTGCATGTCTTCTGGATGGTACGCCACCGCCCGCCTCTCGCACCCATGTCTCTCTCTCTCTCCCTCCTGTGTGGCACCCCTTGCTTCATACCGGGAGGTTCCTTCACGGCGTTTGTCTTGGGGCTCTTGACAGCACTGAGACACAACAAAGTACGATATCGCATGGGGGGGGGAGAGGGAGTAGGCAGGTACCGACAGGCATGAGAGAGAGAGAGAGAGAGAGAGAGAGAGAGAGAGAGAGAGAGAGAGACGTAGCGCATGCCGCCAGGAGGCGGCTGATTTCTATAATCAGATGAAGACGTGGCAGAAGAGAGACCGAGGAAGGGAGAGGAGAGGGGGGGGCGAGGAGAAGGGAGGGCACACCATCGCACAGACACGTGCACGCGTAGATGATGAACATAAATAACGTTGGGTCTCCGCCGTAGAAGCAACAACCACAAAAGGTCCGATGAAGGGTGGGTGGGTGGGTGGGTGGGGGAAACCAAGTGAAGAGGAGAAATGCAAAATTATAGAGCGAGAGCGCCGACAGACATGAGGAGGCAACCACAGTAACGATACCACCCGCAACGGGCATGCCTAAGCACAGGTGCCTATACAGCATGGCACCTGGGGGATGTACGCCCGGGTTGGGGGAGGGGAGGGGAGGGGCTGTCGCAGGAGAGCGAGAGAGAAGAGGGAAAAGAACAACAACAAAATCCCCACAGAGAGCAAGGCAGGCGCTGAACTACTACTCATGCGCACGGTGAGTGGGGGCGGTAGAGGAGCAAAGAGGCCCATGGGGAGCAGAAAGAAAAGGAGGAGTGTGACTGTGCGCACAGAGAGAGGGAGGGAGGGAGGGAGAGTATTGGGCAGCACAGGGAGACACGTTGATAGATACCCAGCCACAGGGTGACCTACACAGACGAAGAAGAGGACGTATAAGAGGGCGCCAAGTTGCATCACCTGTAAGCTGCGTGTTGCCTCTGTGAAAAGGTACCCACACAGGCCATCAATCCAAGAGAATCCTTGTCAAGCAGAGGGGGCGGAAACGCTTAGCGGGAAAAGGGTGTAGAGGGGGAGAGGGCGATGTCATACGCACCACTACCCACACGGCAACGAAGACACACAATGGAGAAGAAACAGCCGAGGTGAGAGGGTGGGGAGGGGGGGGAGGAGAACGGAAAACGAGACACAACGCCCGGCAACAGCAGGGACAGAGATCAAAAGGCAAAGGAGAGGGAGGGGAGGCGGAGCACCCACGCATACCACTCTGCCCTCGCGCGCGCTCTCTCTCTCTTTCTCCTCCTCTTTTCGCATTTACCACCTTCGTCTATCGCGTCTCTTGGACACCTCCTCGTCACCACCACCTCTTCCCGCTCCCCCACCTCCTCATTATGTATTTCGCCCTCCTCTCTGTTTGGGGGTGCGAATGAGGGCGTGAGGGAAGGATGGCGGCGCCTATCCCTAGTGGCGCACAGACACGCAAACGCGCGCGCGCGGGAGGGGACGGGGGGGGGGGAAACGAGGGAGAGAGCAGAGAGAGAGAGAGCGGTACGAAGCACAAGTGCCGATCGCTCCAAGAGAGACGCCCGCACACGCAGGTTGCTAAGTCACAGCAAATGAGTCATTGCCAGAGAGCGAGGGAGGAGGAGGAGGGGGGAAGAAGTGGGCCCGTGATGGAAGACACACACACACACACACACTACGAGTACACAGAAACACCTACGCAGTGGGACTGGGGGCCCAAGAGGCGAACACACTTCCCCCCCCCCCCCCACACACACACACACACAACGGACGTGACAGCGTGGAAAAGGGGTGCCCCATAAAGGCTCCTTCTCCCGTCCCTCCTCATTCCTCCAGTGATCGTTGCTCTTGAATGCCTGCGTGATCACCACGGGTTGATGGAGAGGAACGAGGAGGAGACGAGGGTTGGTGGTGGTGGTGGTGGCGGGCGGGAGAGGGGAGGGAAGGGGTGAGGCACAGCGAAGAAGGCGTAAGCAGGCAGGAAAATAAGGCCACCACACCACTAACCAAAGAGAAGCGAAAAGGTGAGGCGCCAAGATGAAACACCAGACGAGCCACTCATATCCATAAACAGGAGAGACAGCGTGCACACAGCGGCACACGCACGCACCGGTATGGGTATGTTGGTATAGGAGAGAAGCTGAAGGCAACGACGCACAGGCGTACACACACACAGAGAGAGAGAGAGGGGTAGGGAGAGAGGTAGAGGGCTATTCATACGCCTTGCATACGAGGCGGAGGAGAAGCGCAAAGGAGAAGAGAGAGACGAGTGACCGCCGCTGCCTCACCTGCAGTGCTCATGGTGGCGACCATTCGTGTGTACGTCTACGTGTCCGCGTATATATCGGCGGCGGACGGGCGCACGGGTGAGGGTAAGTACCACTATCAAACGATTGTGAAAGGAGGAAACAGGAGGAGAGAGGGGAGGGGAGGAGGAGGCCGCGTGAAGCAACCAAAGAACGGGCGAAAGAGAAAAGTGCAGATGGCGATAGAGTGCGGCGGTGTACACCAATGCGGTGCTGAAAACACCTGCGAAGTCAAGAGAAGTACGGGGGACGGGTGAGACTGGATGAGCCCAAGTAGCCGGCTGGGAGAGGGGGAGGAGGAGCGAGGCATAACCCAATACACCTAAGGACCAAAAGAAAGCAACATGTATGTGTAGTTATGGGAAAGGGTGAAGTGATAGGGGCTGAAGGAAACGGAGAGAGGAGGGGGGGGGGGAAGCTACGTGCATCCATCCCGCGTTACCGGCGAGAGAGTATTGAGATGATGCTCAAGTGCGAGAAGCAAAAGTTGCCGGAATGCGGTAGAGACCACACTGATGAGGAAGAGACGTGGGTAAAACAGCGCGAAGGCGTCCTCGTGCCTCACCGGCTTTCCATGGCGTCGTCAGCCATGGCCCGCGTTACCAGCAGTCACCCGTCAGCGTGCATGAAGCAGACACACACGCCAACACACTTAAACCCCCTTCGAAGATGAGAACCAACGGCTGAAAGGAAGCGGCGGTCTAACATCAAATAGGGCAACAAGGAGAGAGGGAGAGAGGGGAGGCAACGTACCGAGAAAGCAACAAAACAGAGAAAAACAATCCATCAAGCATTGCATCGAGGTCTGTGCGCTAGCGCGCGAGCAGCCAGCCGCGAATCTTTGGCGGAGATGTCCACACCCACATTCAAGCACGCGCGCTGGCACATTTTGTTCATCCTTTACTCTTTCACTAATTCCCTCTCTGAACAGTTTCACCTCATTCTTCTCCTCATTGCTACTCACACTCGCTTCTCTTATCCCCTCCCTGCTCTTATGTCGAGAGGATGAGCCCCGACGAGCATCTTGGCATTCATCAACACATCAGATCGCGTTTCTTGGGCCTCTGCGTCGATGTCTGCCTGACACTCTCTCTTCCTCTGCGTGCGTGTGTCTCTCTCTCTCTATTCCTTTCCACGTGACTAGGCAGATGACGACGAGGCGCAAGTGGCAAACAGAGACGAACAATCAAACAGGAAAAGAGCCGTGCGTAAGAGAGCCGCGTAGGGCCAGAGAGGAGGGGGGGGGGAGGGAGGACTGAGGCGGTTGAGGAAAGGGAGGCGGGAGAGACTTGATGCGCGCGTGAACGCGTGCCGGGGAGGGAGGAAGGGGAGAAGAAGGGGGGGGCGAATAAATGACCGGGCTGAGTCCAACGGAATGGAGTACACCCCCGCTACATGACACCTACCCCTTCCCCCACAGGGAAAAACAGAGAGATGTCACGACTCTCACCAACAACAGCGGCGGGAAAAGGAGGGGGCGCGCTTATACGCATAGACTCCGAAACACCCACGTAGGTACACAAGCACCGGTCGTGCACACCGCTACGGCCTCCCCTCGCCCTCTCTCGAAGATCGTAAACAACAACAACAACCACAACCACAAAAAGAGCGGGAGATGACGGAAAGGGGAGAGCAGAGGATTAGAGGTGAGGTACACACACACACACACACACACACAGAGGTATACCTTGCAGGCACTCCCACACGCGCCACACGCACTCCACAGATTCACCGCTACACACAGAAGAGATAGAGTGAGAGAGAAAGTGCATAGATTGGAGGAGGGGGAGGTTAAAGGGGACCGAGGGAGGACGGGAGAGGAGGGGAAAACACCAGCTGGGAAATCAGCCTCAAGAGCAGAGGTAGGAAGAACAACGAAAGAAAAGCGTCTCTACCTTAACGACAACGCACCAGCACGACGTGGCAGGGCATCCCGCCTACACGCCCGCCTACCCACCCCGTCCCTGCTTACCTCAGCACCTCCACAGAGGTGCACGCAGTGCAATCAGTGCGGGTCAGACGGCCATAATGAACATCGACAAGAGAGAGAGGGGGAGGAGGAGGAGGGAGGCGGAGGGAGCACCCACGCAAACAAATGCGAGAGTACGTACAGTGCGGCGATCGGGTGAAGAGCGAAGGAAAACAACACCGTCAGCGAGGGAAAGAGAGGGTTGACATGAGCTTCCGTTCCTCAGAGAGGGTGAGGCAGAACTCCCGTGAAGTACCATCCTCTGTTTGGCCGCGTGGGTACGACCACAGCTTCGCTGATGAGCTCATCAGCAGCGCTCTGTTCACACGCCCCATCGAGTCAGTGCATGGGTGCTGGCTGTGCGTTATGGTAGTGCCGCCACCTGTCGGGCATGCTGCAGCCGAGATGACATGGATCTGCAAGGAGGACTGCGAGTCCTCTTAGTCGTCATCACCGCTGTGAACACAGTGATCGTGCTCGTCAGTCGTGGAAGTTTGACTCATCGTTGTTGCCGCGGCGCATGACATCAGCGTTGAAGAGCAGTGTATCATGCTTCTCCCACATTGGCAGTTACGGCGCCTTTCACTGCGATCAGCCTGTGGTCCGCTTGAACGGTTCTGTCGCCGGCGATGCTGACCCCTTTTGGCGTAACGGAGAGTGTCACGGTGCCCGACACCGGATCCTCCCGCTGAAGCAGTGCTGTCTTGCTGAACGCTGAAACCGCTGCGGCTTCTATGTCGTCACCGACGGCCTGCCTGCGATCTTCTTCACCACCTGGGTAGCCCACCCAAGCGGCTCTACAGCTTCGTGAGGCGCGGCACCTTCAGGTCACTTGCCCGCAGGCTTCTCTGATGGATTGTAGGCCTGGTTTTCGAGACCTGCAGCGCCGGCGTTGACGACGCCTCCCTCTTCATGCTCGTTATAGCATATGCGGCTCTCTGCCGTGGGGAGGTTCGTGGGAGAGGGAGATGTCGTCCGCTGCAGACGAGCACGTCGAACTGCACATCGGCGGTGCACCACAGCGAGCAGCAGCACGGCGAGTCCCGAGACGTAGAGGGATGCCACGATGGCAGAGGAGAGGGTCGTAAGGGATGCAGTGAGCGACGAGGGAGGCGTCACGGTTGGCGCCCGCATGTGCTGTTGCCCACTGATCCCTTCAAGGCGAGCGTGAGCTGTCTTGCTCACATGACGCGACTCTACCATCTCGTGTTCGCAGAGGGAGGGAGGGAGGAGCACAATGCGCGGCTCTTCCTCTGATTCGCACTCCTTATATTTGCACCTAAGCGACGAGGTGGGTGGGTGGGTGGGCAGGCAGCAATGAGAGAGAGAGAGAAGGCGCAAGGGTGCGATATAACGCTATAGAGAGAGAGAGAGCGATACATAGACACATCTGCATTCCTGCAGAGGCAAAGGGGCGAAAACAAGAAGGCTGAGCCCCCACACATTGCTGATGCCCTCAACTTCCGCAGCGCGCGTGTGTGCACTGTTGTGCGTGTCGGGCGTATGAGAGAACGCCTGGGGTGAGGGAGTTTGAAAGGGGTGGGGGATTAGGGATGCCGTGGCCCGTTACTTTCTCTTTGCCTTTTATCGCTGGGGTATTTGTGGGCGGTGCTGAGACTGTCCGCGTAAGAACACCTGCTTCGTGGCTCCAAACTGTAATGTGGGGGAATGCCGTTCGCTGGCAGAAATTACTCCCCACACGAACTAAGGTGCCAGAAAAGCGGAATCGTGAGAGACGATGTTGACGCTCGACACCACATCTTGCACGCCTGCGGTGCGATGAGATGCTCAGCCACCAAGCTGGACAAGTCTTCGGCAGCCTCTGTTCCGGGAAGCAGAAGGTCGCTCAGGTAAAAACGGAGAGGCCGGCAGCTGCGCACGCGAGGCCTTTTCCATCGCGTTCCTGAAGAAGAATTGGCGCCCCCCATAGAGGTTATTCCCCTTGCTCAGAGCTGAGCGACTTACGAAATAGGGGAGACGGCACTTTGCACGCTCCACCTATTCCGACGCTCCTGAGCCCGCCTTACATGGGGGAACCCCCCCTCCCCCACCTGACGGCGAAACCAAAAGATACAAATGGGAGGGCACATTACATTACATGCATACGTGTGCACATGTGCCCTTCCAGGTGTCCGCTCAGCCACCGAGCATCAGCTTTACGCCACGCTACACAACACCGGCCCGTCGCAGGCCCCAGCGCGTGGTGCCCAACAGCCGCAGACGCGCGCGCTACAGCCGAGCTGGCGCTCTGCCCACCATGTGGATGGCACAGGCGTCTCCACGGTCGCGGGCTGCTCCGACGCAGCGCTGTGGCCTCCCCCGCGCCATAGGTACGTGGCCCTGCGATCGCCACGAGTAGTTCGGCATGTAGCGGCGACAGAGGGGGTGGGGGTGGGCTGCTCGACTTCCCCACACCGAGTGGGGAGGCGGGTGCAGGACCCTGCGATACCACGCGCTGAGGTCTCCGCCCGACCCTGAGTGCCGACAACATACGGACGAAAAGCAAACCAGAGAAGGCGGCAACGTGCGGGCCCACACTGAGAGAGTAACCCCTAGTGGTGGAGAAAAGCGCCAAGGGTGACAACATTACTGGCGAAGACGTACGAAGGTAAGGGGCTGAGATGCGGTATTGGAGAGGGTCCTGCAGATGGGGAGAAGGACTCAGCCGTTACACGGAGCACACGCATCGCTAAGCACCTCCCGCCCCACAGAATGCATTTATGGTAAAGCAAAGGAATCCAATATCACGTAATGACATACCCCCCCTCCTCCATACCCTCACGGTATTACGCGTGCGTGTGATTTGTGGAGGTATTGGCGCCTATAGGCGTCGTGCCGCACATGGAACGAGAGAAGATGCTGGCATGAAGACGACAGTAGAGCGACAGGGAGGCGAGATGAAAGCAATAGTGGCGATAGTGGTGGTCGGAGGAGTTGGCCGAACCATTGAGCTCGCTCGTTCGCCGTGTGAGGCGGTTCTCTTACATCATCGACAAGTCCGAACTCCGGAGCCGCAAGCGAAAGGGGAGAAAAACCAAAGGAGAAAGAGAGGTCAAACCGGTTGCTATGCACATCCACGCAGACACCCATCAGGAGAGAGAGAGAGAGAGACAGCGAGAGTGACAGACGGGGAACAATAGCAAAACAAAGGGGGGATGAGGGGGAGGGGGGAGAGAAAGAAGCCCCGCTGCCACGGAGAGATCACCTGAGCGGGGAGAGCAAACGACTGACAAGAGCAACCACGACGAGGCTATTCGCTTCGCATGCGCGCATGCTCGATTACCCCCTCTCTCCCCCACCCCTCACACACATACACAAACTACCCACTTTCCCAAAAAGAAAAACGAAAATCAGAAAACCGAACCCACCTCAACGCGAGGGCTAACGAGCGAAGGATGTGCACATGCACCCCCCTAGACGTGTATGCGCAGGGAAGGATGACGAGGAGGAAGAGGGGATGGGGGGGGCGTGGGGTACACCCGCCCATTCGCTGAACAAGAAACCAAGAAGAAGAAAATGCGTCTCCACAGGAGAGCACTTAAAGGCAGCCGACCCAGAAGGAGAAGAGTAGGGCAAACGAGATAATTGAAAACAGAGAGCGAGAGCGAGGCAGGCAGACGGGAGAGAGGGAGGCGGTGAGTTCTCGAGTAGGTGAGTGAAAGGGGAAGAGGACACATGATGATGTGCCAAGCACTACAGCATCAGGTAGCCCACTGTCCACGTCTGTGTATCTCGTTTTCAAAATGTTGTTCTCCCTTCGTGCCATGCCCACCATTGTTGTGTCCTACACACCGCATAATTCAGGACAAGGGCGGGCGACCGAAGCTCCCTCTTCCCCCGTTGATTCCCCCGTCCTCTTTCCCAAACCTGCTCCTTGTGCGTGGCTCTCTCCCTCTCTCTCTCTCTTACCTTCGCGTCTGCTAATGGCTTGTCAATTGGTGGGTTACCTCAGCACTGCTTCCCCGGGGCTGAAGCGGGTTCATGTGAACAGCAGCATCTTCGTCACTTTCCGACCAATGCGAGCTGTCGTTGCTGCTGTACGAGCCATAGGTCTCTGCCTGTTCGTCGAACATCCTCGAAAGCTGAGTACTGCGCAGTGTCGTCCCGGAACTATTGCTGTAGCGGTGACACTGTTCCGCCGGAATGCCTGTCGCGCCGCGGCCGATGTAGCGGTCGAGGTCGAAGAAGCCGTTCGTCGCGTATGCCTGCTCCACCACCTTCTTCGCCTTTCGCTGCTCCGCGTACTCCAGGTGGTAGCAAACCCACACCGCCAGTAGAATGTAAGCGGCGAGCACCACCAGCACAACGATGAGGATACCAACGTACCAGTTCCTGCTGAAGAACGACTTTGGCGGAAGACTATACTTCTCACGCTCATATATGACGCTGTTCGGCGGAAATTCAACGTCCGGACCACTCGTCAGCACCGAGGCCGCCATCCATACCTCTGTGTGTGCAGAGCTAGAGAGGGGGAAGGAGAAGGAGCGGGGAACATCTGCGCGAGCGGCGCTTGACACCAGCCAGCACAGCGCGCACCACAGTGCAACCTTAGAACAAAGGGTCGGCTTAGTCGCTGAGGTCATCTTTGGGTGGTACAGTGGGAACGACATCATTGGCCGTGAGGGCAGTTGGCCAATGGGTACCATATAGGCTTCCGCAAGCGCAGAATCGTGTGAGATGGGTGTGTTGGTGGGGTGGTGGTGGCGATGATCCGTGCCGCGTATATCACCTTCGCTCGTTCACTCTATTGAGCAACGAAGTGGGAAGCGAGATAGAACTCAGAAAGGGCGGTGGTGGAGGAGGAGTTGACACAGGGAAAGCGAGCTAGACAATGAGACAGGAAAGAAATAGAATGGGCAAACAACTGCGTGATTTCGCGCGCGACAACGCCGGCGGCGACTGAAGTGGTACAGACGAGCGAGAGCACGCAGCCGCTTTCACACCAAACAAACGAGAAGAAAAGCGACAGGAGAAGAGAGGAGACAACAGGGGGGAAACATAACGTCTGTGACGACAGTCAGAGGTGGGAAGCGGCAACAGCGACAACAACAGCAGCAGCAGCAGCAGCAGGAGGGGAGGGAGCCAAGCGCACGGGCACGGACAGAAGATGTGATTCGACGAGGAAGCAGAGAGAGAGAGAGAGATGAACAGAGCGTTGTACACATGCAGATGCTCCAGTAAGTGGTGGGAGAAGGGGAAGCCAAAGGAGGAAAGGGGGAAAATTTATGACAGGAGAGCGAGGGAGTGAAGTCGAAGAGTGAAATACAGCCAAGAAGAGCTCCCTCACAGAAAACAACAACACATCAACGCACGTCACTTCAAGTAGGAGGGGTGGTGGTGGTGGTGCTGTTGCTGTGTCAGTAGTGTGTATGCATTTCTTAGTTGTACCGCGTGGGATGGGGAGAGTGGGGTGAGGTGAGAACGAGATCAGATTGAGGGGGAAATAGAGAGGGAGAGGAGCACAGCGCTTATTTACTGGTCATGGCGTGGAAGCCATCAATCTACTCCTGGCGTGAGGCGGTGAATTGAAGGGGCGGTAGGCCTTACAGAGTAGAAGAGCGCGCACGCCCATGCGCGTGTGTGAGTGTACGCCTGGGAGAACTGCACACCCTCCCCCATCTTCACTCGTTCAAAGAACGTACACACACACACACACACACACAGAGGTGCTCGTGCGTGGGCGACGCATTCTTTGCACTGAGATGCCACCCCACCCCACCCCTCCAAGCGCACTTCCTCATTGCCACCTAGTCGCTTCCTTCTCTTCGTATGTTTTGGCGCTGGCGTTCGGCTACCGTTGCTGGTGCTCGTTGCATTACGAGTTTGCGCATTCATGTCGACGTCCACGCGCCAACAGCACATACACACACAGGAGTGAAGCAGTACGACACGGTGGGCCCACCGTCTTCGGTTTTGTGCCCCGTGACGCACGCACGTGCAGGCAATCGTCAAGAGTCACTTAAATGAGGTGGAAAGAAGGACGCGGCGACGCCCCACTAGTGAGGGATCAGCACCGTCCCACAACGCACACCCGCCCACTGTTGGGGGAAGGTGCAGCGCGTCTATTACGAGAGGAGTCAGGGAAACAACAGCAAATCCAAACATAACAACAAAACGTGAAGAGAGAGAGAGAGAGCGGCGCAACAGTGCCAACGGCACCGCCACAAACCACAAAGGGGTCGTCATGTACACACATCGCCCACTTGCCACGCGCAAGCCTACTACCGCCATCCACGCCCCGTACATGCGGGGTGCATGTGGATGCCATCAGCGAAGAATTCCAAACAACTGTGAAACTAACGAGCCCACCGACCGGGAGAGGGGGGGGGGAGGGAGGGAGGGAGGAGGAGGCGAGAGAAGTAAGCACATGAGCGTTAATATACACACTAGCGGCTAAGAAGAGATGGGCAGGGCTACATCGAGAGAAGACGAGGCAAGCAATGAAGGGGGAGAACACTAACACAAATACACCCACTCACCCACCCACCGACACCTGAGAGGAGAGGAGAGGAGAGGGGAGGAGAGGGGAGGAGAATCAAACAGACAAGAACGAGCCCGTACAGGCGTGTGTCCGAAAACCGCACACACACATGAGGACGCAACGGAGCACCAGCCCGGTACGCACCAACGCAGGGGTGGTGAGGGGCGGTGACTTGGGGCGACTGCGGCGAGCACGGCGCAAACCAACAAAAAACAAGAGAGACAGAGGAGGAGGAGGATGAGGAGGGGGGCGAGAAGAGAGAAGGCTGAGCGGAAGCGCAGCACCAACGGGCTGGCACGACACACCTGCCTATACATGCACGCCAGCACTCCAATGGAGGTGCCCACGCACGGTTCACCTACCCCTCCTTTTCCGCCAGCAGCTTGCAAGAGGGAGTCTCACGTTCGCCTCACACCTCCCCCCACACGTACGCCTCCCCAACGAGTACGCCACGACGAGTTCGTACACACACACACACACACACAAGACTTGCTTCTCTCATTCCCCCGCTCTCGTCGGTTTGCTCGCTGCTGCTGCTCTTAGCGCTGCAGAGGGTTTATCTGAATGACGGTGTCGTCCGCCTCCAACGAGAGCGACGGGCTCACGCTACCGTAGCTGTCATCGTGTGGTGAGTTGCCATGGGCGTACGAGTCGGATGGCCGACTACTAAGCGAGCTACTGCATGAGCTTGGCGCGCGCGCCCCGGCACGCACCCTCGTCTGCGTCCGCCCACCATGGAATTCCTTGCCGTCGAGGTGGAAGTAGCCTTCCGTCTGGTATGCCATCATCACCACCTTCTGCGCCTGTTGCTGCGCGTAGAAGCTGAAGTGGTAGATGATCAACGCCGCCAGTAAGATGTAGAAGCCACACACAACACACAAGATGAGAGTAATTGCAACGTACCAGTAGGACCTGAAGAAGCCCCCTGATGGGATCGTGTGGTTCTGCTGCTGGTACGCCAAGGCGCCGGGTGGGTAGACTACAGGTGCGCTCTCCAGCGGTGGTAGCGTGGTTGTCCAGATGGTATAACTGCAGGTGCCGGTCTCGGCGGAGGCCGAGCCCTGTGCAACAGCCATCGTCTCTCTCCGCATTCCCATGCACAGCACGCACCATAGAGCAGTCAAGCAGACCCGTGCAAAGGTGCTCCTGCTACGCGAGGGCGCGCGCGTACAGGCAGGGGCGGCAAATGCCATGAGGCCACGGTCGAGAAGACGTGGGGTGCTGTGTTGTGAAGACAGAATCGACACAGATGAGGCCGGCCAAGTTCAAGGCGAGCAGCGGAGTGGGCAAAAGAGGCGCGCGCACACACACACACACACGCCAGAAGTGAGTTGATCGCGGTGTAAGAGCAGAGACAAAGCGCTACAAGGGAATTTTCATGTGCGCGCGTGGGCGAGTTCGGGTTGGCGACTCCTCAAAAGCGAAAAAGACAAAGACAATGCCGCGTGTCAGTCGCGGAGGGAAACAGCGCGTAAGATAGCGCCGCCCGCAATGATGGCAATGATGGTGGTGGCGGAGGGGGTAGTGGTGGGCAAAGGGTGTGCAGCGAGAAAAGAGGGAGAGAGGGCCAAGCACACAGACGCACGCTCAAGCAGAGAGCCGGGGGCAAAGGGGAGGGGAGGAACCCAGCGAGGGGCAGAGAAGCGTGTGCGGTGAGATCGAGCACGAGAAAGAGAGAAAGTGGGAGAGGGAGAGAATGAGATGAGAGTTCATTACGAAGACAACAATGACCTGAGGAGTTCTGCAGCGCACTTCTCTGACAACCACAGACGCAAGAGAAGGCGAGTGGGCTTCAGCAAACCACTTGACTTGCGTACACCCGCCAATCCAGGCGGATGTACGCAACACGCAGGCAGGCGGGCGGGCAGGCGCCCCGGCACGACTGGAGGTTTGCTCGGATTCCCTTTTTTCTTTCCTTCGCCTTGTTCCTCATGTGGAAAGTCAAGCCGACGCACAGACGACCGCCTACGCGTAGTTTATGTGATAGAGAGCCAGAGGGTGTCTGGAAGGGGGGGGGAAGGGGCAGAGATGATATGTTGGTGACGACGACAGCGGCGGCTATGTCTAAGGCTCAAGATAAATAGAGAAGAGCGACCGAGCGAAGAAGAGGTGGGATGGAGGGGGAGGGCGAGTGAGGAAAGAGCACGAGAGAAGCATGCAAACTCATGCTAATGTAGCGGTACCTTAGGGGTGGACAGGCCATAGGCGAGGCGTAGACTTTGGGCAGAAGGTGTCAAGAAGGGGGAGGAGGGGGGAGTCGGCTGGGGGCGAAGTAAGGATGATGTAGTTGATCATCGTCGTGGGACAACTGCTCAGCATTCCCTCCCTCACCCTACACCCCACTCGCTGTCAGATGCCTCGCTGCGATTCTGTGCCTGTGATTCATTGCCCGCGCACTGTACCCACCACATATGACCTTCTCCCCCACCGATACACTCGTCTCCCCGCGCAGTTCCCCCACGTGATGTTGGCCGGCGATTCATGGAAGGAGCCCTAGCCGATAGTACTGAGACCCAGACATACACACTTCAAAGACCCGGCGGCAGAGGGTGCGCTGATGTGTGTAGTACCCTGGCGCATGCCTGTGTGCTTTGTGCCTTCGTTTGCCTGTGGTGCTGGAGAGCTGTGAACTTTGCGAATGTACCCCCAGTCAAGGAAATAAGAAAGGTGGAGCGGGGTGGCGCAGATGCCTGATGAAAATGCATCCATCTTCCTCCTCCACTCTGATCCGCCGCCGCCGCCGCCGCCGCCCCCCGCCTCCCCCCACAGAGAGACATGCCCCTCTGAAGCCATGCGTGGGCCGCACCACTTTCGTTTTGCCCACTTAAAACCCCAGCCCCAGCAGCCAGTGATGTAGGACAGCACGCCCATCCAGGTTCACGTTGTAGACATACACGGAGTGACTGCGTACAAAGATCTTCTTGGTCGGAAAGATCTTCAGCAGCTCCTCTTCAAAGCGGAAGATGTCACCTTCAACGTTCTGGATTCGCATGTAAAACGCCGGCATGAGCGTCTTGGCGTTCATGGAGTAGACCTTGCCGGGGAGGTGGCCGTTGCTGGTGCGGTGAACAAAGAAGGGAATGACATCAACGGGGTCGGCGGGGCCGAGCGGTGGTGCGTAGCCGACTGCCGAGTCGCGGCCTGCCACCGCGTAGTACGTCGGAACATCCGTTGACTTAGCGAAGTGGCTGCTCGAGGCGTGGTACACTCCAGGCGGCAGTCGCTCACCGGCAGCAGCACTGCCGTTCGCACTCGAGGCGATGCCCGGCACGGCGTGAATGTGTGCTTGCAGCGCACGGAAGTCATGCAGCGCGTAGCGCAGCGGCAACTTCAGTAGTTCATCGTAAATGTCAGAGCGGAGCTGTCGAGACCACTTGGAGAGTGTCGGCTTCAACACAGGCATGCGCTGGCCGCTCAGCGACATGGCAGCCCCATCGGCCATGTGCCGCAGCTCTGGGGCGTGCGCATAGTGAGTCGCGGCGAGGCTGTTCGCCTGCGGTGTGGCGTGGAAATGGCCTGCCGTGCGCCGTGGTTGCGTGCCCTCTGGAACGACGTTGACGAACTGCCCGGTTGGAGAGCGGAGGTCAAGTCCGAGCGCCGGCGAGGAGCCTGAGCCGCCGAGCCATACCCACCGCGCAGCCGACTTGCGGAGCATCGTGGAGAGAAAAAAAGGGGATGAAGGAGCCAAGAAGACGAGATGCCAAGTAGCCTGCGGGACGGAGAAGAGAGCACAGCTTCGTACGCTCTGAACCCGTGCAAGCTTGTGTGCATGTGCTTACAGCCGTGTGTGGTGGTGGTGTGAGCGGGGGGTGGGTGGGTGGGTAGAGAAGGTTGAGGTTTGCACAAACGTGCAGGGTTGCGAAGTGAAAGAGGGTGCCACCGAGAAACGAGGAGGGCGAGAGAGTGTGTGTGTGTGTAAGTGAGTGAGAGACGGTGCGTGTGCGTGAGGGGGTCCCTAGGCGGTGGCGGCCCTGTGTGGCACCCAGAGAGGTGACTTTGTGCTCTGCCAGCCCCTCCACCCACCCACCTCTCCAGCACGTACAAGGGCACGCATCCGCCAAGAGCTCATCAGAGGGGGGAGGGAAAGAGGCGCAATCACGGTGGCGTGCACGCCGTGCGTGGGTCAGCACAGATGCGCCCCAGCGCGGGTGCGCAGCAGACCAGCCCCCCTCTGCGATCCAGAACCGTCACTTCGCTTTCCGCTGTCTCTCTGTAGGTGATGTTTTGCTGTTTCTCATCTTAGGTACTGGCTTAACACAAACGCACAAGAAGGTGTGCCGCGCACACCCATGCATTGCCCCAATCGCCCGTGATGCTCATTATGTTGCTGTCATTGCCGTTGCGTGAGGAAACGCTACAACGGCGAGTAACCAAGTGGAGGGGGGGGGAGGGAGAGGGAGAGGGGGGGGAAAGACTTTGAGCCCCTCCCCCCTCTCCCCGAAAGAGAAAAACCGAGATAGAAAAACACCACAAGACTTGCTGATTCTGTGTTCACTGACAACTGCACGCGCACGTACACACGCGCCCTCCTCCTCCTCCCCCTCCCCCCCACGCCACCTTCTCAGCCTCGTTCGGCCTGTGCCGCCGTCTACTTTAGGACGACCCCTCCGCAGTGCATTTTTTTCCCATTTTGTTTTCCGCCGCATTTTCACCGTTATGTCAATCGTTGTTGGTTTTTGCTCCCGCTGCGCCCCCCTCCCCACGCCACCACCACCGTACCAGCACAGCAGTTGCTCACGCCAGCATCACTGTGATGCGCGCATGGCTTTCTTCTCCATCTCTCGCTTGTGCGTGTGTGCGTGTGGGGGGGGGAGGAGGAGGCACTGCCTGTGGGAAACACGAGCGGCAAACAGAAGAGCAAAAACAGAGACCCTCCTCTTCCTCACGCACTCACTCACACCGACACGCACACACCCGCTCACCCACACCCACACCCACACACACGCAGGCACACATACCCTCTTCATATGCAGACGACACTACGTATCATGGAGGCTACTCGGAAAGGCGGAGGCGGAACAGAAGGGGCGGGGGCCTCACACCAATGCGAGTGCGTCGTGTGTCAACTCCCCCCTCCCTCACTTCAACACCGAAGACGACGGCGGACCAAACATCCCCCCCTCTCTTTTTTTCCCCTTTCAGTTCGTCGCTCCGGCAGCAACCATCACCCTGATATGCAGCACGCAAGTAACGGATGCCGCGAACGCAGTTGGGGGCGCGCTTTGCCCATCGTGTGCGCACGTCTGCGCCGGCGTGAGAGAAAGAAAGGGAGATGTGAGCTGATTTGGGTCGTGACTCCACGCGTCCGTCTCTCTCTCTCTCTTTCTCCTCCTCCTTTCTCTCCAAAGTAGGATTACCACTCACAGAGTCATGGCGGCGCGTTGGCGCGAGCGCTTTTCGATCTGCGCACTGAACGTGGCTGTACCAGCAGCCGTCACCGTGCGCGTCGCTGTGCAGACGTTACAGCGTAGCTCCAGGCGACGGCCATCCTTAGTGAGCGTCGTATCGATACGGTGGCACGAGTTACACTTGACATATTCATCGAGGTACTTGATGAGTACACGATCAAAGTCTGTCTGCTTACGGATCTCAAACTTGAGGATGAGGGCGTTGTTGCTATCGAGGTTGCCGCGGATGGAGAGCTCCTTCTCGATGAAGTCCTTCACATCCTCCATAGGTCGATGAAAGGCATCGCAGATGCGGCCAAAGTTGGCGATCACCGTCTTCTTTTTACCCATGCGCTCCAGGATGGGCACCGGCAGTTGATTGCGCTCCGTCATGGCGCTGCCCTCGTTGTTTCGGTTCAGCGCCTCGAACAGGCGCGTCAGCATGGCGTTGTAGCGGTAGCCCTCCACAGCCTCATCCTCGGCGCTACTGCCGTTCACATCCGCCGCCGCCATAGCCGAGCTGGCCGCCGCAACGTCAAGGAAGCGCTCCACACGCTGGTTCTGCTGCTGCTGCATTGTCGATTCCACCTGCTGTTCCCTCTGCGCCATTATCTCCTCAATAGCCGAGCGGGTCGCGCTCTTCAGGATCTCCAGCAGCGCAGCGTAGGTGAGCGTGTCGTAGTTGATCGCCTCCATTTCCTCGGCAAGCTCGTTTGACTGAGCCACGGCTGGGGAGAGGGCATCCTCGTCCGAGCCACCCTCCGAGTTCGCCGCCTCCGGCAAGACGGGGGCCGGAGCCGGCGCCTGTGGCGCAGTGGGGTCAGTGTGCAGCCTCATGCACGGCGCGCTCACCGCAGCCGCGGCAGGTGCCTTAGCGCGCACGCGAACTGGCGGCGCTATCTCCACGGTATCTTGCACCGTCGTGGTGGTCGTCTGCTGCTCATCCTCGCTGCTGCTCTCGTCGCTGTCGACGTTGCGACGACGCTGGCGGCCGGTCTCACGCTGCATTGTTCCCCCCTTTTGTGTCTGCTGGAAAGTTGGGGCCTTTTTAAAGAAGCGGAAGGACAGGGGGGGGGTGTTGTGGCCGAGTGGGGGCGGGGGAGGGAGGGAGGGAGAGAGGGGGGAGGCGGAAGGGGTGGGGTGGGGTCTCTCGCGTGCCTACGTGGGACTATGATAGGAGTGGCCGAGTGGAAAGGAGTTCGCTTATCTTTCTCGTGTGCTCGTGGATGGGGAGAAGGCGTGCGCGCAACACAACCACAACAACGAGAGTGACGAAGAGGAGGAGGAGGAGGAGGGAGGACGGGCGAGGGGTGAGTAGGGGAGTGGAGCGATTGGAGTGGATACGAAGAGGCCCCTGGGAGACAGGGGAGGAAGGGGAGCGATAGCGGCGCGCAAAGGCCTGTCTGCCGTACCGGCCCAACGACACACACACACACACACACACACACACACACACACACACGCACACGCCTCTGCATACGTATGTGGATGAAGGGGTGGTGAGGGGGTGGGTGGGTGGGTGGGGGGAGGGATGAAAACATAAACGCGCCTGTGTGAGGCCACGCAGCATCCGCAGCAGCCAAAGGCGCATCACGCCAACGAACTAAACACACTTTCCTCCTCCCTTCGGTTCACGGCGTCCCAGATAAGGCACTGGGGGAGCGACGGGCGTCGCCGCCAGCGCCGCTTGGCTGTCGCTGACTGTGGGACACCAATCCAGTACCTCCTCGCCCTCTCCTGCTTCGCTGAGAGGAGGAGGTGGATGCCTGCACTAGCTCGCCATCTCGGGTGGCGGCGGCGGTCGAAGCGCCTTGTCCTCGTCGCGAATCTCCACCTTGAAGGCCTCTGAGGACGTTTGATCTTTCCAGTGATGTTCCCCAGACGTGGGCCCGAGCCCTTGGCGATGCAGGTGCTCCTTGCCTGGCTGCACATCAGTGAAGTTCTGGAACTGCAGTCGGGACTGCTCCGGATCGTACACCTCCTCCATGTAGGTCTTTACATCCTGGCCCGTGTCCTTGGGGATCGTCATCGAGTCAAACTCATACGTGCCCGTCTTGGTGAAGTTGTGATGCTTCTCCAATACGTAGATTGAGCGCCGACACTCCTCGATGCACTCGTCAATCAGTAGCTTTTCTGTCGCCATAGCGCGACGGCGGAAGCACATGCGGGCGTAGGCGATCATGCTGCGGCGCCGGACGCTTTTATAGTTCATCAAGCCTTTCAACACGTTGCGATACAGCAGCAGCACGAGCGACTTGTGCTCAGGCGTTGGCGTGAACTCCCAGCTCGCACGCTCCCGGTTCGGATCGAGAGGATTGCGTGGCATGTTCTGTTCATCAAAGTGGCGCAGATGCTGCTGCGAGGCTTGCTTCTGTGCCACCTCACGCGTGCGGGCGACGCGTTGAATTTCGAGGTCGTACGAGACGGGACGCCGGTTCGGTCCCGTCAAATGCGCTGGGCGCTCCATCAAGATGTCGTCTATCGCCTGCTTTGGCACAGTGGAGCCTGGCGCGGCACCACCGCCTACTTGGAAGGACTGCCCATGGCCGACTCCACGCCCACCGATGACGTTCATACCGGCCTGTCGATAACTGGTGGTGCTCCTGCCCGTGCCGTCCAGCGCCTCAGAGGCCCCGTTCGCCATGGGCTGACCCACATCGCCGCCACCGAGGCCCATGGCACCCTCGCTGATGAAGGTGTCCTTCGCGTTCGTGCGCCACGTCGCGTCAGCGCTGCCGCGGTGTTCGCTGCTCCTACTCAGCCATGAGAAGAAGAGGAGAGGGCGACAAGCCTGCAGCGGCGCAAAGCGGACAGCGCCGATGCGCATCATGTTAAAACGAGGAGGGTGCCGCAGTGGTGTTTGGTGCTCTTGCCACCCTCGACGCCCCCCCTCCCTTCGCACACCCCGGCAAGGTAAGGAGTGCGCGCTCTTTCGCTCTCTCTTGCTGTCTACTCTTCCTCTCCCTCTCTTGTTGCTCTACAAACGGGGGTGCCACTACGGCGTTATGCATCTTCTCAGCATGTGCGCCGTGCGGGGAAGGGGAGGGGGGGGGAGGAGGAAGGCACACCAAAGAGTGGGATGGGAGAGAGGAGGGGGAGAGAAGAAGAGGTGAGGTTGATGAAGCCTCCGCAATATATCGATCGCGGAGGACACGGAGAGTGTGCCTGTCACGGCACAGGCGCACAGGGGAGGTAGGCGCTCTCTGCGTTTGCATGTTTAAGCGCTACTTTGTGCCTTTTCTCTCCTCCTCCACCGCATGATGAGCACCTCATGTGCGTGTGACCTACGCAGCGCATCCACAGATAAACCCCCGCCCAGGGAAGGAAGAGAGAGAGGGGGTGGGAGGGGGGAGGGGCGAGGGGCGCATCGACGCCAGAGCGACGAGGGAAAGAGTGTGCGTGGGGAGTGGTGGAGAACCAAACGAGGCACGCGTGACACGAAGGCGACTGCGCAGGATCTCAGCAATCGCAAGCAAAACCGCTGAGAAACTCACAGACAAGAGGACAGAAAAACGAAGAACACAAATGGCGGTGCCACGGCACCGAGCCGCCACACACACACACACACACGTAGTGGTTAGAGGTCAAGCACATTGCTGAAGAACGGGCTACGGAGGTCAAAGCGGATTTCGTCGTCTACGATGCAGAAGCACTGTGCCGCCTGCGCCGCCGTCGGTCGCTTTGCTGGGTCGACGACAAGCAGCGATACGACGAAGCTGGCAAACGCCAGCGAGTAGTTTTTATGGATGATGTCGTTCAGCATGCGCGAGGCAAAGCCATCCTGCTTCGCTTCTTGTGACATGATCCGTACGTCTTTGGCAACGAGGCGGCACGTAGCGAGCGCGTACAGCACACAGCCGAGGCTCCACACATCACTCGCTGGGCACGTGCCACCATGCCAGCTCTCTGGTGCGATATATGGACGGGTGCCACCGCCCCGGCCACTGTGTGCGCGGCTGTGGGTGTCTTGCATGATTGCAAGGCCAAAATCGATTAGAGCGATCGGCACCACCGCGCGTGTGATTCGGATCGGTGGCAGCAACCATGAAGAGTTGGCGGCCTCTTCAATGACTGCTGCCAGGGATGCGAAGGACGGCGACTGCGGAGATACGGAGGACTTATTCAAGCCATAGTTGTTTCCTCCAACGCACACGGCACTGCATTCACCCGTGTCGTACTGAGACGATGCTCTCCCAGCGTTGGTGAGCGGGACAGGCGAGGAGGGCGTACTGCTGGTGCTCGCCAAATCCGCGGAGAGAGGCATGTCGAGGTAGTCGCTGAGTTCCCCTTTGATCAGAATATTCTCGGGCTTCAAATCACGGTGGATAATGGGCGGGTTCTGCCGATGCATGTGGTCAAGCACCGAGGCCAGCTGGTACGCGATGGAGAGCAGCTGCGCCTCAGTGAGGGGGTTGTCACTCGTGGGATCGGTCGCTACAGCAGCTGTTGATTGGTTATCAAAGTTGCCGAGGTGCTCATTACCATTGGTGCCGCCGCTGCCGACTCCTGCTGAAAGCGCCAAGGGGAGGTCCGTTCGACTCATGGCCACCTTCGCCTTCCATGTGGCAGCTGCAGCCGCAGCGAGGAGGGACGATGCCGCTGCTGTCCTACCGTGCGTGAGCACTGATGGGCGACAAGAGAACGGTGAGATCGGCTCTACTGCATTCGTCCCCGTGCCACTGTCATCGCGCTCGGTTGCGTTCCTAGCGGTGGGTTGCGGTTGCAGAGTAGAGCTCCGCTCTGTTGTACGCGTCCTGGTGTCCACCGTTGCTGTTACTAGCGAGGCCGTCGATCGCGGAGTGGCCATGTTCACGACACTGCTGCGTCCCAGCGGCGGACGCTGGGACTGCTGCTGACGGTGGCACCGCATCTCCAGTTGCTGCTTGGCGCGCAGCGCGTACCGGCAGAGGTCGCCCATAGGATGGTACTCTATCACGAGGCCCAGATAGCCGGTGTCGCGGGCATCTTGCAGGGAGATGTGACTGCAGCTTGTACGTGTGGTCGTGCAACTCTTGCTGTCGCTCGTGTCACCCGCCCCGGTACAGGTGACTGTAGGGGCCCTCCCATCGACCTTGGGAGACAAGCCTGCCAGCACAGCAACAGCAGCAGCAGCAGCGTCCACCGTGGTTGTGTTCGCGTTGCACGCGTTCCACGGGATCGGGTTCCCAGCGTTGGTGTATCGCACTCGAGACGGTGCTACGCCAGCGCCGTTCAAGCCGCCAGCCTCCCGAAGAAGGTATGCGCTACTGACCTGGCTCACCAGGCTGCGTAGTGGAGGCGGTGGTGGTGGTGCGTGCGCTGATATCAACGCAGAATCGGTTGCGGACGACGACACGTTTGCCCGCGGCTTGCTGTCATCGTAGACCATGGACTCACCTTGCTGGCCCCATGCGGCGCCTGAATGACCGCAGTGAGGCTGAGACGACCATTGTTCGCTATGAGCGAAGCAGCAGGGTAGGCCGCTGAAGGCAGTTGCTGCTGCTGCTGTCGTGGAGTGGACGGCGTTGAGAGTGTCGCGGTAGACGACCTTGCCATTATAGACGTGGCAGGTGAAGCTGCTGCGAGGTGCGCTACGTCTCCGTGCCGAAGGGGCGCGTACGTGCTTCGCACCACCGTTGCTGCCGCTGAGGCGGCACTCAGCAGAGGCCGCGGAGCTTCGAGGCATGCGGTATGACACGCAGACATGGGTGCGTATGAGTCCTGTGAGATGCTGGCCGCCCCAGTGACCTCGGAGTGCCACCCTTGTCCTCTACCCGTGTTGCGCTCGTCGAAGGCACTGACACCGGTGTCGCTTGCGCTCAGCATCAGCGGTGAAGAGGCGCTGCTAGACTGAGCCGGAAGCCCCTTCGCTGCGGTCTGTGACTTTGTCGGAGCCGAGACATAGGGCACGATGAGACTGTTGTAGCGCACCCCTCCACCTGGGGCGTACGACGTGCGTGGCGGCGGCACCGGCTCACCACCGCTGGCTCGCTCTAGGTAGGGGTTCCCATACGCACCTGGCAGGCGGACTGGCCTCAGACCACATGTACCAGCGATCGTGGTTCCTGAGCCTGCCCTTGCAGGGATGCCGTATAACGGCGGAGCGAGGCGTCCGCCACGGTGGATCGGCTGCCGGTGCTCCTGCACCTCGACAGAGCTGTCAGCAATTACACCGCCGTTTCCCCGCATCGCTGTCACCGGTGTCCATGATGCGGAGGGAGGGGCGGTGATGAGGGTGTGCGGCGGCACAAAGTCCTTGTACCGGATTGGGGCTTGCGCTTTAAGTGTACCCGAGGCGGCACTGCTGACATCTGCGGATGAGACAGCCGTACGAGCAAGCGCGTAAGAGGCTGCAAGCGACGGCAGGAGTTGCTGCTGCTGCTGCGGCGGCGGCGGAGTGAACGTGCAGACGGTGCTCCCGCCCATGTCATGCGAGTTCGCGGCCACCGACAGCGGAATCTCGGCGCTGCCGGTGGCTTGCATGGGTTTCACGACCCCTGGTGCTTCTCCAGCAGTGGCGGTGGGAGAGTTGGAGTACAGGTTGTACGCTGTAAGATTTCCCGTACCTGGCGTACAGGTGCGGTTCTGCAGCTGCAGCGCAGCACCTTTACTGTCGCCGCTGCTAGGCGCACCAGCCCATCCGTTTGGCGGCTGATGCAGTGTCTGCAGTGGCATGAGAATGCGGTGGATCGGTTGGATGGGCTCTTCTTGGGTACCGCTGGAGCTGGTAGCACTGGAGCACGCGTCATCTCGTTTGCAGCTTCGCGTTTCCTCTGCGTCGGCATCACGGCGTCGGTCTGTCCGTCGCTTCTCACTACCCACCTGAACATTGGCGCGGCCATCATCAACTCTGTCCACGTCGCAGTCTTTCAGCGACATGCGGCTCGACTGAGATGGTGGCTCTGGCACCTCTCTGGTCGCGCTCTGTATTTTCTTACCTCTTCTCGTGCTGCCACTGCTGCTGCGCATACCATGGCCACCGTCGCAGTACTCCAGTGTGCCATGCTCATCACTAGCGCCGCTGCTTTGACTTAAAGCAGCGTTGCATGCCGTCGATGGAAGGCAGTTGTGTGTCGTCGTCGCGGTGATGGCCATGCCTTCCACTGTGCAGCAGCCAACCGAAACATCGATCGTGGCGGTCGGGTCGCTCGCGTTGTCAACTACCGCACCTGGAGCGCCAGTCGTGTGACCGCACGCGCGGGACTGGCCGGCATGCGCTTCGCTACGAGTAGCCGTCGGCACTGTGGGGAACGCCTCCCTGAATGAGTGGGAAGCGGACTGCAGAGGAGAGTGCCCGTATCCTCGAGCACCCCAACCGGCAGCGGCGTACGGCGGCTCCAGTACGTGAGCGCTTCCAGCGAACACGGAGGAGGACGAGTCGGCCTTCGGCGTTGTCGACGTTGCAGCGTCAGCGCCATGAAGATGCACATTGTTGCCACTTTGACTCGTGCGCTGCACGCTGTGAAGCGGACACCGGTCGTGCGAGGAGGACGTCCGCATGAACTGCTTGCCTTGTGGTTGTGGCTGCTGCGGATGTTGTTGCTCCCTGTCAGCGGCGCTGAAAATCAACTGCGGGAGCTCCTCACCATCTCTAGCCTCGATACTTGCTAGGCGGCCGCCGAAGGTACTGACTACGTTTCTCCTGTCACTGGCGTGGTCAGCGTCGGCCATGTAGGCACCATAGGCGGCTCCTTTGATGGATGGACGCACACCATGTATGACGCACCGGCGCCCCTCGTCATCCTCGTCACCGGTCCCGCTGCCGTAGCCCCGAGCTGCGGTGCTGCGATACCGATTGCTCAGTGCCCCCTGCAGCTGGCATTCATCTTCTGCAGCGGTATCCACGTGGCTGTAATCAACATTGTCATCCTCCTCCTCATCATGCGCTGCGGGGTGGTGTTCAGTGGATCTCTCCATCGCCACCGCGCGAATGGGTGCTTGCGGCTTCGCCGTCACCTCCACGCCATCAAAGCAAGTCAAGCTCGTCGACTTCGCCATGTCGGCGTCGCTCAGTTCGTTGAGTCGCGCCGCGACCAGTACGGTGGTTGTGCCTGCTGAAGCAGCGGTGGCTGGTGCTCGGTGCCGACTGTGTGCATTCGCAACGGCAGTGATCGCTGTTGCCTCTCCATGCGACGGCGCCGCGGACGATGATGGACATGTCCACAGACTCTGCGACGCACAGCCGTACTGCGCCGCAGTCGGAGAAACTGAGGGTGCGATTGTTGCCGGCGCGCGCAGTTGGGCGGTAGAACGCGGTTGCAAACTCTGCTCACCCGTGGCCTGTTCTCTACGACCAGAGAGAGTCGCTGGAATGGGAGGGGAGCCTGCGGCCCTGGGCGACGTGGGTGAGCTTTGGAATTGGTAGCTCATAAACATGTCCACCAGACGGATCACCTGCGGGTGGCCTTGCAGGCAGTTCATCGCCTCGCACTCGCGCAGCGCCGCTCGTCGCTCTCGGTCACCCTTGCAGAGGATGTACTTGAGAGCGTACTTTTTCCCAGTGTCCTTGTGCTGAACCAGGTAGACAGAGGAGAAGGCGCCCAGGCCTATGCGTTGCAGCAGGCGGTAGCGCGAGTGGCGTGTGTCGTTGTACACCGCCACATCCTTCTGGGTCGTCGCAGTAAAGACTGGCATTTGAGCGTCGTCGCTCGGTGAAGTGCCGCCGTGATTGGCAGCCGCAGGCGTTGCCGTCTTCCTTTCGTTGGAGGTTTCAGCTGCTACTACGGCTGGCGGCAGCGAGGGTTCTGAAGATGGGGGCTCCTGTGCGACAGAGCTTTCCTCTCGCTTGCGCGCCGCACGGAAGGCGTCCGTCTCATCCTTGCCTGTGGAGAATGCGTCAGAGTCGGTGCAAACACTGGGATGGCACTGCAGCTCTGGCGAGCCGCGCGCCGCTGTCTTTCCACAGCTGGTAACGTCCTCAATGGCGGCCGTGGGGGAGAGACCTAGACGAATGCTGAGCACGTCAAACAAACCCAAGACTGTGTTTTGACCAGGCTCCTGGTGTCGGGGACTAGTAGAACGGCGGTGGTGACGTTCAGTTCTGCCGCCACAGCTACGTGCACGATGCAGCAGAGACTGCTGTTCCTCAGCGTACTCCACCCGTTGCGTACGACTAGCACGGTTATTGCCGTGCAAGGCCGCAATGTTGTTCTCATCGTCGTCAAGGCCGACACTCCTGTATGCCACAGGCACATCAGCACAAAGGTTGTTGCGGCGGATGTCCGGCGCACTACTCCCTAGGGCTGCAGCAGCAGCTGCGACGTGCTTGAGTAAGCGAAGAACAACAATCAATAGCGCAATTGTGACCAGCATCAGCGTGCAAGCGACAACGAGGAGCACATCAACGAGACCTACGCCAGTGTTGGTGAGGGTGTGTGATCCGCTGCTACCACCATCCCCATTACTTGTCGAGGCATGTGCCGCCGCGTCGTACTGAGTGACGCTTGTGGCAGGCACTGTCAGCAGTGCAGCAGCGGCGGCCGCAACAACTCCAATGTGCATTGAAGGTGGCAAAGATGGGCTCGAGAAGGTGCCATTCGCATAGGGTTCATCAGCGGCAGTGTGAGTAGGAGAGAAAGAGACATGCATGGAGACGGCAACACTGGCGGTGTTGTCAGCGCGGGTGCCTATTACAAAGAGTTAAGAATAACGCCCGGCGAGGCTGCGTTGAAAAGCAAAGAAACCCGAAGTGCCTGAGGGAGGAAGAGAGCGAGAGCGTTCGTGGCGGACCGCGGCATTGGGGGGATCTTGCCGCTGAGGTGCGGTGCGCTTGTGTTTGGCGGTCGAGCGTCTCTCTAAGGGAAAGACTCTGGTCAGATTCCATCTTTGCCAGCCGGCGGGTCCGCGCATGTGCGAGAGCGAGCGTTATGATGCCCACCCAGAGAGAGAGAGAGAGAGAGAGAGAGAGAGAGAGAGAGAGAAAAAGAGAGAGGCAGGCGGATGGTTGTGGTGAGAGGCCCCTGCTGTTGTCCTGGAAAGATGGGAAGGAGAGAGGAGGGGAGGGCGAAAGAGGGGATGGTCTTCGGCGATGTTCGCGCGACGAGTGGAAACCACAGCCACGCTGTCTCACCAGTCCTCTGTGTATCGCCATCACTGCCTACAGATACGAGTGCGCTCTCTGTAGCGCACAAGAGTCGTATTCCCTGGCGTTTCAGTAGGAGCAAAGGGAAGGAGGAGGAGGAGGAGGGTAGCGGTGTGATTGCCCCCCCTCCCCTCCCCCTCCTGCGGGGCGTTGTCAGGAGAGTGACCCTCTTCGCCTCTCCCCCCTCTCCTTTCACACGAGCAGGTGCAGTAGCTGAATGGCAGTGTGTGTGTGTACGTGTGGAGAGGAGAGGAGAGGGGAGGGGAGGAGGAAATTATAAAGGCCGTTTGATTGGGGCTGCGATACGCACCAAAGGTGAAAAGGAGGTAAAAGGCGCACACGTGCACCCGCCACCGCCGACGTCAGTGCAACGCGACCGATCACAGCAGCGGCGGCAGCAGCAACGGACACGGCCAATGAGTCACCACACAGAGGTCGACCGCAGAGGACGACAAAGAAGAGAGGTAGAGCAGGAGAAGAGCAACACAGCGGCACGTGCTGGAAGGACACCCCCTCCCCCCCCCCCACACACACACCCACTGACTGACTGACTTACACATTAACGTCGCTGCGTTGTGTGTCTGCGATCATCGTTGATCGCAAAGCCATGCGGGCTGTGCGCTCGTGTAGTACAGCAGCCGACGTGATATCGCTTGCACCGCTGTGGTGGGCGCGCAGGCGCGCGCGTTGCTGCGCGTCGCGGTACTCGCAAGTCTCACCTGCAACGCCGCCACCACCATCGCGCATGGTGCTGGACGCAGCGGTGGCAGGGGCGGCTGAGGTCACGAGACGCAGCTGGCTCACAATGTCGCCGGCGCTTGGACGGCGTGCCGCTACCGGTGACAGCATGCTCGCTAGAATGACCGCGAACGCGTGTGTGTAGCCAGCCTCGCAGATGGCCTTCATGACCTCATCTTCCAGCGCACACGAGCGGGGCCAGCGGAGGCGATCATCGGCATTGTCGTCCAGCTGGTCCACCCCCGCACCATCGCCCACATCGACGCCTACTGACTGCAAACCAGCACTAGCATTGCAGGGGCACCCCTTGTTGCCGTGGTAGCCGCTCGGCACACCGGCTACTGAAAGCTCGTAGAGGTCGCCAAGGAGCGCCGACAATGCCTGCTGGGCCAACCGTGACGCACATGTGCAGGTCAGAATGGCTGGAGGCAGCGTATCAGTAGTGGAAGCTTCGCACGCGTGGCTACCAGAGCTATTGACTGCAGTCGAATGCAGCTGGCTCGGCTTGGACATCCTTGTGGGAGCGGAGGTTTCCTGTTGCTGCTGCTGCTGCTGATGCCCATCCACGGCGTCGGCACACATGCTGTAGAGCAGCATGCCAAGACTCCATATGTCACTCGCTGTGTCCATCGCCAGTACCCGCTGGATGAGCAGCTCGTACACTTTCGAGTTGCTGCGGCTTCCTCCTCCGCCGACCGAGCCTCCTCCCCCAGTCATCCGTCGACCACCGCTGCTGCTGTTGCTACAGGGTTGGCGATCCACGTCATGATGATGGTGCAGCGTACTGTTTGGTGATGAGCGCAACGACGCGCCTGCCGCACCGATGTTGTTCAACAGCAGCAGCGTAGTCTTTCCTGGCGCGCCGCCTCCTCCTGACATGGTAGTGGAGGCGCCTGGTATCGAGGGGTCCGCCGCCGCGGCAGCAGCGGGCTGTTGGGGAGAAGAGGGGCAGTGGAGACGACGGCTGTGCGGAACGCGGGAAAGCCCTTCCGCTTTCCACATAGCAGAGGTTAGAGCACTCACCTCGTCGCGGGTGAAGATACCGTCTTCGTCGGCGTCGATCTCCACGTCCTTGTCCACCATGTCCTCATCCGCGTACGGGTCATCCTGCCGCTGTGGCTGAGGCAGTCCACCGAGGCCTTGCATGTCTTCCGTCGCGTTCCTGCTTAGCTCGTCACTGGCAGTTGTACTCACTGGGTTCGCCGAGCCCACCGCCGGAGAGGTGGCGGGCTCAAGCGCCACATCACCACAGCGCCGGCGCGTGGTGATGTCGCTGTCGTCGCGTCGACAACGGCCATCGCGGCGAGAGTTCAGCACGTACTGTTCTCGCCGGGTTCGAGTGGAGTAGAGTGACGGCGGTGGCTGTGTCAGAGATGAGTGGGGCGCGGCGAGAGCAGCAGCCACAGCGCCTCCTTCTTCTACACCGTGGACAGCCTGAGAGAGCGTGCACAGTTGCCCCCACAGCAGCTCCGGTGCAATGTGCGTGGGCACCTCTACGAATGTGAACAAGAAGTGCGCCAACGCCACAATGCAGCCATCGAAGGGAATGACGCTACTCTTGGTTGTGATGCGCGGCGAAGACGACAGCGGAGATGAGTCGAACCGATGCAGCCAGCAGAGCCCAGCGGGGGTTTGTCGAAGGGTACACCGGGTAGTGGGTCCAAAGCACCCACGTAGCCGCAGCGGAAGTTGCACTGTCAGCCACCACGACATGCCACCATCCGTTAGGCTGATGGGAAGGTAGGTACGCGCACTGAGCAGGTGCTGTTCAAGCTCCTGTGGCTGCAGCGGGTCGCATTCGTGTAACTGTGGCTGCACTTGCCCTTTCTGTAGATCACTCTTCGAGCGAGCCGCGGTAGATCGTGGCAGTGCAGCGCCTTCGCGGAGCAGAGGAGGTGATCCCACAAAAACTGACGGAGGTACCCGACGGGCGAGTTAGCATACCAGGCAGTCGTGGTGGCTTCTGCCGAGCAGCCTGCACGCCAGAAGGTTGCAGGCGCAGCTGCAGTCCTGGCTTCAACGCGACCGTCCCGCCGGCCATTCTCCTCACCGTTTGGCTGCAGTGTTCTAGGTACGCGCGTTGTGGCGGCGGCCATGTCCAGACCCCCCTTCGCGTCTGGTGGCTCACTGCGACCGCCACTCCCACCACCCATCCTCATCCCTTCCAGTGCCGCCGGTGTCTCTGCGACGACTACGCGTCGTCGTGCTACCGAGAAGCTGGCCGGCTCTCGCAACAGTAAGTTCGTCTCCTTGATGTTGCCGTGCAGGATGGGCGGCGACTGCGCATGCAGCAGCTGAAGCCCTGTGCATACTTGAAAGAGGACGGAGCAGAGAAGCGACTCGGTCCAGCAGTGGTGCACCGGTGCCACGCGTGCGGGAGGCACGGAGCGGCTGCTGCTGCTCAGGATGGTACTTTCCATGTCCCTCGCGCTCGTCAAGTCTGTGGGAAGCAGTTGAATCTGCTGACAACGCAGAATGAACTCGGCAAGATTGCCGTTGCGTTCGTACGGCATGACCAAGCAAAGACTCCATGGGCTGACGGTGGAGGGCTGAAGTAGGTTCACGCAGGCAGCCCAGCACACACGCGGAGTAGACTGCGTGAGGAAGTTCTGCCGCACTGGCGGCATCGATATGTCTTGGTGAGGTTGGCACTGATGAGATGCCTCTGCTTGCACGGAATTCTCGCCGAACCAGATGTGGCTTCGATTCCAATCCACCGCCCCGCGTGAGACGCTTAGCGGCGTCAAGCGGCCGCTGCAGTCAACATGCGCATGCTGGCTGCTGTTGTTCTGTTGGTAAAGAACACTCACCTCGTACGAGACGAACAAGTCCTCCGGCAGCAGCAAGAAAAGCGAGAGGACGACGTTCACCTCGTGAGCGTCGAGCCAGGCGCAGCTGCCGTCGTCATTGTCGCCGTCGATCACGCTAGCCACGTCTGCGGGGAAAGGAAGTGGCGGTAGTGTCTGAGATCCCGTTTGGCTTGCTGTGTGACGGTTGCAGCACTGCTGCTTCGTCCGCTTGCTAGCGGCACTGCGGCATCCTCAGCAGCTGCCTTCAACCCCTCCACCGTCGCCTCACCCGTGCCAGTGCTTCCCGCGCCGCGTACCACGTCGCGGGCGACGTCACGTGTTACTTGAGCCGACACATGCGAGGGTCGAAGACCGCCGGCAGCGGACGTCCACGGCATGTCCGATGGAAGGTACCGCCGATGAGGGTGACGCGACGAGGCATCGTTGCCATGAGACCCATAAATCTCTGTTTCACCCAGCGCCGACGTCACTGCGCCCGTGTGAAGGTCGCGAAGGCGCTCACACAGGCGTGTTATGACGGCACGTGTTGCATCGTCCGGGCACTGCGTGTACTTGATCACGACAGCAGTGCTCTGGCTGTGCCGTGCGGCCCACAGGGACGAGGTAGCGGAGATGGAGGGCAGCGTAGTTGCAGCCGCGAATGGCGGCGGCGGTCGCGTGAAGGGGGAAACACGCGTGATAGCACTCGCCACACCCTCCAGCGCGCGTACACCTCGGCCAATGCCAGCGCCAGCACTCCTTACTTTCGGCTGCTGCTGCTGCACCGCTGGCGGCAGCGGCAGTGGCGGCGCTTTGCGATGTGCAAGGAAGCACAGCGAGTGTGCCCCTTGACCGACCCGCGAGAGCACGCGATACCGGTGTTGGTGCAGTCTCAGACATCCGCTGCCGACGCCAGCATACGTGCTCACTGTCCTCCTGCGCACAGTTCACAATGTGGAGGAACTCGGCGTACGTTGAAATGGGATGTCGATCAATTTCATCGTCATCGCTGACATCCGAAACTTTTAGATGATCACCGCCGCCCTCAGCAGAGCCGCCCCCGCTGAGAAGGCGCTTGCGTCGGCGTCGTCTGCAGCACCTCGTGTTACCGTCACTGCGAGTAGTGGAATTTGCGTGTTGCGCACCTGCGCCGTCGTCACGATCGAGCAGGCTCATGACAAGCAGCCCATCCTCCGGCGCGTGTTGAAGTCGAGCCACGAGGAGTACCGCCACGAGCAACGTCACGACAGCGACGCTGACGGTGAGGATGAAAAGGGGCGAACTGGTGGTGTTGTCGGCCGGGTCGCGTGTCGGGGAAGGGCTCGGTGCGGCGGTGGTGGGGCTGTTGTCGAGGATACGCAGCGGCATCATCGGGTTCAAGACGGAGAAGGACTGCCGGATACGGCACACAGGCCACGAGGTTGGACGCACTATATAGCTGAAACACACGTACACAGGGTTTGTGCTACCGCTGGCGCTGAACAGAACGGTAGTGTTCGGCGCGCCGTTGTAGGCGCTGTCGAGTGTGCCAGCAGTATTGCCGACACAGTCACGACGACTGCTGAGTCGGACGGCGCAGACAACGTCGTCATCGACATCGTGCCTTTTCCACGTGCAATAGCGAGTGTAGTTGAGATCAGGAAATTGGAGATGGATTATGCCCTCGGAGGTGGTCTGCAGGGTGAGCGCGTCGGGCCACACCGGCGTCGGCATTGTCACGGCGAGTAGGTCTGGGCGATCGCTGTCATAGTTCACGTCCGGCAGTTCCCGCTGAGCCCAGCGCAGCGCTGGTTCCTGACGGACAACCACTTCCGCGCCATCGAGGGTCGCACGGAGAGCTGAGGGGTTACTGTGCAACCGCTGCACCCCGCGGGGCATGGGTAACGTACCAAGAAGACGATCAGCAGCCACGTCGTCCTCATTGGTGACCACCTGGGACCACACGTCCTCGCCGCCAATGGCGTAATAGATGAGGATCGTGTCCGTCATGGCAGTTGGGTCTGGCGTTACAGCACTGGTGGGGGGACGAGGGTAGGGCAGCGGGATAAGTGTTGGCTGCATCCACGAGTAGCGGTACACCGGCGGCGTCGGCGTCGGCGTCGGCGTCGGCGTCGGTAGAGACGACGATGAGGCAATGGCCCCGGACGATGATGTTGAGGAGGATGTGGAAGTTGAGTCGCTGCCTCCACTGTTTCCGCCTCTGGCACTCAGCACTGTAGATGCAGCGTGATCGTGGTAGCGGCTACTGGACTCGGCGTACCTCCTCACCCCTCGCACTTTGTGGCTGGCGGTGATGTTGTGGCTTGCCGCACTCGCGGTATCCACCACTGCGCGTGCGGCCGTGTTCACCTTCGCGGTGTGCAACAGCGTCACCGCCAACGGCGGCGGCGGGGCCAACGGCGCTCGAGCGGCGAAGTCCTGTGCCGTCGTTGCACGTATGTCCAGCACCGCGATGTGATCTAGATTGTGATCGGACAAGACCACCTGTCCACCAAACAACGTCACGTGGCAGCCGTTCACGGAGAGCAGAATGTCCTCAACGACTGTGCGCGGTAACACAGATGCGTCCACCGGCGACGTACAGATGATTCCCCCCGTCCCCACTGCTCCGCGGGCGGGGCTGTCGGAGTCAAAAAACAAGAGATCAAACAAGTAGCGCCTCACTAGGTGTGACGATGATGAGGATGATGATGATGATGATACGTCAGAGAAGAGGGAAGCCGATAACTTCCCTGGCAACGCTGTCAGCTTCTTGGGTCGATGCAGTGACTTACCGCTTGCACTCAGTCCGCTGCTTCTCTTCACGCCCCTCACCTCTGGCGGTGGCTCAGTTTCACCAGTCGCACCAGCCGTCGTGTCACTCTCGTACATCCAGCCGCCTGCGACGGCGGCAAACCCGGTCGATGTCGCCACAGATGGCTGCAGCGCGGGGGTGCTCAGGAAGGCGACATCGACTTCGTACTTGCGCGTGACAACGTCGAAGGAGTCAACGCTGGCCGTGACACGCTGCGCGGAAAGCAGAAAGCCACCAATGATCAGCAACTTGTTTGCCGTGGAAAGAGCGGTGCAGCTGGCGTTGACGCGCACGCGATTGGCGGGCACCTCGAAATAGGTCAGGTTTACCGCCGGTGGCGGATCTGGGTCGCCGGCATGCGTTCTGGAATCCACTCCTCCTTCTGGGTAGAACGCCACCACCGGCGCGTAGGCTGCCTGCATTACTTGTAGCTCCTCTGCCGTCATGTTGAGCACCTCCTCTGGTGATCGCGTGGTCATGGTGCAGCTACGCGCGACGTAGACACTATCAGTGAGCGTGACGGCTGCGTGGCGGCCGGCAAAGCCGAGCCCGGCAGGCAGGGTCAACCGTGGCACTGCAGCGATGCTGCCCTTTTCCACATTCAAGGAGATCAACTGCTCATGGTACTGTGAGGTGGCGGTGTATGCGTGGGGGCGTATTGCGGCCGTTGCCGTTACGAACTCGCCCACGGGTGTCTCGCAGGTCGCCGTGACGCAACCACCGAGCAGTAGGATGGAATTGTTCAGCACAGCGATGGCTGGGTAGAAGACGGGGTAGGGCAAGAGTGACTCGTTGAGCGTACTCCACGGTGCTGCTGGGACGGCTGGGGGGAGGGGATCCGATAGAAAGAGAGGAGGGTCCACCTGCGCTGTAAGGGTAACGGAGGATGGCCCTGCTAGAGGGAGGCCGTGGGCGGTAGTGACGGAGAACGAATCTACAGCTGCGTGGAGGACGATGACGACTGCAAGGAGGAAATGGAAGCTGCTGAAGGCATGACGTCGCTGCAGTCCTTGCGATTCATGAATGCGGCGGGCAGTGCTACGTGGGGAGAGTGGGATCGCGCTCCATCGCATTTCTGTTATCGTTCGTCTACTGTGCACCGGCGGGGTGCACATGGGCAAAGTGGACGCGAGCAAAAGAGAGGAGAACAACGGAAACACACACACACACACACACACACACACGCAGAGAAAGCAACGGTGACGTCCACCACCGGGAAGGGAGAGGAGGGGGGGAGGGCAGGGCAGCGGCGGCGCAGACCCATACAACCCCCCACAACAGGGATAATATGACGGTGACTTATAAGAGCACGACGCTTTCAGGGTGAGCGGAGAATCACGCGCAGAGGCAGCGCGTCCCACTGAATACTCACAAGGGATGTGAGGGAGAAGGTGTGGAAGGAGAGAGCAGGAAAGGAGAGGAGGGGGTCAGGCAGAGTCCCTCCAGGAAGGCATGAATGACACGAGCCTTTCTGATTGTTGGTTGTCGAGGAGGGCAACACGGCGACTAAACACACCCAGAGACGACGAAATACACGCAACGGAGTCACAGCGAGCTCAGCAGAAGGGTACGAGCCCCCCCGCACCGTGACAGCGCGAAGGAGCGGAGTGCGCCGTCCGACGCTCAAAGCAGAGACGAAGAAAAGAAAAAAAAACGGCAGAAGAAAACCCGCAAAATTCCAAACAGCAGAGAAGACGGTGGACGGTGCGCGCTGCACTTCCCTTGTGTGTGTGTGTGGTGTGTGTGTGTGCCCCAAAGCGCACCAGAGAGAGAAGGGGAGGGAGGGGAGGGGAGGGGGTGAGCCACAGGCTGTGGGTCGGAGTCGATGGGTTTGTGGGAGCTAAAGTTCGGTATGGAGGCGCTCAATGGTCAGAGAGAAAAAACAAAAGTGTGCGTGTGCCTAATGACGAAACCTGTGCAAGTGCGGTATTTCTCTGCGTTGCAGTCGCAATATCGAAGCATGTCAGCGGGTCGGATGCCGGGGGAAAGAGGGAGGGAAAAGAGGGTTGGAGAGCTGAGCTCAGTGGGGTGGGGGGGGGAGCAGCAAACCGGCATGCCGTGATGGTCAAGTGAGATCACCACTCCATTCCAGAGAGAGAGAGAGAGTCAGGGAGGGAGAAGATCGGACTCAAATCCGCTTCACCCTTTCCCCACGTCCACTCGATGGCGTTCCACGTCATCGCAGCACGCAGTGTCGGGAGGAGAGAGAGGAAAAGAGAAGAGAGGGAGGCACAAGCGGTGGCGAGATGAGAGAGAGAGACCTTTTGGGGGGGGGGGTAAGGCGCTCATCGCCAAGTAGCGACAGGCTTGTCATTTCCCACGACCTTTACGTCCACACGTGGCATTGTCCCTCTCGCCTGGTCCCCCCTCCTCCCCCTCCTCCTCTTTTCTCTCCCTTCATCACCGCCACTCACCGCTGCCGGCAGACTCGACCTCTTTTCTTGTTTTGTTTTTCGTGTTCGTTCGCTTCGCAACTTCTGCGTCCTCGAGGCTGTCTGTGCGCTCTTCATGTGGCGCACGTTTGTGTGCGCGTTGAGTGTGGAGGGGAGGGGGAGGAGGACGAGGGGGGGGGGGGCGGACGAGCCAGCGGAGTTGGAGGCGGCAGTGGCAATTGTGCCGTTTTTAAATGACCCCTGACCGTTTCTTTCGGCTTTGTGAAAGGGGGGGGTATGCGTGTGCGTGTGGGTGTGTGGGGGATGCGATTACGTGCGTGTCGCCAAGCGAAATCCGCAGTCAGGGGGGAACACAGAACAAAACAGCCAAGACAAATACCCCCTTAAAGCCACCACACAATTGGCGGTGAGCGGGGGAGGGGAGGGGCAGAGAGGCAAGCAGGCCCCCCGTCGCACGTGCGGTAGGCTCTCGACAGCTCTGGGTACGTGTGCCTTGGTCGGCGCAGGGGACGGATACCATGTCGGCGCGCACGCCCGTGCTGCTGCGCCATGCGCGCTGAATGGCACACCCACACGCACGCTGTGCCACACCACACCTACCGAGAGAGAGAGAGACGTAGCAGAGTGAGGAGGCGCCAGTGGTCGCCCCTTCGTCGTCAGAGGCCTTAAAGTGCATACATGCCACAGCGCGAGCACTCGAGGCAAGCACAGGCACGAAGAGAAAACACTTCACCCGTGCCCTCCCCCTACCCCTTGCCGACATACATACACGCTCGCAGACGTGATGTCATCTGTGCTATCCTTGATTGCGTCTGCGTGTCGAGCGCAAGGATACGGCCTGTGCATCGGTGGTGAGCAGAGTGCGGGGGAGGGGTGGGTGGGCAGGACTTAAGGTTCGTTATGCTCGTATGAGTAGCCCTCCTTTTCAGGGTTTCTCGCAGAAGGTAGCTTTAGTTGGCTGGGCCTTTTTCCCCGCCAGCCGCTGTGGTCCGCCATCACCGAACGCGCAAAGGCGCGTGCGTGTGGGAGAGAGAGAGGGGCGGGGGCGGGGGCGGTGGAGATTCGAGCTCTTCGTCCCCTCCCCCCAAAAGGAGGACAAACCCCACAGAAATTAGCGGGCGAACCCCCAACAAGCAGAGCAACGTCCGCGAGAACGAGTTTGAACAGAGGACGTGGGGGTGGGGGGAACCGAAATGCGCGATGTCCGCTGTGTCTGCTGCGTACTTGGGCAGACAGCAGGAGAAGAGTGCCCATATCTGCTTCATCCTCCTCCTGTTGCGTTAGCCCTTCTTCCGCGCCAAGCAGCGCATCTATAATCGTCTCTGCTCTCCACTACTTCCCCCCCACAGCGAGCGCCATGCTGCACCCCCTACCTCCTCCTACGCAGTGCCTGCGCAGCGTGTGAGAGCGTTTCGTGATGCGCTCGCCTGTGCTGTTTTTGCAGGCCACATCAATACTTAGGGCGACTAGACCCCCCCTCCTCTTGGCTCTGAAATGCATTGAGGGGCTTTACGTCGCCGTACGTCTGCCTGTGCGCTCGCGTGTGCTACGATTTTTCGAAGAGCGTCGCGAGCGTATTTTCGCTGTGGATCTTCTCGATTGCCCGCGCGAGCAGTGGGGCGATTGGTACGACGCGCAGCTTGCGCGCCAGTGCCGGGTTCTTCATGAGCTCGTCCTGATTCACACTATCCGTAACCACGATCAGGTCAATGGGCGACTCGATGAGCACATCAACCGCTTTGCCAGACATCACAGCGTGAGTGGCAATTAGGATAATGCGATCTGCGCGGTGCTCTTGTAGACAGCGCGCTACGTGAGCAATGTTAATGGCCTCATCGATCACAGTCTCGATGATGATGCACAGACGCCCGGCGACATCGCCGACGAGGGCGTAGTTCTTATACTCGCTGCGAACAGCCTCCTTACGGAGGATGAGCGCCTGACGACCCTCTTCCTGCTGCCGAAGGGCCTTTTCGATACCCAGGGTACTGTTGCTGTGGTGCAAGGCTGCGTCATGGTAGCGGTGCAGCTGAATGCTGTGGAGACCGCCCTGTGCGGTGTCGTTGGTGCTGATGTAGTTGTTGTGCATGCCAGAACCCACAACCGCTGATTCGCTGCCGACGACGGCAACTAGCTCCGCTGCCGGAGCATCTGCGGCGCTGGGTGTAATGGGACTATGCAGATACTGTATCCCGCTGGCGTCGGTGGGGGTGTTTATCAAGATGTGGCTCGTCGACACGCTAGCGACGCCGCTACTGCTCGGTGTGCAGCACTCCGCATTCCGCATCACCGGCACCTGAGCCTGCTGCCACTTGGACGGATGTACCAGCTCCTCAGGCACGGAGGGGCTGACGCAGCGGTGGTGCTCTACCCATGCGCGCGGCATATCGTAGTCATCGCGGTTGCCACCGTTGGTGCACACGGACTGCTGCGTCTCCACTCGCCGCACCGCCGTGCACACCGACACGAACTGCGTGGCGCTGTCCAGGTGGTTATACCGCATCAGCGCATCCGCGAACTCCTTTGCGCGACCGAGGAACTCGCCAGTTGGCGCGACGACTGTGATGTTCTCGAACGTGTTTCCCTCGCTCTCCAGGAGATTTGAGATGTACCGCACAAACTCGTACATGGCCGAGATGCCCTCAATCGGGATGGAGAACATACCCTCCACTTGGTCGCTGTGCATGTCCACCGTGATGACGTGGTGGCAGCCGACCGACTCAATCAACTCCGCCACGGCCGAGATGGAGGCAACATTGCGCGTGTACGAGAGGTACGGAATGACGGCCGTAATGCGCGCCGCTGCCGCGAGCTGGACGGAATGAACCAGCAGTGCGAGCTCCATCAGCGCCCCCGAGTTGCTGAGATTTTCTGACTCGAGGGCGACCATAGACTGCACGACGAACACGTCATCGCCGCGGACAGGGCACTGCAGGACAACGCTGATCTCCCCGTTCGCAAAGCGGCCGCAGCTGTTACCGGGATAGCGCGGACACTGCAGCACCTCGGTGATCATTTTCTCGCAAAAGAGGCTGCACGTGCCGGAGAGCACCCGGACCGCAAAGCGGCCCGCGCGCTCGTGGTGGGGAAAGGCGTCGGCGACAAAGAAGGTCTGGCTGTTTGGCAGGATACGCTGCGCGTTGACGCCGGTGCGGTTCTCGTACTGCTTTATGTGGCGGACGGCCTGCTCGTACGTGAGCCGGAAGACGGTGCCGTAGACGACAATGAGGTCGAGCGCCGCGCTTCGGAAGTCAATGGAGGGCTGTGAGACGTTACTCGCGTAGATGAGCCGGTCAATATTGATGACGCGCTGCAGGAGCTCGAGGCTGTCGCAGGCGCACCGCTCCAGGAACTTTTTCAGGATCTTGCGGAACGCGATTAGATTAAGTGCGCGGTACTTGGCGATGATTTCAAGTTTCAGGTAAAGCGATGGAATGTAGTCGTGCGGGAGCTCGTTGCGGATATGGTCTTCATTGAAAGTGCGTAGCTCCGCCACAGAGTTGACAAAGCTGCACTCGAGCTTGATGAGGTAGTGCTTTACACGCAGGTATGACTCATGTAGCTTCTCAAAGAACTTCTCCTGTAGCTGGATGCGGTTCTGGACAAGCTCTGCCAGATGTGTGTCAGTCGCCTTCAGCTCCGCGAAGCCGGGTGATTCAAAGAAGAGCGGCGAGAGCGGATCAATGAAGATGGTAGTGGTGCTGCCATGCAGCCGTTCGGTACTCGTCACCGCTGACGTCACCGAGGTACCGTCGCTGACACCGCGGTGAGTATATCGGTCACGGTACGTGGACTCCAACTCCTGCCGAATGTGCTCGATCTTCTTCGCAATTGGCTTCAGATCAAAGTAAGAGACGTAATTTTCCAATGTAATCTCCGTGTTGTACTCGCTGAGCAGCTGCCGGTGGAAGGCCTGGCCCTGCGAGAGATCCTTGCCAGTTTTCAGCATCGTTTCTGTGTAAACGTGCGTCAGTGTGGTTGAGCAAGGGGGAGGGGGTGGGTTGGCGATGTACTTGCGCACGCAACGACTGCCCACGGGGTGCGGTGCGCGCGATAATGTCGGTGAATAGGAATGGGGGAGGGGGCTGAGGCGCACTCGGGTCGCTTCGCTTCAGCATATGGAGAGGCCGCGAAGAGGCGATATGTGGGTGCCCGTGGAGGGGAGGGAGGCAGGAGTGAAAGTGAGGGTGCGAACGTGAGCTGGTAAGGCGTTGTCAGTGCCTATGCATGTGCGTGCGCGTGTACACTTCATCTTCGTCAGGTGGAGAGTTCCTCCAGTGCACCTGGATTGAGCAGCAGCAGCAGAGGGAGAGAGATTGAGTGAGGCGGACAGCATCTCCTGCCTGCCCCCACGAATATGACAGAGAGAGAGGGACACGAAGGACCGGGGTCATTCTTTCCTCTCTTTCTCTCTCTCTCTCTCTCGCTGTGCGTGTGCGTGTGTGCGTCTGTTGAAGAGCATAGAAGCAGTGTAGAGCAGGCTGAATTGCTGCAGCGGCGGTAGAGAAGGGGAAGAAAACGGGTTGCGGAAGAGGAGACAAGGGAGAGGCCCCCCCTTCTCCCTTCTGGCCTTTTTGGGCATCTCTCCCAGCCAAGGAGGAGGCGCTTCACACGAGCAGATCCAAAAGTGGGCTGAGAGACTCACAGGAAATCCAACACACAGATGGGGCTAAGACCTTGTCGCGTACTACTCGGCACAGTGGCGGTGGCTGCCGTGAAGTACCGGTGTATCGCTCGCTGCTCTGCGTGGGTCATGTAGGATGAGCAGGAGAGGTTCTCGAGTCGGTGACGCTGCTGCTGCTGCTGCTGTGCTGCTGTGTGATGACCCTGTGCGGGCACAGCACTATGTGCGCAATTCCCATCCGTAGCGATAGGCCTTGCCGTGGCGTTGCTTCCGCCACCGCCGCCGCTGCTGCTCGTCCAGTGATTGCTGACCCGCGTCACGGAGACGCTCTGGCGCCGGTGGAGAAGAAAGGAGCGCCAATCCCGGTCGAGTGCGGAGAGCATCGTGGCGATATTGGCGGCAGACGAGTTGACCGTGCCCGCCTTCGCGCCCCCTCCAGCGATAGCAGGAGGCAAGGGTGCCGTGTTGTCCAGCTCATGACCCACCAAGTCAACCCTGCCATGCCGCCTGCCGCCACCGGTGTTACCACTGCTGTCGTTGTTGCCGCCAGTTGTTGGCGTGAGCTCCGCGGCAGGGTTGACACGGTTCACTAGAGGGAGGCGGGTCAGCAGGCCTTCCCAGAGCTCTCCGTACGACATCCCTTCGACAGCCGGAGTAGGCAGAGAAGAAGTGTCGGCGGGGGCAACGGAGGCAGTCGGTGGCAGTGCACCGTCTGCATTCCCTCTGGACACACGTTTCTTCGTCAACACAGCGGCGCCTAAGGGCAATTGGTTTGGTTGTACGCCATCTCTGACGTCGGCAGGCGTTGACGAGGGCAGCAAGCGCAGCAGTGTCGCGGCGGTGTAAGCCTCCTGCGTAGCGAGACGAAGTAGGTGTGCCCGCCAGGTGGTCGCCTCGTTTGTCTCTGGTAGAGCATTCAATGACCTGTCGGGGGTGCTTGTCAAGGACCTCAACTGCCGCCTCCTCTTGAGCAGTTGCGGTGCGGCGACGGCGGTTACATCAGTGGGGGCCGGTAGACTGGCAGGGCTACTCTTCCCGACGGTCTGAGCAGGGGAAAGCGCTCGCTGCTGCTGCCGCCCCCGCTGCTGTTTCGCAGGCTTGCGTGGCGCCTGCGTTGTAGCGACGTGTGATGCTTTGCGTGAAGACGGCATCTGTAGCAGAGATGGCGTGAAGGCGTGCCTGTATGTGCCTGACTCCGTGGGCGTTGGTGCACAGAGTGGTGGATGAGAGAGAAGCCAGAAAAGGGGGGAGGGGGAGGGGGAGGGGAGGAGAAGTAGCTGCCATACCCACCAGAGCGCAAACCAGAGGACGAAAAGTGGAGGTGAAGGATTGCCGTCCGCCAGTGGGCGCAGCAGTAGTAAGGGGGGGGGTGCTCGCGTGGTCTAGATTGGCGCCGGTGCCTTACGTCTCGCTTTCCTCACCATCTACTCTCCCCCCCCGTGCCCCCAGTCTCTCTTTAGGCCCAGCAGCAGCGGCGTGAGAAGAGCGGCGTGAGAATGCTACGTAGCCCCCTCCGAGTTCCGGAGAGGCGAAGGATGCACCGAGGCAGTTGCGCCTCTCTCTGCCCTTCGGTTGGGCGTCATCCTTTACGTTCTCTACTTCTTGTTTACGAGTTGTCTCGCCTGGTCTCGCTCACACCGTTGCGTCTGCGGGTCAGCGGCGCGCCCATCCAACGACGGTAGTGACTTTACCCACCCACCCACCCACACACACACACACACACACGAGGGAGCCATGTGAGGGCGAAGAGGGAGAGGAGGCCGGAGGCAGGAAGGGCGGCTGCATGGCGGCCACCGCAGAGGCGCATCTGACGTCGCCATCTCTCCGTCCGTCTCCCCAAACACATAAGCCCTGTTTCCCTCCACACAGTATTCACGCCAGGAGGACGGAGATGGAGGCGGCACCGGCGCACACCAGGTCCTTAGACCGACAGCTGCCATCACAGCCACCACCACGGGGGTGAGCATCCCTGCCCACTTTCATGGCAAGACCAGGTGCATCCGGGCTGCCCGCCAGTTGCGCGCCAGGAAGGACGAGGGGAACATCTGCGAACACGCCTGACCACCCCAGCACCTCCATGGTGGGGTGTGCCGAGGTAGTCAAAGTAGAGCTGTCGCCGACTGCAGCGGCAGCCGTATGCTGCTGGCCACTTGTGTAGAGGCGCCGCGGCCGCAACTGGAGCATAGAGACTGTCGGGTCGTGAAGAGGGGAGGGCCAGCTCACTTCCGCAACACTACTACAGGCTCTTGCGCTGTGGCTACCCCTGTCAGAGGCTGTTTCACCGACGTCGTCGGTCGCGGGAGTGGAGTTTACCGTTAGGGTAGTACAACGCCAGGGCCACCATAGGTTCCTCTTGCACGGGGCGGCAGTCCCACACGGCACCCCCGAGTTCGGAAGGGGCACGACACCGATGCACACGGTGAGGTGGTCCATGGAGAGCAGCGGCGGTGACTGGGGCAAAGAGGATGGTGATTCTCGTAGCGACTCGTACAAAGATGTCGCATCTGAGTTGCGGCAGCGGTGACGCCACTCGGTTGCCATTGTGGTAGTCATAGTTGGTGGCAGCTGCGACTGCTGCACCGCTGCTGTCGCATCTGCTCGCGCTGCCTCAGCGAGAAGTAGCTGAGAGAGCAACGCTGGAGAAAAATTTCGAGCGCACTGGCTCGACACTGATGGCGGTGCAGGAGGCGGCGCCCCTGCTGTACCGTTACAGACGCTTGCAGGCAGCGCGAAGACGGGGGCGTGCTGCAGCGATCCGGCAGCTTGACCACCGTTCTGCGCCAACGAGATGTACGCCGACGGATCCGCGTCTCTGTGGCTGTCAAATACTGGGGAGGGCGAAGGCGGCGGCGTTGAGTCAAGATGCGACGGGGACGTCTCCCGTGCGTGTTGCTGTACTGACACGTTGGAGAAGCGCTGGAGAATGTCCGACTCCTCCTCGTCTGTTTCGCGGTTGTACGCGTTTGACTCACAAGAGGTGCGCGCCGCCGTTGTTGGCGTGTCAAGACGCGGCGACGTCGCGGTGGCGGCGACAGCGTTTCGTGATCCGCTCCGCCTCTTCTTGTCGCTGGAGCTGCCGCCATTCAGTGGGCTATCTGCCCGCCGGCGCTTTACAGCGGTGCCTGTTTCACTACCCTCGGTGGCGCTCGCGGGGATGCGTCTGCCGCTGACACTGCGAGCTCGCGTGCCGCTACCGCGCCGGCGTCGCTGCGCCGACGGCCGTGCTCGTTGGGGCATGCGTGCTGAGTATTGTGCCGGTGAAATAATGTTGGCTGCTCTCGACTCGGTGGTGTGTAGGCGTGTGTGCTGGGGTGCCTACTGTCTCTTGAGTGCCTGGGTGTAGAGAAGTCCAGTCGTCAGGCGGAGCACATGGCACGGCATGCGATTACGCCTCGCGTGTAGCGTTGAACAGAGCATGAGTGACAGGATGGAAGGGGAGGGAGGAAGGGACGAGAATAAGAGAATGATGTGTAGGCCAGAGCTGGGATGAGATCGAGGAGAGCGAGAGGCGCGTGACGGGACAGCAAAGAAAATGCAATTCTTCGCCGATCCACTTCGTGGCCGTTCGTGCGCGCGCGTCTGTGTGTCTCTCTCTGTGGGGGTGTTAAAGGCAACCGAGCGTGATTACCCCTTTCTGCTGCTGAAACTCGAGTGATGCTCTGATTCAGCTGATGACAACGGCACGATTGCTGACACTGTCGCTGAGCAACACTCCAGACCCTCATTCAAAGGTCAGCCCAGCGAACTGTGCTCTCTTGGATGGTTGCGGGGACGGATGCGTTGCCTTGTTCTTCCCTTGCACCTTTTCCTGAAGCTCATGAGCGGTTACTCTACGGACGCAACGAAGACAAGCACACCCCAGATGTACACGTGCCAGTATGATGGTGGTGCCAGATAGGGGAGTGGTGAGAGGGTCGTGTGTACAGTGAAGTTCTTCACGAGCGCGGAGACGGCGATGATGCGTGAATACAGCCGTATTCCCAATGACAGAAGCTCAGTGCAGCCACCAACGGACCGCTGGCAGTGGCGGCGGGAGGAGGGGGGGAGAGGTAGAAAGGAAAGAGCAAAACACCACCGCTGTTCTGTCTGGGTGCGCGCAAGGATGTGATTCGATGACGCCGGCTTCCTAAGCACTTTGCCCACCACCGCCACCACGACCTCTGCCGTTCGGCGTTGGCGCGAAACGTTGAATGGTCTGCATGAAGGCACCAAGCTGACGCTGAATGAGCAACATGTCGCGTGTGTCTTCCGGCGACGGCGGGCTAGCGTTCAGCATCGCTCGCTGCACCCGCTCGAGGGTCTCACGCTGCTTTGGGCTGAGTGTTCGCATCGCCATTTCCATCATTTGCCTTACCTGTGGAGACGGGTTCATGCCGGGTAGAACGTTGTGGCCGTTGCCGGCCTGCGCGGATGCCCCTTGGAGCTGTTGCAGCGTAGGGGTGCCATGTCCTGAGTTGTTGTAGAGGTGTTGCAACGCTGGCACGGTCGCGGGCAGTATCGTCACCTGTGACTCGATCAGAAAACAGAGCTGCGTGATGAGCTGCACCGTCTCTGCTTCCTTGTAGATGCACACCGCATTCTTCAACTGCTCTACGATGTGGACGCCGTCCAGCGTCGGCACATCGCTTGCCCTGTCGAGGCTCATATCGTACACCTGCTTGGCCAGTGTCTCGGATGCCTCTTGAGTACTCGCGGAGGTACCACCCGTGATGCTTGTGTCGCCGTTTCCCTCGCCGGCACTGATACCACTACAGACACCGTCGGCTTCGGCGTTGTAGTGATTCGTGAAGTAGTCCGCCTGCACTTCTTCGTAGCGCTCCATGACGGCCTCGGCATCCGCCGGGGTTGGCTCACGACTCATCGCGGCACGCACGCGCGCCTGAAACGCAGGCGTCTTGATGGCAGCTATCATGGCCTTGGCATAGGTGTGAACCTCATCTCTTGTGAGTTGTGCCATGGCAGCTGATGGGGACAGGGGGAACGGGAGTTATTTGGGGGTGGGGAGGGGCTAGGAAGGTTAGCATACGTCTATGAAAACTCTAAAGGTTTTGCCCAGCATGGCAGCAGTCATCGGTAATGAAATGGCGTCGCGCCACACCCGCGCAATACGGACGCAGAGAAGCGCCAAATCGTGTGTGTGTGTGCGTGTGCGGAGGAACACAGCGGCGCGTCACGGGAGTGCGCGCGAGGCGGATGATGAGGCAGATGGAGAGAGAGACAAGGAGAGGAGCGGCCAGTGAGAGAGCGGGGAGGGGGAGGGGGAAAGAGCAGACACGAACAGTACCAACGCGTCCATCAGTGAGGACTTGACGAGCATCGGAGGCTGGATGCACAGCGTGCTCTTTCTCTCTCTACGCAGCGGCAGGAGAAGTCGAGCTGGGGAAAGCTGTGAGGTTGCTTGCAGTCCACCGCGCCCGCTACGACTGGTACAAGCACTCGCGCAGGCGACAGAGGCGTTGTGGGGCAGAAGCGCTCCGAGAGAGTAGAAGGTGGCGTCTCCTTCTACTGCGAGTTGTCGCTGTGGCTTTTGTTTTCAACGCATCCGCGCCAGCACGAAGAGATTATGACAGACGCGTGCACAACCACCGCTCACGTATGCCTCTTCGGCATTAAAAGTAACATCCTGTCCGTCTAAGAGAAACCACCCCTGCCGTCGCATCGCAGGCATGCGCCTCACAGGCTCTTCTTGTGTCTTGCCTCGCCCCTTCCTCCCATAGCTGCCGCGCGAACGACTCCAGGTGAGCTTGTGTGAGCGGCATGACCTGATCCAAGAGAGCCGCGTCCAGGGCCCTTCTCGATGGCGGCGACGTCTGCCGTGCGGATATCAGGTGGTGGTCCAGGTGAATGCCCGATAAACTTAAGGAGGAAGTGGAACAACCTCAGGTCAGGAGCCTTTGGAGGCCTAGTTCCCTGTCTCTGTGCCATGCGTCTCCCTCAGTCGCTCCAAGCCCCGGCATGCCATAACATGGTGTGGGACTCATCACTATAGAGCCTAAAGGACTCGATGGTGTCACTCGGGGTGTCCTCGTCATGCCTCCGGCACCTGTGCCACTCGTTAGCCCACCCGGGAGGATGTGGGAGAGGCTACATGTCTCGCGCACACGTACTGTGGGGATGATCGGCGTGGACCTCTCCGAGCTATGGTCATCTATCAGTTGTGTTCTTCTGACCTCTGGGTGCCTCGTTGGGCTGCGCTATACAACGCCACCTGAGCTTGACAGCGTGTGCACCCAGTGATCGCACCTTCGGATCCTGGGGTCTGTTTCATGACGACGCTGTTGTCTGGGGAGGAGAGAACTTGTTGTCTGCACCTTCCATTTCAGTCGATGCCATGAGGGGGAGGGGCGTGCCTGGGTGGCTTGCTTGCATGCGGCATGACAGGTGGGGACCCTGCGATGAGACTGCGGCGACAGGGGCTCGTGCATAGGCGTGTGCCTGCGCACAAAGAACCCTTAGCGTGTCGTTCTGCGGAACCATAGGAGGGGGCAGCGCTAGATGCTCGGCCCGGGGGAATCCGTGCGGCGCGAGTGAGATCAGCGTTATCACATCAACTGCGTGCGCCACCATAGCGTGAGACAGAGTGTTTTTGGAGTCTCCGGTGGCCCGCGCGTCTCGCGTAGCTCATTCGGCACAATCCGGCATACGGGGAGGAGGAGGAGGGGAGGGCACTCCCTCTGTGAAGTCGTCAGCATGACATACAGTGGGCGGATTCAAACACGATCGGCAGGCCTGCTCGCCTCTTCGACACATTGCTAGCCCAGGTATGTCGGCTGACACCGAGCGACCGGCAGCGAATAACCGAGAGAAAGCTGCATGCTGCTTGGGGGCTCGCTCACACAATGAGTGGGGGCGCTGGTCCTTGAGCAAGCACGCACCGTGTTGGCTGGAATCGTCCGGGATTTCGCTTTTCTTATGCTCGAGCGAACGAACGGAGAACAGGAAAACCAACCACAGTCCGGGAGGCTGGGGCGACTACGCACCGATTGCCCATCTGCCGGTAGACAAGACGGGCGTGGGAGAGAGGGCGGGAACGGCGACAACACGAGTAAGGGGGCCCACACAACTCCCCAACATCGCCCAGGACGAACACACAAAGAGGAAAGAGAGAGGGGGCGGCGACTCGGCATTCGCTTTTATGATTGGTCGCCTGTGGGTTTTCATGAACGGCCCCGCAGCCGTGGTCCACTTACACACCGACACGGTGGCGGCAATCGACAGGTGCGTAGGGGTAGTCGTGACTCGTCCTCTCTCTGTCTGTCTGCTCTGGCGTGAAGGGTGAAGCAGAACGGGGCGGACGGGGAGGGAGGGGGGGAGGGAGGGGGTGTGTGGCTTCAGCGCGGGGACGGTGGAAAATGTCCCAGAAAAGAATGCCTACTCACCACTGCTTTGCCCGACCCCCACAAGGCTGCAGAGTGACACGCGTCGCGTGTACGAGAGAACAAGTGGTCGATGCGGGGCACTTGTGCCTGGTGGTTTACTTCACATCCGCTGGTTTCTCTTTCGAAGACCGAAAGGACACTAGGGACGGGAGAGGGGCGGCTGAGGGATGACAGCCGCGTGTACGTGCTAACAGGTGGGCACAGAGATGTACACACGTGGCGCACCGTCTTGGGCGAACTTTCTACACCCTTTCGGCCCCTTCTCCTCCCCCCCCGTCAACAGCCGACCCCTCGCCGTCGCCCCCCTCCCTCCTGCTACAGGTTTCTATTTCGGCTGCCTGTCCACGAGCATGGGCCGCGGGAGGGGGAAAGGGGGAAGGTACAGATGCACACAGATAAACAGACAGGCCTTCACCGCTGTCCCACCCCGGACCCGCCTGTCTGCTCCACCATGGCGTCTATCACGTCGTCGTCCTCCATGCCCAAATCCTCCGGCGTCTTGCTCTCATCAATCGGCGCGCCGTCGAACAGGAAACGAACGCTACTGCGGGAAATGCCCTGCTTCTTACAGTACGCGTCGATCAACTTCTTCAGCTGCGTCCCTCGCTTGATCTTGAAGAACATCTCTGCGCCGTCGGCGTTGACAACCTTCAGCGAAATCTGCTGTGCCGATACGGCAGCAGCGGCCTCCGCCTTTACTGGAGCTGGCGCCTCGTTGTTGGTGGGCCCTTCGGGGTCCTGGTTGTTGTGGCCCTGATTCTCCATGTTGCTGTTCTGCTTATACGAGTGTTTTTCCCTGTATGATGCGAATGCTGGCGTACAATTCTCAAAAAAGAAATGCTGAGTGGAGAGGCGTAGAGATGCAGAGCGGGCGAGGGTGATGGCAATGATGCAGCAGTGCAGCAACTAAGCAGGGAAAACAAGTGAGAGAGTGAGAGGGGGAGGGGGAGAGTGCAGGGGGAGCGTTTTGTCTCGTTTCCAACGTGCCCATTCTTTGCCATACTAGACGAACTCGGAAAACTACGCTCTACCCCCCTCCCCAGCTTGTCACAGGCCCCATGGCGTTGTACCCAGCAGCCGTTGACACCCACGTGAGGGAGGCAAAGCGCTTTACCTCCCTCACGTGCGCACGACTTCTGCCTAAGACTCTGTCCGCTTCCCGTGCTTCGTCAGCCGCTTCACACCCGCTCCTGCGCCACGCCATCCAGGACCACACCACGTGGTAGGGGCTTGAGTCTGTCACCGCCAGATGATGGTTCGGTAAGGGCAGGGAGAGAATGGCTGCTTGGCCTCACCACGCCCGGGGAGCGGGTTCTGGAGCCTGAGACGCTACGCTGGGATGTCTTTGTCAGCCAGGGAGTGAGGAAGAGTCGATCGCGAGTCGAATGGTCGGTGAGCAGCACACGCCATCGACGTCGAGGTGCCCTCGTACCACTGGGGAGTGTGTGTGTGTGTGTGTGTGTCTGCCTGTAACGGCGCGTCCATGCCTTGTGTGCGTGCCCACGTGGCTGTGCAGATCACCACAAACGCGACTCATCGATTTTGTGTTTGCTGCTGTGTTTCCTGTTTGATGGTGTCCGGGATGCACACGTTACCTTATCAAGCGCGGCCTTACGGCATCCAAGTAGACGCACACGGGTCGCTGGAGCACACTTTGTTTTGGTCTAGGAGAGAGAGAGGCGCGCTGCTCAAGCGCAGGTCAGTGTGTAGGGTTGGTGTGGACAATGCATTTCATTCTCGAATCGGTTAGATGTGTCCTCTGTCACTTTCAATTCTCTCTCTCTCTTTGGTTGCCTTGGACGGTTCCAGCGCGTCGCAGGGCATCACTCCATCGCTCTTCCAGTCACCCTGCCTTTGCCTCGACATGACGTGCGCGGAGATGTGGCTTGAAGGTGAGCGAGGGAGAAGGATGGAGGAAAGAGGGGGGAGGGGAGGGGAGGGGGAAGGGGGCTGCGTGGTGGCGGGATTTCCCTCACTAACGCAGCGAGCACCAACCAACCAACCAACCAAAGACGGGGAAACAAATAGAAAACACAACAAAGCCAAACATGACAGCGCCAGCGAATGGCTGAATTCAACAAATACACGAAGAACGTCCGAGTTGCCGAAAGCGAGGGGGGGGGGAGGGGGCAGCGAAACCATCACACCCCTACTTCGAAGAGGTGCAACAGCCGTCTGCATAGTGTGTGCGTGTGGAGAGCGGCACAGGGGAGCAAAGACATACAGAACGAGAAGTAAGAGAAGGTGAAGAGGAAACGAAAATGCTGACGAGGCACAAAGACTGGCAAACTCGCACCCACTCACTCACTCTGGCCGACTTGCAAAATATTGGCGACTCCGCCCCCCCCCCCCTCTTCAACTCGTAGGCGAGAGGTGGGGTGGGGAGTCGTGAGTGAGTTGAGGGAAGACAGCGATGGAGAGAAGCGAGCCCATGAGTGACAAGAACTCCACCATGACAGCAACACAACAGACCCGGGAACCAGTCAGGTGAGAATGAAAGAACTAAAAGGACAAAGCTGGAGAACATGAGGAGACAATGATGAGAGAGGGAGAGAGAGGGGGGGGCAGCGGGTCTGATGTTAGTCCCCCTTTACCACCCCCAGTCCACTGCAGGGATACACGGGTTAGCCAGTGTTACAGACAGACCCGCTCTGAGCATATCACTACACACACACACACACACACACACACACATCGAGAACAGCGAGGGGCACGGGCGTGATGCAGAGCCCGAGGAGGATAGGGGAGTGCACGCGAGCCCCTAGCGAAGAGGGAGGGTTTTCAGGTCGGTGGAGATCACGGTGCTGAGACCAACACACACACACACACACACACACACACACACACACACACACACGTGTGAGTTTGCCTCTGCGTACCTGACGGAGGAAAAGAGAGGTGGGGGACTCGTGTTTCAGTTATCCCTGCCCGTCTGCCTCCCCTTCCACCACCTCCTCAAGCGGACTCCTGTGCAGGCGCATCTCCCCTGCCCCCTGCCCCCGCCCCAGCCCCAGTGTGAACACCTCAGTTTCCTATGCACATAGACACATGGAGGGGTACACACTCCTGCTCGTGTGCGGGGCATCCGCTGACGTGCTCTCCGCCCCTTCCCTACTCCTCCTTCCCCCTTCAGCGCTGCGGCCCGGTGCACTGAACCAGTAGCTGACTGCCGGAAAGGGGGAGGCAGGGGAGGGGGCGAGTGGGTGTGGTGTGAGGCTGGTTGACTACACATCAAAGTAAAGCAACGCACAATGGCCGCCTGCCGGTGTCTCTTGACTTGTACCGATGCAACGGAGACCCACACTCGCCCACACATCCTTCTCCCACCCCCCACACACGTGCAGGAGGTAACAACAAACCGGGAAGTGGAGAAGATAATGAGGGGCGTTATATATGGGCGAAGATGAGGAGAGGGAAGACGAAGAGGAGGGAGGGAGATGGGGAGACACACACACACACACACACACACTCTCTTTCTCCGGCGCGGGCTCGTGTGTGTGTGTGTGTGTGTGCGCCAGAAAACAGCGGCAACACGAGCAGCGGAAAATACAACTGAGTAAGCAAAGTTAATGAGAAAGAAGGAGGAAGAGGTAGACGAGGGTGGGTATCCGCTAGGGATGCGTTGTCCGCGTATCGGAACTTCGTCAGTGCCTTATGTCCTCCCCAACTTCCCCCACGCGAGGGAGGGGGGGAGGTACCAGCCGCTGCTCTGCCCTCCTTTGGTTTTCCTCCTTCACGCGGTACTTCTCACTCCCGCTCGCATATTCTACTCGAACGGATCGGCAACGCTGCGTTGCTCACCCTGGTCGTCATACGTGGGGCTGGACTTGAGATTCTTCTCCGGCTCCACCATCATGAGGGGCTCGGTGATGCGCACCGGCGCCGGGCAACAGCAGCAGCAGCACATGGAGAAGGACACAACGGCGATCGTCAGCGCCATCATGAGCAAGGCAGCACGGCATCCTTGCGTGCACAGCTGATGCATATACGGTTGGGGCGGTGGGCGGATGTACTCGTTGCACTGGGTGTAGTTCGGCAGGCATGTGACGAGGCCGCAGTTCTGGCGCGAATCTGCAGCAGTGCACATGGCCAGGCGGCACGAGCGGTACACATCGGTGATGTCGAACGGCTCACTGGGGCGGGTTCCGTGGGAAAGTATGTCGGCCATGATGTCCACCTCCGCCGTCGAGAGGCTCTGGCGCTCATTGACGTAGCGTGTGTAGAGCGCGTGATTCATGCACTGCCAGAATTTTGCGAAGCAGTCGTTGAGCACATTACACGTCGTGTAGCCGCTCTCCATCCAGCCAGAGCTGTTGCAGTAGATGCCGCTCGTCGTGATGTTCCTGCTCGTGGCGGCACCTGTGCAAATGCACCGCTCTGTCACGCAAGCCCTGTAGGCCGGAGTCGTGTCGTAGGGCAACACACCGTACACATCTAGGATTGGCGGCAGGTACGCACTGCAGGAGATGACAGTCGGATGCGGGTTAAGAATATAGCACTCCTGTGTCGTGATGGGGCCGTCCGCGCGTGCCAGCCACACACCAGAGAGCGACAAGAGGCTCTTGTCGTTGGTGAAGCACATCGTGGTCGCCACCACGACGGCTGCCACGAGGAGCGGCGATCGAGTCACGGTGCGCATCGTTAATTGCGGAAAAGTGACCACGACAGCAACAGCAGCGACGACAGGAAGAAGAAAGGCGTGTGGGATAAGAGCGGACTAGTCAAGTGACGCAAGAAGCACAGCAGCGGAATAAATCAATGAAACGCGGAGGGCAGTTTCTCCTGTGAGCCCGGAAGTGTGTGTGTGTGTGGGTGGGTGGGTGGGTGCACGCGTGTACGTGAGACGTACGCGCGGTATGTCTACACCGCTGACGCTGCGTCTACGTGTGTGTGTGTGTGTGTGTGTGGGATGTGGCACCGCGCAGGAGGGGGGAGAGAACGAGAAAGAGAGGGGAAAGAAGTGTCATAGGGCGGCCGGTAAACCAGTGCCGGTGTGTGTGGTTAGGCGTGCCGTGATGATGCCCCCCTCCCTTCACCATGACCTCACCAGAGGGCCGCTCTGTCCCTCCGGTCTGCGCCACGAAAGCCCTAGGCGTTTTATAAAAATCTGCAAGCGCGCCGGCATTCTCGCACGTGCGGTTCGGGTGGTGGTGGGGGAGCGGGAATAAGGTGAGGCAGGGCCTGGACGAGGTATCAGGTTGCGTGTGAAGGACGAGGCTAGTGGTGGAAGGAACACCCGCTCCGCTAGCCCCCCCCCCCCCCCCCACCGTCTCGCTCTCTCACTTCCGCTACACACCTTCTTAAGGTAACGATGGGGGTACGTGTTGGTTAGTTGGCCACTTGTCTCGTCGTGCATCGGCACATGAATCGCACACCGGGCGAGGGAGGTGGAGAGACAGCGACCCGAGTGAGCGAAGAGAAGAAGGAGGGGAGGGAGGGGTACGCGCACAGCACGGCGAGACACGCTCTCCCCCTTTCCCCACCTGACTTTTCCCCAGAGCCCATCCAACAGAGCACTTGACAAGAGAGGCGCGCGCAGATACATGCGGAAATACACAGAGGGAACCCCGCCCCTTCCTCTCTCTCCCCCTCCCCACACACACGGGGAAAAAGTGAGAGGCCCCCTGGAGAGTGGCATTCTGACCCGCAGGCAGACGCACAAACCCAGCACTTTGCAGAGCACAGGTGGAGAGGGGGCAAAGTAGGAGAAGACTTGAAGAGCGTATGACACCATGCCCGCACACGCAGGTATTGTGCATCGGCAGTGAACAATGGCACCGCCACCGTTGCGGCGCATCTCAGTTCGCCTTTTTACTACCGTCACTGGCAGAGACCCTCAGCGAGAGTGGGCCGAGTGCTTGCGTGTGCAGTATCAGCAGTCCCCGGCTCAGAGACGCTCCGTCCCGACACTTTGCAGCAACCCTCTTCTTCTCCCTCGCTACACAGCGCGCGCCTTCCCACCCCTTCCAGAGCTCCAGCAAGAGCAGCAGAAGCGATCGGTGCCACTGCAACTTACAGCTCTTCGGGGGAGGTCAACATCAAGAAGCCTATGAGAGCCAACGCCAAGTATTTGATCAGCTTTGACTCATTAAACAGAATTGTGATGTAGCCCAGGCGTGGCATGTAGGCGTACGTCTTGCCGATAATCATGTCCTCCTCCACCCACTCCCGCCCGCGACTGAAGAGAAAGCGGTCGTCATTGACGTTATTATCGCCCTTGGTCAGGTAGAACTTCTTGTGATCCTCAGCGCGCTCGTGGATGCGGAGTACTCGGTGCACTATCGGTATATCATGCTCCGGCAACGTATAGACAATGATGTCACCCACCTCTACTGGGTACTCCGGTCGATGGTGCAGCAGGAGCACATCGCCGCGCTGGTAGCCAGGTTCCATGCTCCCGCTCAGCACCACGACGATGCTGGCCTCGCAGTTGGTGGCTATAGCCACGCTACGCCAGCCAACGAAGATAATGCTCAAGAAAGGCCAATATTTAGGACTTGCTGAATGACATCGCGAGGGCGCAGCGACAGCAGCGTGTCGATGTGTTCACGCATGGCGTGTGTGTGTGTGTGCCTGTGCGAGGGGTGGAGATCGGAAGGGTGGGAGGGGGGAGGGAGAGGAGAGGAAAGAAAGACCTGGTGATGTGTGCAGCACACAGACGCGCATGGTTGCGACAGCGGTAGTGTGGAAGGCGGCGTGGGAAGAGGTGAATGTTGGGGGAGAGAGAGTTGGGTGTGACGACGAAGGGTGTCGGGGTGAGAGAGAGAGAGGGATGCGCGTGGCAGGCGTGAGAGGTGCGTGAAAAACAGAGCGGCGCTGACTGGGTCGCCGATACACACGCACAGAGAACAGTCCACGCAAGCGCAGCTTCATGTACGGGTCTCTCTGTCCGCAGTTTCTGCTTCCTTGTTCAGGCGCATCTGTCCTTCCCGAACGCTTCACTTCACATATGCAAGCCAGAGAGAAAGAGAGCGAGGGAAAGAGGGGGAACGAGAGAGCAGTGGCGCACGTTGCCCCTCCTCCTCCCTCTCCCCTCTCCGTAGGCACACGTAGAGGTGTTATATGCAGGTGTGTAGAGGTGCGTGCGTACGTGTTGGTGTGAGTGTCTGTCTGTCCGCTTGTTTTCGTGAGGTAATGGAGCACCAAGAGGGCACGACGGAAACGCATGAGATGGACGACACGTACCTCTACGTACCGACAGAGGGAACCAGAGGAAGCGCCGACACTGAGAGGCACGTCCGCCCCAAAGGCCGACAAGGATACCAAGAACAGGTGTGTACAGCTTACCCGCACATCATTACAGAGCGCATTTGTGCGCATGAGATCAAAGAGTCTTACGAAGTGAAAGAGGGGAAGGAAGAGGAGCGGGCAAGGGGTGCTGTGAAGACGGGACGAGGCGGCCAACGTCCCTGACAACCACACTCGCCAACGAAGTCCTCATCGACCCCCCCTCCCCCCCACCCCACCCACGCCTCCCTTCCGTCCCTCTTTCGTCTTTGTGGGTTTTTTCTTTTCATCACCGTGTCGCTCGCCCCGCCCTGGAAGAGAGGTAAGTGGCGGCTAGACGAAATGCGCCCAAGACACTCGCACCGAGGAATGACTCGCAGAGTTATCAACTAGCCCTACAACACACACAAAGCGCACCGAGAGAGGCGCGCCACCTATGCAACCCGGAAGATACTTCGACTGCCGTCTGTCAGCGTTGGCTCAGCCTTCGCTTTCGCGCCAATACCGTCACTGGCACTACTGCTCTCCCACACACCCGCCTCCTCCATGCGCAGAGCCGCCTGTTTCAGCAGCGACTTGCTCTCTGCGTTGCCGACGCACATGTACGCGAGGTCCGCAAACGTCATTTCTGACCGTGCCGTGCCACCAATGCGCACACCGACGTGGTGGGCGATGGGCGGCCGCGTTACGGCTGGCAGGAAGTGCTGGCTGAGTACCTTTAAGAAGTCGTGAAGAGGAAGTCCATGTCGCTACTGAAGGCAGTGAAGATGTGGATGTAGTGGTGCGCGACTTCGAAGAGTGCCGACGTGGCGGCGGCAAGGGCAGCTCGCTTAACGTGCGCGGGGACAATCGTAGCCTTTGCCCATCCTCGAGTGCCGCCTTCGAGCCGGCGCTTTTGCTTGCGGCGTCGCCCGTCGCCCGGTGCTGCTGGCGCGCCGCTTCCGGACTCCTCAGGGTTCTCTTCATCGACGCCTCAATGCTGTCAACATCTGCATCGCTCTCGTTCGCCGTAGCCGCGTCCACATGCGCCGCCATCGCTGCCAGCCCACTCGCCAGTACGTTGAGCACACGTGGCGAGAACTCCTGCGACTCCATTCCGCGCATTACACACGTGAACAGCGCGCACATTAGTGGAGGCAGCATCGCTGGACGGACCACAGCACCTGCTGGTGTGCCGAATGGCCCACCCACGTCTTGGTGAGCAGCAGGATAAGCTGCACCAGCTCGCCCTCGCGCAGCAGCGGCGTCGTCGATGCCTCCGCGCAGTGTGGCGCTCTGGAGCCCTCCAAGAGAGAGAGCAGCACCAGCCACACATTGTCGAGCAATTCCTGCGCGGCGCTACTGTTGATGCGAGGTTGTCTCACACCCCGGCACGCGATCAGTTGCTGCTGCGATGCCCAGGAGGCAATCAGCGCAGAGGCGTCGGAAGCGCTTGATACGGCAGGGTGTGCGGCAACGGCGGCACAGACGCGGATGCACAGTGAGGAGAGGGATGGACTAGTACCACCGTGAACCCCCACTGCCGCCAGCGGCGCGGCAGAAGAGGACGGGACGAGAGCCACACCAGCAGGTGCTGCGCATGTGGCAGCAGCATCTCAGCTGGCAACGTGGGTGGACAGAAAGCAAGTGCACGAGCAGCTCCGCCGCCGCCGGAGCTGCCACAGCGAAGGAGCTCGCGTCTGCGCTGGAACGAAGTGACGCTCTTGGAATAGTGCTCGTCAGCAGGCAATTCACGTGTTCGTGGAAGAGCGGTGGTGCTCCCTCAGCAGTTAGGACGCGGTGCGTATTCGGCAACGCCCGCAGCATCGTCGCCACACGGGTGTATGCGCTGGTGGTCCCCGCCGTCGCTGCATCCCCTTCCACAGAGACGGTTATGTCACAGTAGGCGCAGAGAAACGCCCTCATGCGCGCCTCCGAGTCATCTTTAAGTCCTTCAGTTATCGCAGAATCGTCTAAAAGGGCAGCCGAAACGCACTGAAGCTTCCACAAGAGCCACAGTGCACACACGCCTGCTTCCTCGCCAGCGCTTAACAGCCGCATCCACAATCGGTCGCATACGCGGCCCACATGCACATCACCGCGTGCCTCTTCTTTGGTCGCTGTCGCCGTAATCCCGAAGAAGTCGGCCAGCTGACAGCGCAGGTTGTTGCCTGTCACACCACTGACTGCGTCGTTGCCGTCGTCGCCCGTCGTGCGAGAGAGAGCGAGCACTTCAGCTAAGAATGCGTCGATACCGCCTGATAGCTTGCTGTGGTGCGCCGTCGGCTCGCTGTCGCCATGGCTGCGGACACGCTTCGAGCCACACCGCTACCCTTGGACATCTGGTGCTGCTTGCTGCGAGCGCTCGACCACATACAAGTGAAGAGCTGGCGAAAGGTAACACACACCTTCTGTAGAACGGCGGCGGATGCGTTCCACTCACCCTCTGCTGTGTGGCTGAGATGCATCACAGTACACGCAATAGATCGTAGCTGGTCACACCACAGCTTCTCCACCGCCTCCAAAGCACGGACGAGGCAACTGCCGCTGCCCGAGGAGCAGAAGAGACCGTGGCGCCGTTGGCCATGCACCAGCGCCGCCGTCTGTCGTGTCGCGCACGTGTCGCCGTTTCGCGCCTGGTGTGGTGGCAGTAGATGCGATATGGACAAACAAATGATGCTCTGCGGGCGCCCCATCGTGGCCATCGAATTGCGGGAGAAACGCCGTCAACGCGGCAGTAGCGGCCGCGCCGGTGGAGGCGCCGTTGCTCGACGCCATCGCAGCGCCGCGTGTGTGAAATCCACTGGCGACGGCGTGCAGGAACACGACCGCTGGCGTCTGCGCCAATATCTCAAGGTTTCCGTCGGTTGTCCTGGCCCGCCACGATGCCTGCGCGGCTGCCACACAGACCTGGTAGAGCAGCGCGAGCGTACTCATGCTAGCGCTGATTACAGCGTCGGCCGTAGCGAGGGTCAACGGCATGGCCACCGCCGTATCGTCACCGCAAAGGTCTGTCAGAGTGAAGAGGCGCTTCACGAAGACAGGGGCGAAGAGTTGGATGCATACGCCGCGCAGTTCGTCCTCGAACGTCATGTCCTTCAAGGCGACAAACACCTCCTCTTCCTCTTCTTCGTTGACCACTGTGGTGAGGGTGGACGTTGTCAGCGTGGCTGGCGCACTCAGGTCACTGAGCGAGGTCGCGGGCACCTTCAGTGCCTCAACGTAGGCCACTGACATGCCGCAGCGTGAAAGGGCCGGGACTGTTGGGCGTGCTACCGATGACAACGCGACCGCCGATTCCCTCGCCAGCGTTAGCAGCACCCGGCGGAGCACACCCGCGGCGCGTGGCTCACTACGGAGTGTACACAGCAGTACCGATAGGAGCTGCCGCATGAGCAGTGCAAAGCTGTGCATCTCGGTAGAGCGATGAGGGTCTGCGCTGATTTCCATCGGCGTCGCGAGCCGCCCTTCGAGTACTTCCGCCACACCCTCGCTACGTGCGTCACGGCGCACACCGTGTGCGCGACGACCGAGGGCCAGTACGGGTTATGACCCACCACCGCGTACGCTGCCACGAGGGATGCCGTGAGAACCATCCACTGCCGCCGGGCTAGCTCGCGCCGCTGACGCGCGGGCAAGGACGCGCTCTCGCAGAATGTATCGCAGAGATCTTCAACGGGCAGCGACACAAGTGCGTCGACAAGCGCGCGCGTCACCGTCGCAGGGATGCACTGTAAACACCGCGACAACCACGCCGGTGTCTCTGTTCTCTCGGCGGAAGAAACTGCGGCGGAGCGCAGGAGAAGCTCCATCATCGAGGCACGCGCATCCTTTTCCTTGCCAAGCGCCACCAAGCTGACCCACTCCTCCGAAGTCATTTGGTTCGCCAGCCACAGAGACACACCGGCCGGCCGCAGGTGCGCTTTCGCAGCCGTGTCAAGCCTATCTTTGCCCAGGCAGTCCCACAGGTGCGCCACCATGTCACGAAGCTCCGCCTCAGGCCCTGCATGAGTTCCGAGGGCGACGGTCACTGCGCGCGCTAGCGACAGGCGCTGTAGTATAAGCGAAGGAGGAAGGAGTTCCAGCTGCAGCGGTCCCGGCACCGATGGCGAAGGTGCCACGACGTCGCTGTTGTCATACCACTCTGGCCGTGCCTGCAACAAGGGTTGTAACTCCGCCAGTGTCAGCGAGCCAACGAGGTTGCCCACGTGGCTCGTGAGCTGCCACAAGACATCCTCCAACATGCGGAGGTAGTCGTGCACATGCTGGGTGCCGAGGTCTTGCAGACAAAGAATGGTAACCGCACGGCATTGGCGGATCGTATATATGTGTTGAATCATCAGCAGACGCCTGCCGTGCAAGAGGTCACCATAAAGGTCCTGGCCCTGGTTCCACTGTCCCGCGCTGCTGCTGCTGGGTTGACCCTCTGCAGCTCCTCCACGGCGGTCATGAAAGATGCGCTCAGCAACAGCTCCAGTTGCGCTACATGCTCCAGTAACGCACTGGCAGAGACAGACGTCGGCACAACACCTGCGAGAAGCGCTTCCATGAGCTCCAGCGCTAGAAGCATGCGCTGCACTTGAGCGTCATCGTGGGTCCAGGGAGACGTTGCAGTAGACGCCACCTCGCCTTGTTCCTCGTCCTGAGCACCGCTGCTGATTTTGCCGTTGCGAGCCTCCACAAGCTCCGCCGCAACGCTGCTCAGACGCCCCAGAAGGCTCTCGGGGTCTAATGACGTCCCGGCCGCTTCTATGAGTGCCTGTCGCACTGAGGGATGCGAAAACACCACACGCAAAGAGCGGATGGAAGACGCCGTATCGCCGCTGCCACCCATGGCCACAGAGACGGCGTTAACAGCAAAGTCGCGCTGCTCGAGCAGGGCGTCGACTAGGCGCGGCAGGTCGTTGCTGCGGCCCAGGCGAGCCGTAATGTCGCGCACAAAGGCTACTAACATACTCGACAAGGGCGAGATCGACGGGGAGAGATGGGGTGGCGTGGTCATCCCTGCTGAGGTGATCGCGGTGCGCGAGGCAAGACGGAGGATGGTGGGGAGGCTCATGTCCACCACCTGCGGCGCCACCTTCTCGTACGCTGTCAGGCACATTGACAGAGCCGTCTCCACCGAAGCGCGTGTTGCAGCGTCGTCATTGAGAGTCAGCACCGCGCTTCCCACGGTGACGTTGGCGAAAGGTTCTTCCTTGGTGCGATTGCCGTCGCTGTAGGCCCCGATGCTGCTGCTGACAACATCGCCGCTTTCACCATCATTGGCCCCGCTCACCTCGTGTGTGGGGCGCGCGGTAGCTGCTGCCGCGACGGGGTGAGTTCCAGTAACGGGGCCACTACCTTGGCAAATAACAAGCCCAGACACTCGTAGCCCATCCCCTTGTTGTAGCGGATGTCCTGCGCGAGGTTGAAGAGGGGCTGCTGCTGTTCCTGACTGCTGTGGTGGCGGTTGGTGTGACGCCGAGCAGCAGCGACAGCAGCAGCCCCTGCTGTCATCTGTGCATTGTTGACCAGAGACGCCTCCACGATGGCAAACATGCGTGCAATGCTGTTCCACGACACACTGCGCAGCCCGTAGTGGTCTAGCAGTTCTGCCGGGTAGGCCTCCATGAAGCGGTGGAGACCCAGAGTGAGCTGCTCCAGCAGAATGAGAGGCAGGTTTGTGTTGCCATCCTCAGATTCGTGCATCTGCCGAGCTGTGTCAGAGGCGGCACCTTCGCCATCGCCGTCGGTGCCATCACGGGCACCAGCCACAGAGTTAGCGGCAGCTGATGGCCGCAGTACCGAGATGAAGGAGAGATATGAGGCAGTCGAATGCTTGGAGAACTTCGAGAGAAGCGACACACGACTGGCGAGGGATGTCAGACTGCCGCCAACGCTGGCGTCAGCGTGATCGACGTGGCGAGCGGTTTGGAAGGACGAAGAGACTCCGTTTCGTCATCTCCGCTGACGCCACGGCGCTGCCGCTGGTGACAGCCGCCAGTCGAGGACGCGGAGTCGGAGCCACTGCTATGCACCGAAGATGCACCGCTGGACACCGAGGAGGGTCCACCGCCCGGCGCTTCGTCCAGAAGCAGCGCCTTCTGCCTTGCCCTCTCTTTCCGCTGCTGCCTGTGCGACGTCCTCTCGAGCCCGCGACGCGCGCGGGACTGCTGCTGCAACACCAGCCGTCGCTGCTCCTGCGCGAAGGAAGCCCACGACTCATTTCGGCAAAAACTCTCGAAGTAAAACGGTATACTCACGCACCACTGCGCGAGCACGAGAGCCGCGCGAGCGTGCGTCACCTCTTCGTAGTCATCGATGGTCCGGGTGTTGCCAGCAGCGGCACCCGCCAGCAGCGACTCCACAAGCCCTGGGTCAGTCGGCGGCGTTGTAGCAAACGTGAACAGCGCGTACTCGGAGGCCTGGCGCACATTGTGCTGCATTAGCCGTAGCTCATCCTCGCGGAAGTACACCACGTAGCGAGTCGCGCGGTTGCACGCGGTGCTGGACAGAAGCTGACTCAGCCAGTACTGCACGTCATCGCAGGCTCGGCTGAGCTGCTCCGCGAGCCCCTTCGAAAGGTCCGCGACCGCGCCGAGCGCGCCGTGCAGCATGCTCAGGCGCTGGAAAAGCGAAAAGATGGAAAACAGGCTGGCAGCACAAGAGGAGGTGGGTGAAGGCTGCTGGGCTCCTGCGAGTGAGCACCGCGCAGACGCCTCGATGTAGCGACGAAGCAGACTCAGTAGCACCGGCGCACGCGTCGCAGATGCCCCATGTACCGCTGCTTCCTCCCCAGTTCCATTGACTGCGTCGTTTGTAGCGCGCTGGAGCTTCTCTGTGGTGGCTTCGCTGTTGCAACTGCTGTGCCTGTGCCGCTGCTGGAGTTGCTTGTGCTTGTTCGCGACAATTTTCAGAAGCGCCGCGCAGGGCCGGGTGTGGTAAAGGTGGTTGATGGGATAGCTCACCTGTACGCGCCGCAGCATCTGCGCCGTTGCAGTCACCAACACGAGCACCTGCGCAAGGATCGCCTTCCGCTGCTGCTCTTCATCGCTGATGCTACCGGGCTGCAACTCCCCTCTTTCCGGTGTAGCAGCATTCGAACCGATCGAGACATCACCCAGCAGTAGGAGAGCAAGGTCAGTGCTGCTTGTGAGAAGATGTGCCACCGCCTTCGTAAAGTCATCTGACGAAGCATTGCTTCTCAGAGAACGGCTGCTTCCGATTGCTACTGTCATTTCCTTCAGCAGTGTCAGCAGCTCGAGCGCCTGTGCGTAGGGGACTGCGAAGATGAGAGAGGCAGCTGTGGTGCCGTCCTTACTGTTGCTGCTGCTGCCGCCGCCACTGCTGGTACTCACGCGCTCCGCAGCAGCCTTCTTCGCCTGATGCCCTGTGCCAGCTGCTGTGAGCACTGTGCTGTCGTTCATGCTGACCACAGGCGCAGTCGCTACGTTGGTGTTGACTTCGAACAGGTGCTGCGTGGTGAGAGCCACCGCGAAGCTCACGGCGTACACAAGCGCTTCTGTGTAGCGCGCTGGTGCCTTCGAGGTATCCGAGATGCTGTCGGCGTCGCCGCCGCGAACGGCCTGCACCGCCTCCTTCCACGTGCTCAGCAGCGTAAGGGCATAAATGTTAGTTCTTCGGACATCCTTGAGTGACGTGCTCACAAAATCCTCTACGCTGTGCCGCTTCAGCCCGAGAGAGCCATACCGCTCCAGCCGCTGAATTGCTGCACAGGCGATCATCGTCGTCGCTGCCGACTGACCGACCAAGCGACGAGCCCAGGGAAGCAAAGAGCGGAAAGGATACAGGGGGTGGGGGGGGGGGGGGGGCAGATTAGAGTGTGGGAGGGGAGGGGGGGGGAGGGGTGACGAGATGGTCCTCTCCCCTTGTTCAGACGCGACGCCCACCCAAACGCAGAGAGGAAAAGGAGCTTTACTCCTCCGCACGTGTTCTTCAGTGCTTTTGCCTGAGAGCCGCGTGTTGTGCGGGTGGCGTGCCGTTATGTATGCGATTAACACCCAACACTAATTACAACTAAAGAAAAAACAACAACAACAACAAAAAGACGCACCACCGAGCGAGAGGCACAGACGTGGGTTCGATTCCCCCCCGTTCAGCCTTTGCACGTCGTTCCTCTGCAGCAACGACGTCCTTCCCTCCTCCCACAGAAGAAAAAAAAAGAAAATGAACGCCGGCAACGTGAGCGGCAGGAAGGGGGAGGGGGAGGGGGAATGACGCGCACACACGCACACACACCGAGTGGAAGAGAGTGGAAGAGTGGGAGTTTCAGTGTTGGAGAAGAAAGGGGGTGGAATGCGCATACGAGGGCGTGCGTAGAGGGGAGGACGCGCAGACGGCTGAGCGGGAAAGAGGGAAATCTCGTGGGCAAAGGACGCACCGCTGATGGGTAAAAGGAGCATCAGCGATGCAGGCCGCCGGTGCTCAGAGTGTGGTGGGCTGGGAGAGACCGTCACTGGCCATACCGCCGACGTAGCAGTCGCGTGTTTTGGTTCTCCTCCGCCCCCCTCCTCCGCTCCAAGATTTCTGCGCCCCCCCCCTCCGGCACGGTGACTAAGCGGTAAAAGGCGAGAAAACTACGAATGTCCCTCCTCCGTGGCTCACTTTCAGCAAACTTTTGGACGCAGGAAGTCACGCCCACGTACCTCTACTCACGTGCCAGCCTTCTTCGAGGCAAGAAGGGGAGGGAGAGGAGGCGAGAGGCGGGGGGTACAGACGCAGCCCCTCTCGCCGCTCACCTCCTCTCCCTCGATGGACGTTATCGCCCCTTTGCTCTTGTGCACTTTCTTTTCGCGTTCCTCTGCTTTAGGTTATGGAGGGTGGGTGGGGAGTGGGGGGGGGTACAGACGAACACACAATCACATTCAACTTTACCCTCACCCACAGACTCGCCACAGGCAGGCCTACAGGAAGAGAGACAGGCGCCGCCCTCCCCCCTCCCCGCACCCGTTCAGCGAGCAAAAGAAAGCACACCCACCACAGTGCGGCTGTACACCCACGCAGGCAGACACACGCACACACGCACACCGACACGATGGGAAGGGTGGGGCAGACGTACAAATGCATCTCGACAGGCAGACGGGGAAAGGAAGGGCGCCTCGTGCATCAACGCATACGTAGAGACTCATCGGCCACAATAACTCGCACTTCCTCCATCGCCCCACACGTGCTGCACGTCCTCACTAGCGAGGCATGGCACCCCTCCCTCCCTTCATCACCTCTTTTGATCCTTGGCGAGCTGCAGAGACACCTTCGAGTGGAACGCTACTAATCTTCGTAGACCGGCGTGTCAGCCACGGCGCGCTGGCGTGCCTCGGCGCTTGTGCTGTACGGCAGCAACGCGCTATTGCTCTCCATAGGCAGGATGCCTGGCTGCAGCACAGCACCGGCACCAAGGACACCGACTGCGGATGCACCAGGCGCGCCCATTCGTGAGGTCGCCGCCGTGGAGAATAAGGTGCCCTGCTGCATCTGCCTCTCCAAGTAGTGATCAACGCTCTTCTTGAGCCGCTGCTCAGTCACCTTGGTGAAGCGGGCTGCAATGTTGTTCGACTGTACGGCGAGAGACAGCCCCTGCCGCTCCGCCTCGGCACGCATGGCGCGGTCCAGAAGCAGCCGGCACATCTCGCGGCACTGCTCGTCGCTCAGAACCGCCGGCTTGCCGTGCTTACCGCGGCGGTAGAGGGTCAGCTGCTCCATGATGCTGCGCTTCGCGTTCGAGCGCCAGTCCGCAGACGCAGTGCTGCGGCGCCGTTCTGGGTTCCTGTCGCTGTCGCGCCGCGCTTGCCAGAGGAGCGACCGTGGCGGTAGGGCTCATTGGCCTTGTCGTCCTCACCATTTCTGCTGTACGCCGAGGCCACAGAGGTGGCCCGAGACGTGTTCACAGATGACCCCTCCACCGACGAGAGCCCGCTCACGCTGCCGCGGCTGCTTCGACGATGGTGTGGGCGGCGCGAGCGCTGCTCGTAGTCGAAGAGGTACGGGTACGAGCTCGGTGCCGAGCTGTGCGTGGAATAGAAGAGCGATCTGCCGTCCTCCGTGGGCACCGAGGCATCCTCGCCGTCGCGGCCGATAGACGCAGAGCGACTGCCCACGCCAGCGGCTTCGTCCACCGAATCCAGCACACCTGGCTCCAGCGTGCTGGCCGCGGCCAGGCCAGCATTTAACGGCACTGTTTCCAGCGTCACCGGTGCCTCCGTGTTGCAGCGCAGACTGTGAAACTGAAAAAATGCCTCTCGCCGACGCACCGCGTTGGAGGCGTTCAAGCGGCTCTGCTGTTGGTTCTCCATCAAGTGCTGCTGCGCCGACAGCGGCAGTGCAGCTGCGGTGGACGACGACGAGGGAATGAACGCGGTGCTGACGCCGGCGAAGCTGTTCAGGTCGAGGAAAGAGGCGCCGTCACGGGCGGCGACAGTCCTGCGGTCGTACCACTTCGTAGCGTGGTTCCGCATACGTTCCTGCATCGTTGAGTATGCCTGTGAAATGTACGATGTGGGCCGGACTTTCTGTGCCTCTGCGCCGGCGTTTACGAGCAGCATCATGTCTCGCCCACGCTTCCACTTCTCCATCGGCTTCGGCACTGCGTAGAAGCCGGTCTTGCTGAGGCCACGCCTGCTGGACTTCATCTCTTCGTGCTGGCGACGCTGCTGGATGTACTTGCGCATCACCTCCGTACCGTCCTCGCGCGCTGTTACGGCGACTGCGCGCAGGTGCTCCAGCAGCGTGATGACAGACGTATCTTGAAAGGTGCGGGTGCGCCGCTGCACCGCACGTCGCGCCCGCACCGCAGCGTAGCGGTCAAATGCGGCGGTAGAGGCCGGTACCTGCTTGGAGACAAGCCGGCGAACCACATCGGCCACACTAAGCGGCTCGTTCAGCTTTTCGATTGCTTTCGACAGCGCATCCACCTCGTTGCTCCCAGCCGTTGACGTCTCCCCCTCCTGCTGCTGCTGCTGCTGCTGCTGAAGGCGCTGCACCAGCACCGACTGAAGGTACACCCGCTCCGCTGCCTTGCGGCGCAGCTCCGCGTCAATCTCGCGCACAACCTCGCCCCCTTGTTTCGTCAGCAATAGCCCCTCGTTGGCCGCCTCCTGCGCCAGCTGCTGGTACTCGTAGTTGATCTCCATGAGGTATTCGTACGCGTAGGGGCACGACGTTGAGAGGCCTGGAATGTCGGGCGCCACCCGGCTCAAATTCAGCGCTGAGAGTGCCTGACCCATACGGCGTCCAGTGCCGAGCCCGCGCTGCTGTCGCTGAGCACCGCTGGTAGTGTGCCGACCAACTGCGTCGCCTTCTCTATTCTCGTCCTCGCCCTCCTCATCGGAGAAGAGCTCTGCTTCCAGCGCCGCCCACGCTCCATCGTCACGCTCCTTCTTCGTGCTGCTCTTCTTACTGCTGCTTGCCGGAGCATCGTCCCTTCCATTGGCCAAGCCGTGACCGCGCTCGCCCTTGTACTTGTTTTCGATTGCCGTCGCTGCGAGAAGCTCATCATCATCGTTGTCGTCACCATCGGTATCGTCGTCGATGTCGCGGTGGTGCACCGACGGCACAGATGTGACTTCCTCGCGCTCGCGCTTGATGGTCGCCTTGGCCGCCTTCTTCGCCTCCTTGGCCGCCTTCCTCTCTTTCTTTCGCTGCTTCTCCTCTTTATGACGCTGACGGCTGCTGCTGCGGCGACCGTACAGATGGTCGCCTTCATCGTCATCCGCGAGCAGGAAGGTGTCGAGGGACCCCCTGCCTCGTTCTCGTGCTGCCACTCTTGTGCGTGTTGGTTCCCCACGGTGCTGTCGTCTTCGCTAGCCTGAAATCCCTCGAGAATCTGCTGGGCCGTTGCCACACCAAGCGCGGCCGCCGGGTTCGATGCCTTGGCAGTATCCTGGGGGTGTAGGGGCTGAGGTCCACGTCAGGAACCATTACAGTGCTGTCAAGCCCGAGTAGGTATACAGCTGAGTAACCCTGCGGTAGCTCCGTCTCGGTAATCTCCTCTGCCGGAATGTGTAGCGCGGGCTGGTAGACGCCGTCATAGAGGGCCCATCGCAGCTTTGATGTGCCCGACATGGTCAAGGAAGAACGAGGAAGTGGTGGGGGTGGGATCGAGGACTGGAGAGAGGAGGAGGAGGAGGAGGAAGGGAAGGAGGAATGGTGTGTATGAGCGTAGTTATGTGTGTGTGTGTGTGTGGTGACGACTGCTACACTGCTAAAGCTTCCAGTTGTGAGCGTGGCGTGACTCTGTTGTGTTGCTACTGCGCTGTGCACCCCTCGTCGTCGTCGTCGTTTCCGTTGCCGAAGTCAACACCTATCGGTATCGCTAGCGCACTGCTATCGCTACCACACAGATGACACAGAGAGCGAGAACACACAACTAGGAAACGGAAAAGCGAGCAGAGACGTGCAGCGCCGCTGAAAGTGGCGTGTGCATGCAGATCCACACAGGCGCGACAGGTAGTGTGGCGGAGAGCGGGAGGATGGAAGGGGAGGGGAGGAGTGCGGCAGAGGCATACAAGTAGAGAAGGAGACGTTGTTGGAGGAGGAGCTCAGCCACGCCGAGTCCACTGGCAGCTGCTCAAGCATTAGGTCTCTGCGGGCATGTGTCGCTGTAGCACTTGGTGAGTGATCGTATGGCCACGGTGGTGGTGACGGGAGGCACAGGGCAGATAGGCGAGGCTATCCTCCTCCTCCTCCTCGTCGTCGTCGTGTGTTGGCCTTCTGTATACCGGCACGATAGACATCCCTAAGCTTTATTGACCGGTGACGTCACAGAGAGAGAGAGAGAGAGAAAGGCGGAGAGAGGTACACACTGCAGCGTGGTACTCGGCATTCGCCCCTGTTCTCTCGTCGTGGTGGTTGCATGCTTCTCGGTTCTTTTCGGTGTTGCGGGCACGTGCCTGTTCAGTCACACACACACGCACACACACGCACGCACACACACGCACGCAGAGCTCCACACTACGCGACTGTTATGGGCCCACACTCATATGTGAAAATTCAAACGTGGGCGGTACTACACCACCCTTTCTCCAACTCTTGCCGTTGGGGGGGAGGGAGGGAGGGAGGAGGCCATGCCCCCCCCTCTCCCCCCTCTCCAGTGTCGCCCCCACTACGCATGAGCGACGCTGTGTTGTGGCCCACCTTCTTACCTCGACGCCGCGCTTCCCCCTCCCCTTCCACACTCTCCAACACCGCTTCGGAAGGACGCCGAGACAGTGACGTTGTCCCAACACGCGCGGTACAGCAAAGGGTGCCCCGCCCTCTCGTTCCTAGAACGCGCCGCCTACACCGGCCCTGATCGCGACCAGGCAAACCAACAGCACAAGCCGACGAAGCAGGAGAAGGCAAGGGGGGGGGGCGCGAGTGGGAAGACAAGCGAGCCACGGCAGCGCTTTTGTCGGCATCGTAAGACCCTCTTTCCCCCCTCTAACCCCCAGGCGGACAAGGCCGAGGGACTTCGCCTCGCCTCGCCTCACCTCACTTCTCCCTGGCCACCCTCGTTTGCGCATAACGCCTGCGGACGGGTTTCGGCGTTGCGCCGTAGATGGGCCGTCGGCGATTGCCCCAGCGGGGGTCCTACTGACGGCGAACATCGCCACCACCGCTGTTTCCGCCTCGGCGACGTGGTGATCGGTCACGCCGGCGACGGCGACGACGACGGCGACCGCGAGAGTCGCCGTGGTTTTCGCGGTTGTCATCATCGCTGTAGGAGGCGTCGCTGCCGCTCTCCTCGCGGTGTCGGCGTCTTCGACCGCCACTGCTGCCACGACCCTCGCGCTCGAGGCGGTGCCGTGATGACGAGGAGGGCTGGTGTTGGTGGTCGCGGTCGCGCGAGGTTGTGGCCGGTGGCGACGCGGCTTTCTCCTCCGCAGCCTCTACCACCGCCGCGCTCTTCTCCATTACCTTGTCGACGTCGCTGTATGTGATTGGAATGATCTTCACCACCGCCGCATCAATCGCAGCGTGCCGAGTGCGCTGATCCGTCATCCACGACTCCACGTCCTTCTTCTCCACACCGGCATCACGCGCCACCACCTCGAGATTCACCTTTCGCTGCTGCACAAACGCCTGCGGGGAGACGAAGTAGGGCTTCCGCGTCTTGGGATGCACAAACAGAGGCGGCTGACTCGAGCCGCTACTTGGACCCTTAAAGCCGTACTGCCCACGGGCGGAGTTGAGGTACACCGACCAGCCGCGGCTGAGCACCGGAAACGGCATTCCCACCGGAGGGTATGAGTTGGGAATTGCCTTGTGTAGTAGCTGATGCAACTGCCCCGGCGTCAGTGCTGCCGCACCAGCATCACGACCGCGCTTCACACCACCTGCCGAGGCAGCCTCCACGGTGACGGGGCCGGGACGACCCGCTACCCGGTACTTGACGTCCAGCAACTCCACCGTGGCGATGTCGAGGAACACATTCCGGCGGCGCTGATCCGATGCCCAGGCCTCCGCGTCTGCGGCAGTAAGTTCCGCCGGTGGTGGCAACCCGATCGTCGCTGCCTCTTCTGCATGCATGGCGTTGGCGCGGGTGCGCACCTGATCGAGCGTAGCACTCGGGGTGCTTACATCTGCTGCCGCCTCCTGCAGCAGTAAGGCTTGCGGGGTGACCAGGTGCTCCTTGCCGTCCACAGGGTGCTTGTAGGTCGGTGCGGTGGCAGAGACGGCGGCGTCGACAGCCTCTGCGCCGTCTGTCGACGATGCTGGTACAGGGGGCATGAAGTGGTAGTAACCACACTCACGACTGGGCTGGCTCGTCCACCCCTCTGGCAACGCGGTGAAGGGGACTCCGGACGGTGGGTATGTGCGCATTGCTGCCGTCCACTCTTGCCGCCAGCGAGAGGCGATGCTCGTCTGACCGTTGGCGCCACCGGGACCGGGCGCCTTCGATGCCACTCGTGACGCCTGCGGTTGCTGTTGCTGAAGTTGAGTCCACCGCGCGTCGCGACGCGCCGGAGGTCGGTAGTAGAAGATGCTAGGGATGGCGGGTGCCTCTGCGCCACGCTTGCGCGGCGGGTGACCAGCGTTGTGGTCGCCCCTACCGCGGCAGCTGTTGCTACCATCATACCACTCCGCGAGTGTCGGCACTTGCAGCTGCAGTTCCGCGGATGGCTCGGCAGGGCTGAGGCGAGCAAGCACGGCCTCAAAGCGGGTAATGGGGACCTCGACGGCCAAGTACGCGTCGCGCAAGGCGGTGTAGACGTCGATGGTCTCCATGGCCTTCAAGGCGGTATCGAGGAGCTGCTCTGCCTCCGCCTCTCCCGCCGAGGGTGCCCTCGTCGCGTTGCCACCGCTCTCGGTTTCCTGGCGTCGCTGCTGCTGCCACCGCGTGTGCTGCAGCTCCAGCAGCTTCAGGAATGTCCCGCAGAAGGCGGCTGTCTCACGACCGAGCACAGGGGCTGTGTGCGACCGGGAGAGCAGCACGGCACAGTAGTAGTAGTGGTCCCGCGTTAAGCACACCTCGCTGCTGGTGAGAGACGTCAGTGTCGGTGACGACGCGGACCGGCCACAGCACAACATGTGCAACGCCACCTTCGCGCCGTCACACACGTCCGCGTTCACGTAGAGCCGCACCAGGGATCGGTAAAGCGCACCGTCAGGGCCCCAGAGCAGGGGGAGCGCCCCACCATCCCCTGCCTGGTCATGGGCGCCAGTTTCGCACACCGCCTCAGCGAACGCGGTCACATAGTCACATGCGTCGCTGCTGGCACGGCAGGCCTCTCGCTGCACGGTGGAGAGTGCTGCGAGAACGGCGTCCATCGTGCTCCCGATGGACGACACGAGATGCTTCATGGCGACTGTTCTTCTGCCACTTTCTTCCACACCCGCTACTGGCGCGCTCGCCCCACCACCGTCGCGCGTTGCTGCTGCTTTGTGGTGGGCAACGCGCAGAAGCCACTGTGCCAGCGGAAACCAGTGCGCCAGTACATGACGGACAAGGACGTTATCGGCCTGCGCATCACGCCGCAGCGCTGTCGTCATGACGACTCGCACGAGATTTTCGTCGAAGAGGTAGGCGGGGGCATACGGCAAGAAGCGACGGGAAAAGGCCCGGGGGTAGTGGAAGGCGAGCAGCATTGCCAGGTCAACGCCCGATGGAGTCCGAAGGAGGTAGGGAAGCAAGGCTGGCAGCTGCGTTTCAGCAGCGCCTTCCGCCGCGTCGGCCGACCCCCCTCCTTGGCTGTCGTGCGCCGGAGTAGGCGGGGCGGGCATTGCGCTGCCGTCCGCGCTGCGCTGTTCCCACGCAGCGCGGACCGCCTCCGGGGACGCTGGCGACTCAGATGCGCCAATAGTCATTGTGGCGCCAATAAGCAGCGCACGTGCAGCGCGGGCGCGGAAGACAGCTACCTCGGCCGCCTGCTCAACGGTCGTCGTGGTGGTCTTATGGATCAGTCGACCAACGAGGCTGACGTTGCGGTGCAGAAAGCTGAGCAGCTCTTCGATCTCTGTCGTTGGGGCAGGCAGATTCGCGACGGCAGCGGCTGCTGCGTCAGGGAGGTGCTCGAGGACGCAGCTCGGCTCCTCCAAGGTGCTCTGCATCTCCTGACCCGCCAGTGCCTCGCCATCCAAGAGAAACGGCTGGGCTGAGGCATCAAAGGCCGTGGTCCATGTGGCGGGAAAGGCAGCCTGAATACGTTCCTCTAAGTCTGCCACAATTTCCGCTGCCTCACGCACGTGCGGCGGCATCGGCATCGGCATTGGCATCGGCTCGCCGTACCTCATCGGAGTGCCGCTGCCGCTGTCGGCGTAGCCCCATGGGGCCGCTGCGTGCGGGGGCTGTTGAAGGTAGCCGCTACCATCGCTGCCTGAGTAGTACGGGGGTAGGGTCGTATCACAGTCCCCCAGCACGCCGCCTACAAGAGCACCACTTTCATAGGTGTTGAGCAGCTGCGGCTGCTGTTGCGATGCGTCGCTGAAGACTGGCCAGTTGTTGCCATGGCTCTGCATGGCGATGCCCCCCTCGCTGTCCTCCTGACCAAATGCGTTTCCAGGGACGTACTGAGAATGAGGGGGTGGTGGGGCGGAGAAGAACCCCGCTGTCGCGTAGCCAGACGCTGTGCTGTTCGCCAGGCCCTCATCCATGGACCAAGAGAGCAGCATATCCTTCTCGTGCGAGGCTGGCGCTGTCGCCTCAAAGGACGACGGCGGTCGCTGCTGCTGCTGTCTGTCCAACTCGCCATAGTCGCCACCGAAGCCATCGCCCGTCCACGAAATCGAAGCCTGTTGCTGCTGCTGAGAGTGCGGGATCACACCCTGCTCATCATCTACCTCGTCCACGAGCAGCGGATAGGCCGACGGAGCACCGCCACTAGCTGTGGCGGTGGCGGCCAAGGTGTCTGCAGCAGTACTGTGGGTGCTTCGGTCTATGTACGCATACGGCGGCGCTGCGTACGACGCAGAGTGCCGCTGCGCCACGTTCGGAGGCGGGTTGACGTGTGGCGGAGGAGCGGCACCGTGGTGCCCACCGTAGTACGAGTCTGGCTGCGCGTCACGACCACCTCCGCCGTAGGGGAGGGAGGACTGGTAGTACTGTGGTGGCTGCGGGTACCCGTACGTGGCCGCTTCCGGTGTGTACCCAGGCAGAGTGCCGTACGGTTCACGGCCGTAGCCGCTGTGACCGTCACCCCAGCCCGCCCCCGCCGCCGACGGCGGAGGCGGGCTGTATGGGCCATTTTGCGAGCCAGGGTCTGACGGCGCTGAAACTCCCTCACCGACACCCGCAGCCGCTGTGGATGCCTCCATCGCCGCCTCCTTGGCCTTGCGTCCCTTCGCAGCTGCGTCTTTTGCTTTCACTGCCGACGGCGTAGGCTCCGTGACGGCGTTGTATTGTCTGAGTAGCGCATCGACATCCTCGAGACCGTCTTCGTCGATGAAGGTGATGGCGGTTGCCACGGTGTTCGCCGTCGCCGCTGCAGTAGCTGTCGCGGCAGCTCTGCTACTGGCGGAGCCGTACCTGAGTGAGTCGGACGCCTCCGCCGAGGTGGAGTGCTGCTGCTGTACGTGGCTTGCACGGGGACTCGAGCTGAAGATGTCGATCTCGTCAGCGGCGTTCGCGGCCCACGCAGGCGGTGGGCCTTCGCCAGTCCCCTCGTCGGCACCGCCGTTCATGCCATCGTCCGAGTCGTCATCGACGCCGCCAGCGTCGCCGCCGCCGCCATCGTACTCGCGCTTCGCCATACCCTTGCGCTGCAGCTCCGCTCGAATTTTCTCCTCGAGCTGCTGCTTCTGGATGTGGTACGGGATGCCTTTCTGCAGGAACTCATGTGGGCACTGTGCCATGGTCACCAGTACGCCGTAGCGGCGGAACAGGTCAGACTGGAACTTGTAGGAGCAGAAGTAGTTCCACAGAAACGAGTACACCGTCTCTGGCCGCTTCACCGGCGCGTAGAAGACACCGGGCTCGTAGCCCTCGATGACGTTGATGTCGACGGTGTTATACTGCCGTATCGGCTCCAGCAGGTATGTGACGTCGTCGGCCGAGATGCCTTTGCCGTCGTGCAGGGTCCGGCGGTAGTCGATCACCTGGAAGGTCGCGTTCGGAGGAAACTCGAAGACCGGCTTGCCATAGTACGCTCGGAGGCCCGCGGCCTGCAGCTCAGTCAGCACCCGCCCCGCCAGCCGCGTGTCCTTGCCGAGCGTCACTACCATCTGCAGCAGCTCTGTGCCCTTCTTCACAAAGCGCAGCTCCGTGATGGCGGTGGAGGCATTTTGGTAGTTCAGCAGGTCAAACATGTATTGGACCATCTGTGCTGCGTACTCAGACGGCGTTGTGTTCTCCGGCAACATGCCCTTCAGCGAGATGGCAATGCACGAGGTGGGTCGGATCGGCTCGCGGTCCTGCACACGCTCGCGCCGCTGCGGGTAGAGGCGCAGCTCCGCAACGTTCGCCGGTAGGTCAAAACGGATCTCACGCCAGTGCCGCGGCGGCACAAAATGCACGAGTCCAATGAGCTTTCGGTAATAGGCAAATACTTCTCGCGGGTCCGCGTCATCCGGTGGCGCGGGGATGTCATCGTACTGTTTCTGCTGCTGCAGACGGCGGTGGTAGCGCTCCGCCCGCTCGCCATCGATGGGGCCGCGGTAGTCAGCAAACATGTGCGCCTCCTCCTCCCCTTCGCCTTGGGCCTCACCACCCTGGGTGTACCCCTGTGGCTGCAAATACGCCTGCTGCTGCTGCTGCTGCTGCTGCTGTGTGCTGTTCCCCTGACCAAAATACGGGGCCACGCCGTAGGCACCAGGATCCTCCGGCCCGTAGTCGCGGTATCCTTCAGCACTGCCTGCCACGGGGTCATCTGGTCCTTCCGCGCCAGCGCCGGCGCCCGACTCCGCACTGTGCCCGTACTCGTACCCTCGCTGCCCTGAATGATACAGCTGCTGGGCATCACGGACACTGTCTTCAGGAATCGTCTGCGGCCCGTCAATGGCTGCTCGTACTCCCGACCATCGTTCGCACAGTGTACATCCGCGCCACCGCTGCTGATGTCGCCGTCGACTCTTGGGGAGGCGTCAGTTCGCTTATGAAGCTTGTACATGGCGCTCGTCACTGGATTACAGAGAGAGAGAGAGAGGAAAGAGAGCTGCGAGGGTGGGACGGGATGGGCTGAATGGATGTCCACTTAATCCCTGCGCACGGCTAGGCAGAGGCACACGCGTGATGGAACGCCAGCCACCACCACACAGGCAAGCAATGAGGAAGCGATGAAGAGACAATAAAGAGTGCGCACTAGTCCACCACTCCGTCGAGAAGAGCACACAAATGGACGCGGAGGTGGTGTACACACGCACACGCACCCCACCGTGAGCCGCTGCACAGTTGTGCTAGCGCGTAATTTAACGATGTGTGTGTGTGTGTGTGTGTGTGTGCGTGTGTGTTTAGGGGGAGTTCACCGCGCGATGTCGCTAAATTGTGTGAGGTCAGCACACTTGGGACTTCTCGAATCAAAGGTGTGTGTACGAGTTGAGCTATGCGGGCAAGCGAGGCGGACGGAGAGGCAGGCAGGCAGACACTCATACACCAGGGATGAGGGAGTGCATGTGTGAGGCAACCCACGAGTGTATGTATGTGGTGTGAGGTTCAAGTGACAGACAGGACGAAGGGAGGGAGGGAGGGAGTGGAGCGAACGCGAGCGCGGTGTGAGTGTGTGACGGCTGTGAATCAGCGACATCGGGAAGGATGAATGGGGTAGATGACGTGTCTGTGCAGGGCGCCTTCCCGCCCTCTCTCAGCTTTTCTTGTCCTCTTAGCTTGCCTGTCTGCACGGGTGTGATGCATTTCCTACATGCATTCTCTACCCCAACAAAGCAAACACCCGTGCGCATGGCCACATCTGCAGAAGGCCGGTAACGGAGAGAGGGAGCGAGGAGCACCAGAGTAGAGGAAGGGAGGGGTGGGGGTTGTCATAGCACCGTCACGACGGTGTACCCCACTACTGCCCACTCCTCGGTGGACACCATCACCTCTGCGAGAGGCGGGTTGACTCCTGCACGCGTCCGGGTTCTCTGCGCTGACGGAGCAAACGAGCAAAACATTACGACGGAAATGGACGTGTGGCGTACGCGCGCGGAGGAGCTCCTCAGGGGTGTCGTAGGAGGGCTAAGCGTACGCCGCTGAGGCGGTGCAGCTCAGCCTTCACAGGAATCCCCCTCTCAAGCCCTATGCTCGCGTGTGCAACACCGCCAGGCTAGTCGGCTCAAGTGTCCCTCTCGTCTACTCTTCCCATTTCGCCGGGTGCTCTCTGGTCTTTCCGTTGTCTTCCGTATTTCATCTGCTTCTTCTCCCTGCTAGCTGCTGCTGCTGCTGCTGCGTCGTGTGCGGGCGGGCTTCTTGCTAGATATTCGCCACTGTGCAACACGGCGGCGGGAGAGAGAGAGAGAGGAGGGGGCAAGCGAGAAGAAATGCAGAGACCACCAACAGTAAAACCTCACAGGGCCACGCGGTCTCGTACTGGTCAACATTGAGTGCTCAGAGGCATTCGCATACACACCGACATGGGCGCCGCATTGATTCGAAGGAAAGAGGGAGGGGGTAGAGGAGGGGAGGGGAGGGAAGGGGAGGGGGAAGAACAAGTACAACGCCCCACCCCCCAAAATGAGGTCTACGCAACAGTCGCATCCGCCACACGGATGGAAGGGATGAGGATATGGAACGAGTAGAAGTTCGTTGTGGTGCGCATCACAGCCAAGGAGGTGAAGCGCACATCACACCCACATCACATCCAGACAGTTGCTCACGTTTGTGCGTGTGTCGCCCCCTTTCTAGGCTCGCTTCTCATCTTCTCAGTTGCACTTAACAGGGAGGAGGCGCATGTGGGAGGGGCATGGAGATGGCACGACCACGTGCTGCCCGTCTACGTCACCACTGTTGAGCTGGACTCTAAAGGGAGGGGGAGAAGAAGGACATAGGTCAACCACCATGCGACACCGACAAGGTAATCCCCCCAAAGTCAAACAAACGGAGAGGATGGGCCACGCAGTGGGCACGTGTGGCGCAGGACGAAAAAAAATCACAGCGATGCACCTCTACGCACTTCTTGGCGTCGTGTGAAGGGAAACAGACGACGCGTCGACCACTCAAGCAGGACACGGCAGTGGCGCTAATGCAAACTAAAGACGGAAGCAACGATACGCATGTGCGGCGCACGGTGTATGTGTGGGGAGGGGATGGGGACAGAGCGTGGCTACGGCGACGCCACTTGATGGCTTACCAAGGCACTGTCTTGTCTCCAGGTGTGTGCATGTCTATAGCGCCGTCAGCCGTGCACCGCTCGCCAGCGGAGAAAAGTGCGAGCACAGCATCCACGCAAGCGCCTCGGATTTGGAAATATATGAGGAGCCGTCCTCCAACACGTGGACGGCGCCGTACACGGGGTCTCCGGTGAGGGCGGAGACAATCTGTCTACCCTCGCCCGAGAGCGCCGGCAGCGTTCCGCCGACGGAGGAGGAGTCGACTTCCTTCGAGTGCGGCGAGTAGGTGCCGAGGGCACCCTGCGCGTTAGCGAGGACTGTGCTCAGGCTCGCGGTGCCGGAAGCGGCGGCCAGCTCGCGTGCCTTGGCGAAGGCGCTATTCAGCAGCTTCGGGAAGCGGTACACTTTCACGGTTATCAGCGCTGCAACGATGAAGACAAGTGCTAAGAAGCGCTTGTGCTCCGGTGCCATGGCGGACACGACAGCGGGGGCGGTGACGCTGCTGCTGGGGTTGCTCCCCACCTTGCCTGGCGTGTCGAGCGGCAGCGACACGTACGCAGACACGTTATACGCCTGGCGCAGGTAAAATGGCGTGTTCGCGCCGTCGATGTCCTGGAGTGCCACTGTCAGGAGGTTCTCCATAAACCCGCTCAAACTCTGCAGGATGGCACCGTCGGTCATCGGGCCCAAGGAGGGATCTGCCGCGAGCACCATAGCGGCGAGCTGGTTCTGCGAGGCCAACCCGTCGTGCGCGTGTCGTTGTTGGATCGCCGCAGCGTCGAGCGGCAACTGCAGCTTTGCGCACTCCCCCCGCACCTGCTCGTGAAAAGCTTTGAGGCGCTCGCTGACGCCGTGAAGAGTGGACAAATTGCCTGAGGTGAGCGACTGCGCCGCTGTCTTCCCGGCTAGCTGCTTGCCCTGCGCTGTTTGAAAAAGCGCCAGCACCGTTGCGAGTGCGTCGTACGGGTTCGACTGACGTGTAGCGCAGAGGAGCGCCGTTTCCCACTTCTGCTGACGCGCACTCTGTAGCATCGAGAGCCGAAAGGAGGTGTCAATGCTCGCCTGCTCACGCAGTGGCACTGTGTGGACGAGGAGGTGCCCCAGCACGACATCGCCGCAGCGTTGCAGGATGTTCACAGCTTCATCGTGGTGACCGTAGGCGAGCAGAACCGCTGCGAAGAGTTGTGGATTCGCGTAGCGCTTCAGTACTGCAGCACGCTGTCGCTGCAACTGCTGCGTCACGGTCGTCACGCTGTTTGCGTCCACGGTGGTGTTGTGCGGTGGCTCACTCGCTTGCTGCTGCTGCTGCTGCTGCTGTGGGTCGTCAGTGCACTGTGGACACGTCTGACACACTACTGTAGCGGCGTCATAGTGGCGCTGCGACAGGCGGGTCAGCAGTTGCGCAGCCTTGTGGGCATGCTCGCCGATGATATAGTAGGTCACAGCTCGCGCGTCGCCGGCCGCCTCCATCGCCTCGGCGGCCTTCTCGCAGACCCTGCGCCAGTAGGCACGTGAGATGGCTGGGCTTGCCGCAATCGCGCGGTCCCACTCCTCTGCCTCCATAAGCACGTTGCAGTACGCTTCTAGCTGGCCTACGCGTAAGAGTTCGTCGGCTGCCTCCAGCAGGCGCTGTTTCTTATAAGACGGCCCTGCGGCGTTCACGGACTTGCTGTGGGCGCGCTCGCTAGTGTAGGTAGCATGGGCCCGCACCGCCTCCGGCAGGCTCGGTGCTGGCACCACGAGTCCCGTTGCAGCCGTTTTCCCTTCTGCCACCGCCGTCTTGTACGCCGTCGGGTCTACCACGTAGAGCGCCATCTCTGCTACCTCGGCCGCCCCGTTGGGCACTCGAAGAAGCTTACCAGCTTCTGCAGCCGCTCCGCCGGCCTACTCGCACACTCAGCGAGCTCCTTGGCAAGCCGCTGCACCGCTGCTCCGGCCACCTGCGAGACGGTCACGTTGGACGTGGCCACACCCATGAGAGAGGACGGGTCGGCCGCAATGCAGTTCTCAAGGATGCCGAGAGCAGCGTCGAGGTACACCTGCCGCAGGAGGGCTACATTCCACACCACCAGCGTGCTGTCCCGTGCGGCGGACAAGAACATGAGCGGACGGTCAGCATGACTCGAGATGGCGACCACGTCCGCGTTGTGGCCGCGCACGGTGGTTATGGCGACGCCGTTGCGGATGTCCCATAGGCGAATTGTCGCATCTGCGGAGCCGCTGAGCACCAAATAGGGTGCCAGGGTGCACCAGGCCACGCTGCGCACGCGGTCGGCGTGGCCTTTCAGTGCCCGCGACGACACGGAGATCGTGTGCGCGTCGTTCGATGAGAGGTCCCACACGCGCAGTGTGCCGTCGTAGCTGCCGGAGAGGAGGTAGCTCGACGCTGTTGGGTTGTAGGCAACGTCGCACACGGCGTCTGTGTGCCCCGCCAGCACGTGCTCAGGTCGTTCGCTGCTGCTGGAGAGGTTGTACACGTAGATGCGGTGATCATGCGAGCCGGCGGCCATCATCTTGCTCTTGAGAGGCTCGATGTCGACGCCATAAAAGGCGGCGCGTGGGGCGGGGTAGCGCCGAACGACCTTCCCCTCCTTCGAGGAAAGCACGGCGATGCCGCTACGGGAGGTGGCGGTGATGAGGCTAGAATCACTAGCGGCCCAGCAGACGCGGTAGACAAGGTCTGAGAAGACCGGTGTGCGCCACGACTCGCGGTTTGTCGACGTGGAGTACATGACCACCTCACCGCTACCGAGGGCTGCGATGAGGTGCTTGCCGTTTGGCGACCAGTCTACAGAGTGCACCATCACGGGCCCCACCGGGATGCTGCACTGCTGGCTGAGCGTGCGCAAGTTCCAGACGCGGATCACCCCATCTACGCCGCCTGTCGCCGCTTGATCGCGGTCATGTTTGGCTAGTCTGCAGCTGAGCGTCGCGTCGGTGTGGCCTGTAACGATGTCGCACTCCAGTCGTTGCTGGGCCACGTCGTAGACCTTCACGGAGCCGTTTGTTAACCCGACAACAACGCGTGCCTGGTCGATGAAGGCCACACTGCGAATGCCAGTTCTGCAGCTGCTGCCCTCCTCCACGATGGCAGAGCCACTCATGTCTGCCGTACTGTAGGCATCCGAGTGCCGTTGTGGTAGCTGCGAGAGCGCTACCATTATACTCACGCTGCCGACAGCCGACTTGCTGGAGACGTTCCACTTGCGCAACACCGGGCTGTTGGTGCTGGCTGTGTAGAAGGCGCCCGGCTCTCCGGGGATCCAGGCGATGGAGCTGACATGCTTCTCAGCGAGCTTGCTGACATCAAACGACTGCAGCATGGAATTCTTGTTCACGTCGCAGAGTGCCAGCGCGCCGTCCTGCGAGCCACAACAAGGTATTGCGCAGAGGTTGGCTCGAAGGCGAGTGAGGTCACCGGTAGCGGGTTCACGTCGAGGGCGGTGTCGCTCTTCTCCTTCGCTGGGAACGGGCACAGCGAGGCCGTTACAAGCAGGCCCGTGCTCGCGTTCAGCGTCAACAGGCACAGCGTACCATCCGATGTGCCACATGCGACTACCTCTGGTCGCGCTGTTGCTGCCGCAATGCACTCTACCGACTCCACCGCAGCCGCCGATGTGTTGCTCCCGCCGCTGGGGTTGAGGGCGCTAAAAGGACCAGGTGCGGCAGCGGCACTGTATGGGTTCCTCGGTGACAGTGGCGAGGGGGGTTGCTGTGCATTCACTCGATGCTGCGATGGGGGAATGACGACGCTGTGCGGCTCGGCGTGGTCGAGGTTCGTGTTGAGCGAGATGAGCCGCCCTGTGTTGGTGCCGCAGAGAACATGGTACTTGCCGGCCAGGCACATGGTGGACGGGTTGCCCTCGCGCTTGAAGGCATCGGCGAGAGTAGTGGAGCCAATCCTTCTCGCAGTGAGTGTCTCCGTATCTTTCAGGCTCCACATGAGAACCTGTTTGTTCTGCGGCGTCAGGCAAGCCATGTAGTCGTCATTGTACGAGAAGGCGGTGATGGAGGCGTTGACGCCGTGGCCAAATAGCGCCCCCAGCGGGTAGTCCGTGACTGCGATCGTTTCAAGCGACTGTTTCGGCACCTGCGCGGGGTCACTGCTCGCGCTCGTTGGGATAGTCACATTGGTGATGCTCACTCGGTAGAGGGCGATGCTTTGAACGGAAGCAAAGGCGAAGGAGTTCGCCTTGGCACTGACGCACTGCCGGCACTGCGCGCTGCAGCCGGGGGAGATGTAGGCGATGGGGGAAAGCGCCATGTCATCCAGAGGGGTTCCCTACACCTGGCGAGAGAAAGAGAGAGGGAGGGAGGGAGGGAGGGAGGGACGGTCGTGGTAGTGGCTGTACCTGTGCCCCCCTGCGTGTATGCGGGGTGTGCCTGAGGCGAATAGCGAGAAAAGAGGCGGTGTCGCAGGGGGCACGGAGGTGTTGTGTGAGCTCGGGTGTCCGGCGACGCGTGCGCTAAGAGCAGTGTGTGTGTGTGTGTGTGTGTGTGTGTGTGTGTGTGTGTGTGTCTGTAGAGGATACCGAGACTAAGGGCATATAGAGGGCAGAGGAGAGTTCGCGAGCGATGGCGAGAGGAGCGGAGGGTGGCGGTAGGGCAGACGAGAGGGAAGGGGGAGGGGAAAGAGGAGCCCACTGGTGCACAGCACAAGCACGTGTCTCTGCAGTTTCTCCAGTACGGAACCTGCCGATGGTGTGATAATCGACAGAGGCAGGTAAGTAGGTGTGTGTGTGTGTCTGTGTGTACGGAGACACACACACACACACAACGCAGTGACGGTCGTATTACTCCCTTAAAGTATCGACCGTCTCTGCAGCTACTCGAGGACGGGGGGCAAGAGAGGGGGGGGGATGGAAGACCGACCCTCTCCTTGCGCGTATACGCTGGGATATGCAGAGGGAGGAAGAGGTGCGGTGGCTTGCAAGTGGGAAAGTCATCAGAAGTCATGCGAGCAGACGTGTCAGGCTGCGCGCCTATCACCTCATAAGCGCAATCATGAGGAAAAATAGACGCACAGGGAGACAGAGAGCGCGCGCGAGCGATCAGCGTTGGGAGGCCGCTAGAGAATCAGCAAGCTTCCCTCCAAAGTGGTCAGCGTCGGAGGTAGATGGTGTGTCGTGTCTGCCCTGGTGATCTGTCAGCTCTGAACGCGAACAGAGTACCCCACCTCGCCCTCTTGTTGCGGCCCTGTGCAGACGGTGGTTGCAGCTCCCCTCATCACCGCTCCCCCCCTTCGCCTCCCCTGAGTTATCCTTCTCCCCATTCGCGTGCGAGCGAGCGTACTCTTGTGTGTTTCCGTGCTTCTTCTCACGCGCAGACGTACAGGACAAGAGAGAGAGAGGGGGCAGGGAGGCATGCAGAGAGACAAGGGCTGTCTTCGACGACGCCCGAGAGATTCACGAGGACACAGGCGTGCGAAGCATAGCGAGGGAGAGGCGGGTGGCGATGCTATTGAAGTGAGCGTGTCGCGGACGGCTCAGCAGGCACACGTTCTGTGCTTGCCTCCCCAGAGATCGTGGGCGGCCGATCGGGTGCCCACTCCCATTCCGACCGCTGCCTCCTTGGACGTTTCCCACCCACCCCCCCACCCACCCACCCACACACACACACACACACATGCCTTGAAGGCGCCCACGCGTAGGGTGTCAGCTACTCCCTTGTCCTGCTAGCGATAGTCCCCTCTCCCCACCTTCCCAGTCACCTCTCCGTTCTCTTCACCCACCTGCTCGTCAGCTTCATCACTGTTTGCCTCACCGGCGACGGCGTAGAGGCCTTCCAGCTCCACCGTCGCCTTCATGCACCACTGCACATTCGCCAGGAGCTTCTTCATGCCGAGGGTCCAAATTGCCTCCGACACGCTGCCGTGGCGAACAGAGAAGCCGTCGACGGCGTCATCGCGGGTTCGAAAAGGAGGCTGAAGCGGGAAGCGACCGTCTCCTGCAGAAGGGCTGCGGTGTTGCTCAGGCGTTGTTTCCTGCGATGCCCGCAAAAGGCTGACGTGCACGCGGAGTTGCCCACACCACTGCCGTGTTCCGCCGGCGGCGTACCCGACTTCCCACGCGTGTCGAGAGCAGCCGTGCTTGGGTGAGGGGCACTGCCGCTCGCGAGAGTCGCTGTGCGGTTCACATGATTGTGGCTGCTAGAGAGCTCCTGTATGAGTTGAGGCAACGGCACCGGCGCATTCTTTCGTCTGCACGCCACCGGCACAGTTGTGAGGCCTTCTGTTCCTCCTCCTCCTGCTGCCGCTGCTGATGCGGTAGTGACACCCTGTGGGAGGGACCGTCCACGCACTCTAAGTTGTCGGAAGGTGCCACAGTCGCTGCAGGTGATGACGGCATCAGAGCCACAGATGGCTGAGGTCGGCCCATCATGCTCTCCCGCACTCGCCAACAGCACAGGCTTTCGTGCAGCGCATCGGTCAACTCCTTCACGCATGTAGCCACTGCAACGCACGCGGCGCCGAAGGTCCGCCACGCCAGCAGGCGGTTAGTCAGATAGAAGTCAACTTCGCTATCCACCACGTAGGCGGCCGAGGGCGCAGTCGCCGCCCTCAAAGACTTTGCATCTTCGCTCGTCTGCGTGTCTGCGCGACTCTTATTGGTGAAGTAGCTGAATAAATTGAAAGGAGAAAGCGATGCGGATGCCGTCGCCGCAGCAGGGGCAGTACCACCAGCTCTTACAGCGCTGGCAGAAGCCGGCGCGCGCTTCAGCAGCGCTATTGTACTGCGATCTCCAGCAGGCCGCAGCACAGCCGTACGAAATGAAAAGCCGTTCACTTGTGCCAGGTAGTTGATCAAGAGCAGCAGATAACCGCACGCCGCATTTACCTCCAGCGGCGACACGCGGGTGTTGGACCTCGATGCGGTGGTCGATGCAGTGGTGGAGGCGGTGGCGTTTGCAGCAGCACCAGTTCCTATCATTGCCGCCGCCCCGCCGCGCGACAGGCCCCCGTTCACGCCACTGTGGCGGTTGCGCTTTCCCTTTTCTGCAGTGTCGCAGTGGTTGTTGCCATTGGCGCTCGTGTTGCCGCTAAGCAGCAGTTGCGCGTAGTTCACCTGTCGGTGAACAAAGCCGTCAAGGTGTATGGATTCTTCCGACGCAGACACGGCGGAATGGGCAAGCGGCCGAAGAGTAGATGGCGCGGATCCCGCTGAAGTGTCGCCATCATGCACGGCGCTGTCCCCAGCGCTCGGGCAACCACTGCTGGATCCGGTGTACGGTGGTACAAGTCCGAGTCGCAATCCTGCAATGAGCCCCACGGGACCAGAGACGTCGATGGGAAAGCAGAGGTCGTCGATCGGCGTGGAGGATACGTAGGAGAAGCGCGTGACAAGGTCGTCCATGGCGTGCTGCCGCTCTGCTGCCTCATCGCCGAGGGTGAATGCCCGTTCCACCTCGCGGATGTTGTGTGCCACCGCCAGCTCTTGCCATCCCTCTGGCGTGACAGCCCGAGGTGGCGCCGTGGTGGTGTCACCCAGTCGCCCCTCGCCATGGCTTCGAGGTTGGGTCGTGGACTCCAGGGCGTGCAGCACATAACGCAGTTCCGCCACTTCCTGCTCCAGGCTCGCTTGTTCAACACGCAGTCTCTCTAACTCCGCCATCAGCTGCTCTGCTTCCTTGCCGTCTTCCGACAAGGCCAAAGCACCTTCGGCGTGTTCTGCCTGAGACCCCCGACGTTCCTCGAGTGGCGCGTCCGGGGAGCACTGCAAACGCTGGAGTGCTGTGGCGGACTCCCTCGTGACTGGGAAAGGCCCTTTGTGAAGCGCCGAGAGCGACTCGAGCGAGCTTAGCACATTTTCCTCGTCAGTGCCGAACAGATTCGCTGCGACTGCGTCAAGTGACATGAGCGGTAGAGTGCGCTCGAGCTTCGCCGCCGTCGTCGAGAGGGATGCTTTCCTCCTCTCAACTTCATAAAAGCCTTCGCGGAAGTCCACTGAGGTGACAACAGCACCCAAAAGTGGCACCGCTGCCGGGTCGGTGTAGCACATCGTGAAGGTGCGACGCTTTTCTTCAGGAGTGCTCGAGAGTATCGTCGAGAGTGTTTTCGATCCCTGTAGTGAGCGCCGTGTGCGCTGCTGCAGCGGGACAAGACAGTCTTCGCGCCAGCAGTCGCTGCAGAGCGGCTGCTCATGAGGCACGGCCGTGCGGGCGAGCAGACGCATCCAGCGGCGGCAGAGCTCATCACAGGGTATGGTGGTCGGAGGGTAGCCTGGCAGGGGTGCTGTGCTGCTGCTAGGGTCAAAAGAAGACGTCCGTGATGGCGCGGGTGGCAGGGAAGGGGAAGAGAAAGGCATCCCCAAGCTGGAAGGCGGAGGGTCTGCACATGCGTTGTCCGCCGCGAGCAGGTGCGTTGGTGGTGTGCACGGGTCGGCAGCAGCGAGGGGGCTGGGCGTAGCGAGCACTTCGCAAGCTCCCTCTTCCGCGACCGACGACGGCGGGGGCGGTAGGGTGGGGATGCTGGAGGGTTGTAGTGGAGGTGTCCGCACCGCTGTGTCAGCGCACTCGCCGTGGTGCTCATCGGCGGGTGTGTAGTGCAGTTCGGTGTGCCCGTGTGCTACAGTGGTATTGCTTGTCGCCTGCGTCGAGTGGATTGGGACTCGCCGTATCGCTCCTGAGCGAAGGGCAGTATGCTTTTCCTCATCTTTGGCTTCACCCTCGTCTCTGCACGTTGCGCTTCGCACCGGCACACCCAGGGAGGCGAGCTGCGACACGTCCAGCACCGCAGTCTCTGAGGGGAGGGCGAGTCCGATGAGCGGATTGGTGGGATGGATGGGCTGTGGCGGACGGAGCGAAGTCAGTGGGTGGCTGCTCGCCAAGGTATTCTCTGCCCCTATGGTCATCGGGGCAGCAGCGATGCCGCTCTCTTGCGCGTGCACGAGTAGGTCCACCAGCTGCGTCGAGGATAAAAGCTCCGCTGAGGAAAAGAAGTGCAGTGGCAGCGCATTGAGGAGCGCTTCGTCCATGAATTGCGTGGCGGTGCTACTGCAGGGGAGCTGGGGGCGCTCCTCAAAGATGGTCGTCAATGTGGTGGCAGGCGGTATGCTAGTGTGGGCATCACACATGATGTTGGGCTGAGCAATACAGTCCTCTGTGTCCAGAACCACCGCTGGCGGCTCCAGGGGGCGGAAGACGCGTCCGGCACCGCACGTCGCGTGAGAGGCGCGTACGGCACTCTGCACCGCGGATGCCGGTGGTGGCGAGCTGGAGAGGTGCGGCTGCAGGCCTTCCACGACGACGGCTGATCCACGCGACAGCGAGGCTGATTCGTGCGGTGGTGGCAGTGTTGGTGCGGCACTGCGTTGCATTCCAGGGCGAACCACCAAGGAACGGCGACAGCGACAACACGTGAAGCGAAGCGCGCTGGCAGAGGAGGCCATACCACCGCCGCCCCTTGCCAAGCTGGGTGTGACACCGTGGACGCGAGGCGCTGAGGAATGTGCTTCTTCCAGCTGCGACTGTAGAGCGTTTGGCCGCAGGGTTGAGGGATACGATCCTGCCACATGAACGACTGTGGGGGACATACTCTTGCCCCCATCTGACGCGCTTTTCCTCATTAGCGAAACTATGAGCACAGGAAGCCCCGAACGTCGGTGGATGGCAGCGGCAGCATTGAGTGGGGTATGGGGGAAGTGATTAATCAAGCGACCGTCCCCTGTGGAGAGGAGGTGTAGTTGAGCAGCAGACCAGCACGCCGAAATGTGGACGACGACGACGCACTCACGGACGCGCTAGAAGAGTCGCTTAGAGGCGGGCTGCCGACGTGTTGGTGTAGGCGTATAAGTGTGTGTTTCTCATGTGAGGAGTGGTGATGGTGGGAGAGGTGGGACAGGTGAGAGTGCTGAACGCAAGACGGGGTTGCGAAAGAGTTCGGTGAGAACGACAATACGAGAGGGGATGCCTCGTAAGGAGACGCTGTACATGGCTGAAGAGAGTGCAAGGCAGGGGCGCACGGGTGTGTGTGTGTGGGGGGGGAGGCGATGTACTGGACTTGTCAGCAGAGCCAGCTGAGTCGTATGTGCACCTGTCGATGTGCTCCTCCATTGCCCGGTTTCCGCATCGGGTGTGCAGCAGTGGCGCAAACCTGGACGCGCGGTGCTGCCCTGCTCGCAGAGGGCAGGGACACAGAGACGCCAGGATGCGGAGTAGTTTGGTGAACACTGCAGCAGAGCCCTGAAGACACCTCGAGGCTGCAGGCGGCCTGCACCCGCTATTGGTGTTGACCGAGCGCTGAAGAAGAACGGACCATTGACGTGATGGGGCACACTCGCAGCTTCTGCGGTTGCGTCACGTACGGTGTTAAAGCTGTCGTCGCGACTTGGCACTGGAGCAGATGCTGATGGTCTGCCAAGGCACGCAAGCACTTCTCTCGATAAGGTAGTAGCCACCGTGTGCGCTTCGGCTGACGCAGCGGAGCTCACGCGATGCGATGAAGGCTGCAGTGGCTGCGGACGGTCGCTTCGCAGACTGCGTCGAAGACCACCGTAGCTGGTGTTGATGCGTCGGTCCGCGGCGGTGCACCCCTAGTGTGTGGGTGCCCCCCCCTGTGAATCGCGGTGGCGACCTCAGGATGGTGTTCGAGAGTCGTGGCGGCGTAAATATCCGAGTTCAATACCGGTGCATTAGTGGGGAGGTTTGGGGACAACGTGGCAGGCGCCGCTGTGCAGCTTAGAATGCTGAGTTCTGCTCCCTTGAGCATTGTTGTCTTCTTCGCGTGGTTCGCCTTGGTGATGGCGATGGGCCCCCTCCCCCCCGCCTCTCGTGCCTCTCGTCACTGTAGCGGCGGGCCATTCTCACGCTGACGAACGACGTTTGGCACGTACAACTGAAGTGCGTGCGTCGACGGCAGCGACGGTTGCGGTGCAGACGGTCGCTCCGAACCCCGCGTCCTCGTCCGCGTGGCGATACTCAGCGCTGCTGACGAAAGGGCTGTTGCGCATGATGAACTCTGGGGCTGTAGCTGCGCATTCCAGAGGGGGGCACCGGTATTGTGGGTGGACCAAACACCCCCTCCACCACCATGAGTAGCACTAGCAGAGCGGGTCCCATCCAGCGGTATGCTCTCGGCGAGATCCTGCGGCGTCGGCAAGCTGATGCGGGGGCGGTACTGCAGCGCTGGCAACGGTGATGCCATACCATGCGCGTCGTTTCCCTTTGAAGTCTTCACGTTCATGTCACAACTACCCACATGATGGCTCTCTGCGTGAGGGCGATCGTCGTACTGATGGCCTTTGGGGGGCAGCTTGCAGTAGTAGACGTTCTCAGGGTTGAGATGCCAGTCCACCTCTGCCGCTAAAGGAGCGCTGCGATAGGCTGGAGGATGACCGCTGTGCACACGATCGGGCTCGTACATTGCACTCCCCTCCATCACACTCCCCGAGAGGGGATCAATGCGTGGCGGCGGTGAGGCCGGATGGCATGCAGTGTCCGTCATGGTCGTGTCACCCACTTGTATCGACAATGCAGACTTGATCAGTGGGGGTACAACACCATCGCCACGTACAGCAAGAAGAGCGCGCACGCCCTCCTCAGCAGGCGGCGTACTTCCCATAGAGGCGTTGGCCAGCTCCATCTTTAACAGGCAGACCTCACGCTTGTACTGCTCCTGGTCGCTGAGCCACTGAAGTCGCGTGAGCGCCAACTCCGCCAGTCGCTCCTCCGCCGCGCGACGCAGTTGGCGCTCCCGCAGCAGTGAGGCACGCGCCTCGACCAGCTTCTCTTGAACGGCTGTGCGCTCCGTTCGCTCCGCCTGCAGCTGCTCCAGCTGCGATGCCAATGACTGTACCTTCGCCGAGGCCGAGTCGTACTCTTGCGTCCGAAGCTGCAGCGCCGAGACCACCTTTTCATTTTGCTGAGCCAGCCGCTGCACGAGCATGTTCGACTCGGAGGCATGACAGGCCTGCATGGTGGTCCGCTCCAGTTGCCACTGAAGGAGCGCGGCGAGTCGTTCGGGAAGGAGGGGGCGAAGGTCCGGGAGCTGAGGCACTGACTGTGGTTGCGAGATCGACAGGCTACTCTGACATCGAGGCCCCATCAACTTCTCACTCAAGGCGTGGCGTACGTGGACGAGCTGCAGGAGCTCTGCCGTGGCACGTGCACATGCTGAGCCGGCTGCAACTACCCCAGCGCACAGGTGCCGCGTCGTGGGAGCCTGCACATCGAGTTGTGCGACGGTAAGCAGCCGCACGAGCTGCCGCTGTTGGTGGCCCTCGTTGATGTGCGCTGCCCCGTTATTGTACGCGCCACTGCGGCAGCCGAGGCGGGCCTTGTGTCCTCCGGCCTCTATCTCTGAGTCCTCATTGTACCCGAGAGCGACAAGCTCCAGCGGTGGTGGGAGACGAACAACAGGGAGCACACAGGAGTCCGGGCGTGTCGTGTAGCGTTGTAGCAGGCTATCGTGAGGCGTGATCCCGGCGCTGTTGAGCACCGGAGCCGCAGCACCCCACGTAAAGGCGGAGGAGAGCGCCAGCAAGAGTGGCTGCAGTGCTGCTGATTCAGCCGCTGCTGCCGTGGCCGAGAGAAACGATGCGTCAGAGTCGTGTGTACCGGCGTTATCCCGCAGACGCTGGCGGGCTGCCAGGAGCAGCGAAAGCCGCGTCGCAGCTCGCACAGCATTACCCACTGCACGGAGGCGCGTAGCAGGAGCAGAGGAGTGCGGCGCTGCCGCTGCGGGCCAAGCAGATGCACCACTCGGAGTACCTGCCGACCACGTGAGCCTTCGCTCAGCGACCGCTGCCGATGCTTGCTCTTCTTTCCTCAGGTTGTTGCGCTCCAGTACGCGCTCGACCATCCTTGCCGTCTGCGCCTCTGCCTGGGCGAGGGTGCGCAGAACTCGGTAGTGTCCCTGCAACTGTTGATGATCCGCCGAGAGTCGCGCGATAAACGCCACGGAGGTTGTGATCAGCGCGTGCAGGGCTGCCTGGGTCCGCTCCGCCACCCGCAGTCGCGCTTCTAAGTCTTCAATGTGCACACAGAGATCAGCCTGTCGGCGCTCCAGCCGATCGCGCGACGCCGTGACGTCACTCAGCTCACGCTGCAGTGTTTCGTGGGAAGCGTGCTGGGTGCTGTGAACCACATTCACCTCCACGAGCGCCTGCTCGGCTCGGCTCACCTGCTCTTCCGCGACGCGTACACGGCGACATAGCACGTCACGCTCGCTTTCCCACTCGGACGCTTTCTGGCGTGCCTGTGCGCTGTCGAGCACGTGCTGTCGCTTCGCGTCCTCTAGTTCTTGCTGTGCGTGCTCGAGCTGGTGCGCGCGGCGCTGCTCCGCAGCACGGGAGAGACGCAGTTGCTGCTGGTAGTGTGACTTCGCCTCGCGCTGCCCCTCTGCCAAGGCGGCAATTTGTGCCATCGCATCTTCGACCTGCTGCTGTAAGGCCTTGTGCGCCTCGACGAGGGTATGTTGACGAGTGCGCCACGTCGTGAGCAGCCTCAAGAGGCCCCGCGACATCACGGCCATAGCACGACGGATTCCACTATGCCCTGCATCGCCACCAGCGTCCGTGAGTTCAGTGATGCCGAGCGTGGCCGCCGATGAAAGGGACAAGCTCGCAGTCGACGTGGAGAGGAGCCACGGGGGCGATCCGCATTTAGCGCCAGCAATGGTGCTCGTGTCATCATCCTCGTTCCCCTCGCAGGGCACCCTACCCGGCACGAATGCCTCATGATGCAGGCCCCTCGAACTCACGGCTGTGTCGCCTTCGCTGTCTTCGGTACTGTCGAGCAACGCGGCAGAGGTGGGGGTACTACGCGATCGCCGCGTCAGGCCGCGAGTGCTTTTCCTCCTCACGGCTCGGCGACGCGCACTGTCGGCGCTTTCAGCTGCAGCAGCTCTCGCAGAGTTCAACATCGACAACGACGCAGGCAGGGGTTGCGCGTACTCTCGTAAGGCACGCCGCACCACACCTGTGACTTGCTTCAGCTGTAGCTCAGTCACCCTCCACGCCGCCTCCTGTGCGTTTTGGCGAGTCGCTAGCCCCTTTTGGCGCTGCTGCCACACTGCAAGTTCGCGTTGTGACTCGCACAACTGGGCCTTGGTGGCCTCAAGGGAGGCGATGTGCGCCAGGTTCTGTGCCTCCGCGGCGCGCAGCGCTTCCTCCAGTGCCGACAGTCGTCGCTGCTCGTGCACCGCCGCTTCGTCCGCGGCGGCTGCCTTCTGCTGCGAGCGCAAGGCGGAGGTGAGGGTGTCGAGTGCGGCCAAGATGCCATTGAAGGACGTCTCACTGGACTCGGTGAAGACGTCGCCAATGCATGGAAGACTCGACGTGTCAGCATCATTCGCAGCGTCGAGGGTGCACTGAGCGTCGTGTAAGCCCACCACATGGAGGAGGGTACTGACAGCGGAGCGTAGGGCAATCCACCGCTCTGCCGCTCGCTGTTGCTGGGCTTTGTGCTGCGAAGCTAGGGAGACTCTCTCTCGACGAAGCGCAGTGTACTCGTGCTGAATTTTCTGGAGCAGTTGCTGCCGCTGATACTCGACGTCCTGCTCCACGATCGTGCGCTGACGCCTCTGGTGATTAGAATTCCCTCTCTTACCGGGTGACTCGCCTGCGAGCTCCGCTGCCGCGTGCTTCCTCACCACCTCAGACGCACGCTCTGCGTTGAACGTGGCCATTTCTGCATTCGCCAGCGCCTCCCTCAGTTCCTCACTCTGCTTCAGCAGCTCGGCCACACGCTCCTCGGCGAGTCGTCGCTGCTTTGCCTCTTGCTGTACGCGGGCGTCGGCGATGGCCAACTGAGACAATATGGTCTTCTCCCGCAGCTGCTGCTGTGCCAGCACGTCGCGATGCACGCGGGCGTATGGTGAAGCATTGTCCTCTTGGGGTGTCGTTGGAGCAGCGGGTGGATTTACCGTGTCAGTGGTGGTGGCCGCATCGACCCGAGAGACAGCGCCGGTGCGCTCTGCCTCTGCTTCACAGGCAGGCGTCGACATCGCATGCAGAGAGTAGCCACATCGGCTTTGTGCTGACACTCTGGCTTGGCGCAGTGCACCTCCATGTGTCTCTGCTGTGCGGACACCGTGATCCCAGTCGATTCCCACTCTGCCAGCTTTTCCTCGAGCTGCTGTCGCTCTTGGCGCCACTGATCAACTTGCCAGTGCTGCTCCGTGCACATTCGCTCAACTTGACTTTCGAATGCGCTTCGCAGCTCTCGAAGCTCTCGCTGGTGTTCCGCCACTTGCTGTGCTGCCGCTATCTGGCCCTCCTTCAGTTGCCGCTGCAGCTCCAGTTTAGCACGACGCAGCACCCCGACAGCTTCCTCGAGTCGCAGCGCCTGCTGGGACAGCTCAGTGAACGCAGCCTCGTGTGCCACACGCTCCTCGGCGCGCTTCGCATCCGCTTCAGCGAGTTGTACTTCCAGCGCACGGTAGCCTGCGGCTACTGCATCAGCCCGCTGTGCCTCTCGCACAGCCTTCTGTTGGTACTGGCGCAATTCATCCACCTGCTGCTGTGTCTCGCGGAGTAGCTGCTGCGCGTGTACCGCAAAGACCTCCTGCCAGAGCGCACCACCCACCTCTGTGCCCGAAGCCCTACTTTGAGGTGCGGAAACGCCTCCCGGCGCATCAGTGCCAGCAGCAGGTGCGGATGCTTTCCGTGGGACGGAGGGAGCTCGTTGCAGCGCAGTGACCGAAAGTACCTCGCCCCCTGTGGTGATGTGCGCGACACGGCTGCCGTTGAACTTCGTGAGGCGAAAGTGGAGGATACGAGCCCAGTAGAGTCGACACCTGCGGTGGGGGCGGTGCAGGGGAGGCATGCACCTGCCCCTCACCGTCGCCGCGCCTCCCCATGGGATAAACGTGAGCGGCATCACTGCGGCGCGGTGTTGGCGTCTGTTCGCATGGGGTCATCGCTGCGTCCTCTTGAAAGAAAGGCGCAAGAGGAGAAGAGGGGCATGAGAGGAAGGCCTTTGCAGTGGGGCTCCACTTGCCGCCGCCGCTGGTGGCGCGTTCGGTTCGCTCGCCGCATACGCACGTGCACAGACGAGGCTCTCGTTGCCTGTTGGAGGCAGTACTGCCGAGTTTGGCAGCAGTGACGGCGGCGGCTGATGCGAGACTTTCGGTTCCCCCACACTCGCATCTAACGGAGTGAAGCTGCGGTCAGCCTGGACCTCCATAGTCTGTGGGGCTGGCCCCTGCCAGCCACAGCCGCTGCTCTCACCACCGCTCATCCACAGCAGTGCTTCAACAATGGTGGTCGCGTCCAGACGAGCAAAGTCGGCAACAACAGAGTTGCTCATCTCCGCAGTCGACAGTGATGATGGGGCCGCTGCCGTGTGCGTCGTAGATGACGACGGATACGGTGCTGCATTGGTTCTGGTAGCATTGCTGCCGGACGGCGATACCGGCGCCACGGGTGACTCATCCTCAGGCAAAGAAGAGATGGTGTCAGCATGCATGAGATGGTAGCGCTAGTGAAGGATGTGAAATGTTCTGCGTGTAGGGAGGGCTCGGGGAAAGGGGAGAGAATGAAATAGTATCTGCGCAGCGCACACGCGACGGAAAGCAGTTCTAACTTCCACCATGCGTACACCGCGAGCACCTCGCCACGCAGTGGGGGAGGGGGTGAGGCGAGATGCAGTGGCCAACGTGCACCTCACACACAAACACCACCACCACTTCGTGAATGTTGCGCACCTCCGCAACAACAGGCGCAGATGCGGACTCCGAATTCGCTCCCCTCCCCTACGTGCCGGAGCCTTTCAGCGCGAAGAGACGACGAAAGGAAACGAGATGGAGCGCGTGAGCACAGCAGACTGCCGACGTGCAGACATGGGCGAGTAGGTGGGGAAGTGAAGGACGTGCCATGTTGCGAGGTAAGGAAGGGGTCGCGAGAGAGAGAGGGGAGAGGGAGGAGGAGGGGGGGGAAGTAAAAGAGGGGAGGCAGTCATACGCTGAGAGGGTACGCCGAGGCGCACAGGGGCACCTACACAGCTGCTAGCAGAACTGCACCTGTAGAGAGAGACACAGTGGGCGAAAGGACACAGCAGCACGCCTCTCCCGCTAGCAGGACGGGGGGGTGGGGGTAGGAAGTGGGAAACTGCCTCTCTGTGTGTGCGCTTTGTTTGGTGTCGTGGGAGAGCCATCACGCGTAGAGACCCAGTGAGCGAGGGGGAGGGGGAGAGGAGGGGGAGGCTGAGGATGAGGGACCGGAGTGTTTTGCACAAAGCAAAGCAGCAAAGGATCAACGAACTTCCATGCGTAGGCGACACCCACGCACTCACCCGCGCCGCACGGAAGCGCGCCATCGTTGTGCTTACATCCATAAGAGAGAAAGCGAAGAAGAACGGCCCGTAGCCGCCGCCGTGGCGCCGAACTACTTCAAACCCGAAATTGGGAGAGGCGGATGGGAGGGATTGTCGGTGAGTTGCATGCGTCATGGGGGTGACGCGTACCTGCGAGCACCGCTTCTACAGAGACCGAGGGGGGAGAGGGGGGGGGGGCGCAGCGGTGCGCAGTGATGTGACACATGAGTTTCGAGCCTCAAGAGGGTCAAAAGCAGAGGCCAAACACATCACACGGCTCTAGCGCAGTAAGCTGAGAGACAGAAGAGAAGGGCAGGGTGAGCTCTAGCGCACGAAGTAACTTACATAGATGAGGAATACTATACATGATCAGCACCACACCGTCAGACATTACACAGAGGCGGACGCGCACACACCCTCGGCTAGAGCCTGAATTCCTTCGTCCTCTCCGCCACCGCATGGGTCGCTGCCGCGTCGCAGACCTCGTCGAAGATCAGCCGCTCTAGCGCTAGGCGGCTTTGTGCGCGATAGCGCCGCATCATAGCCTCTGACTGCGTATAGGTCATAGCATTGGTCAGGCGTAGGTGCTGGACGATGTAGTGCTGTCGAGCCACCTGGTCTCGCTTGCAAATCGTGTCCATGTCCGCCAGCAGCTGCGCGCGCCAATGAAGCGCTTCCTTCTTCAGTGGACCTAGCCGACGCGGCCGCAGCGTTGTCTCCTCGCGCGGAATAGCAGTAATGGCAAAGGTGTTGCCTTGGTGGTACATCGCACTCTTCTTGTCGCTGGTGTCGCCGTTGCTCCTACCGCCACCGCCGCGTGAGCGAAGGTGACCTCCGCTGTTGGGGAGGTGGCTGCTTGGGCCCTCCCCACTCGATTGCATCAATGACGTCGTGACGATGGCTGTGCGCGCAGTGGCCACAGCGGTGCTGCGCACTGTAAGGCCCTGGTCGGCTGGTGTGTAACGGTGCGAGTGTGCCCCGGTGGGTCGCTGCGGAATGGGGTCCTGCGTCTTAGTCCCAAACGGTGAAACGAGGGGTGTGGTTGCCACGGCGAGCGCTGTTACTTCCGTCGATTCAGGGCTACCATTACTGCTAGCCGCGACGCTGTAGTGTGCCTGGTGCCGATTCGCCTGCCATCGGACGCGATCACTTCCTTTCCGGCACACGAGCCCGGGCGACGGGCCCGACGACATCGGGATGGCATCGGACGAGTACAACTTTAAAAAGGGGGACGTGCGGCCCTGGTAGGTTTCCCCAACGCCATGACGTCGCAGGTGCGAGGCAGTCAGCGTGCTGGCGGTCACCAGCCTAGCTGTCGTCGTCGGACCTGTCACCGCTACTGCGTCCTCCGGAATGCAAAGTGGCACGACTGGCAGCATCGCAGTACTCCTTCGCAGCGCCTCCATGGCGGCTTCTACGCTGTGGCCATTCTTCTCTGTTCCGCTGAAGCGCAATGCACACGGCGCGGTGACGCTGGCGGCGACGGTGGGCTCATCCTTCTCCGCAGCCTCTGTGACCGAACCGGCGACTCCCACCGGGGATGCTGGCATCTCCGCCACGTTGGACGCTGGGGTGAGGGGGGCAAGGGCCGAAACAGGCAGCTCCCGGCTGTGCTCCTGCGAGCACCACTGGCGGTTTTGCTGGTGGTGCAACCCCTGCAGCTCAGCCATCCCGTACAGGCGCGCCTGGTGCTGCGCCAGTGCCTCGCCGTAGACGTGGAGGTGATGGGCCGCCTGCTGAGCGTCCTTGCTGATCGGCGGCACCACGATGATAGCGAAGAGCCCCCGCCATGGTTCGAGCTGTAGGCGACACAGGTCTTGGGGCGGCACCGCTTCGCCATCCGCGCCGATCGGCGCGGATGACCACAGAACGAGCTGCGAGCTCTGTTGCTGCAGTGCGGCAGGCGATGTTACGGCTCCTGCGTCTGCCACCGCTGCAGCCGTCGCCATCGCCGTCCGCGTCGTCCACCAGAGCGGGGCGCGCAGTAGCATGGCCAGCCAGTAATCACGGATCGGTGCCGGGCTGATGCAGAGGGGGTATGAAGACAGGAGAGAGCCGGAAGAGGACTGCCGCTGGTGGGATCGGCCACCGACTGCGAGGCGTTCAACGTTGCGGTTGTGTGGTAAAGCCGCAGCACCAGCACGAGGAGCAGCGCTACTGTTGAAGCTCGCTCTGTGGTCGCTCTCTTGGCGGTCCGCCTGTGGCGAATTCGTCCTCCGCTTCCTTCTCGCAGCACTCCTCTTGTGGCCGTTGGTGCTGAGCTCCGCAGCCAGTGCTACCAAGTTCTGGCCCGACGCCGCGGCGGCACTCGTTCGGTACTTCGCACGGGCGTCTTCCTCTCGATCACGGTGGGCCAAAGCTGTTGTCAAACGAGCCGACATGCACCGCGACCGCCGCAGCCGCAGTTTAGTGCTATGGTGGGTGGCAACGCTCTGCCTCAACCCGCTCTGATTGCTGTTGCTGCTGAGCGCATCGACAGGGGGGAACAGCGGCAGTGACTCCGCTGCTCTTGTAAGAGGTTCGTCAGTGGGTATGCGAGCAACACTTCCCGCCTCCACTGCCAATGACATCGCTCGTGAAGCAGCAGCGCTGCTTTGGTTCTGCTGAGTCGGCTTCCTGGCCTCCGTCTGCGTGCGTGAGGCCGCGCGGTGGGAGCTGGGTGCCACTGACTCCCCCATCTCGCTGAGGTTCGAATGCACGGGGAACAGCGACGGCGTCGCCGTCACACTTCCCATGGAGCTCTGAGTGCTATTGCGGGGGGTCCGACCAGAGGCACTACCGCAGCGCAGCTGGTGCTGCGAGCTGCAGCTGCCGTGCATACTGCCTGCCATGTGGCGCCGTTGGAGGCGTGCCATGCACCTCTCAAGCTCTGCCACGTGCAGTGCAGCGGAGCGGTCGTACTGGCTGAGTTGATAGACTAGCCGGGCCTCACTGTTGGCCGCGACGTTGCCAACGTCGAAGGTGCTGTCCTCCGCGGTTACAACGAGCGAGGCGGACTTCGTAGCATTCGCACTGACGGTGTGCGACGACTTCGCTCGCTCACCTGGGGCGGCAGCTTTGTGGCAAGTCCCTATCGACTGCTGCTCATACGTCGTCAGCAGTCCCAGCGCCGACAGCTCGCGCTCTATGGCGAGCTTGCGCTTCAACTGAGCCTCCACGTAGTCGGCCTTAGCCGGCATCGGCCAGCGCCGCACCTGCACATGCGTCAGGACAATGCCGTGGGAGCAGAAGAAAAGCCAGCGCACCACATCCGCGCGGAAATCCTCGTCGAAGAGGCCGGCATAGACGTCATTCGGAAAGCAGAAGACACAGTTGTAGTAGGTGGCATGAGCCACGAGCAGCAGCAGGCTGTCAAGAATGCCATCCGTGACGACAGGCGTAGCAGCAGCGACGGGAGTGGTGGCCATCGTAGTGGTGGTATTTCTGGCCTTCGACGCCCGCAGATGACCGCACCTCGACGTCGGCACGCTGCTTCGAGTTGAGCAGAGGTCAACCCCGCCATCTGCGCCCGTATTGGAAGTGGACTCTGCTACAGCAGGCGAAAGCCACGTCACCGAAGGTTGGAGGGCTTGGCGGACTGTGGCGGAGAAGGACGTGGTGGTGGCGGACGCCGTCGACGCCTTGGCGTTCGTGCACCGCTGGTGCAGCTGCACTGCGAAGCTGCCGAACTGCATGGCGAGCTGCTTGTACAGAAGCTCCTCGTACAGGCACAGTTGCACGTACTCGCTGTGCTGCAGCCACAGATCCTGATACACCTTGGAGAGAATGACCAAGGCATCGTCAGAGGGGAGCACGCCGTTCTCCTCTCGCTGGTGCGGAGTGTACGGTTCATGCTGCTGCTGCGGGCGCCTTGGCGATGATTTTTGGTTACCAGCACTACTACTGTCATCGGTGGCATTCTTACTGAGCAGCTTTGACCATGCCGGGCTCAACAGCAGCGGAAAGTAAGCGTTGTGGTCTTGCAGACGAAGCCGCAGCGGCATTGTCGATGGAACTGTGGCGATGATCACGGCATTAGGGGTGCGGCTTCTGTTCTGCGTCATAGACCTTGACGACGATGCTGAGCTCGCGCTTGCCTGCCGCCCGCTTGTGCATGCTACCCCATCAGAGGTCCTCTTGAGCATGGACGAACGACCGGGTTTCTGCAACTCCTGCGCGCACAGTGAGGTGCAGGCAGCAGTTGCGGCGCTCGGTGCCCTGGTAGCAAGCGACGCGGTGCTCGTTGTGTTCTGCATCGCTGCTGAGTAGCGCGAGCAGGTCAGGAGTTCCACCAGCAGCTGCTCCAGCACATCCAACGGCGGCAGCGCCTTGTCCAGCGAGACGTGCGGAAAGGCGTTGGAGAGAGCGCGCGACAGGCGACTGAAGCCGTCGACCAAAGACTGCTCGCGGTGTGCCTTCCGGCACCGCAGGAGAACAAACCACATAAACGACACGGCGAACCGACACACCGTCGAGTCACGCGTGTCAATGAGGTCTCGGACGGCGTAAAGTTCGCTCATCTTGTGCTGTAGCTCTGGCGTCTCGCGTGGCAGCAGACGATCCTGCAGCAGCTCCGGTACAGTGAAACCAGACGGCGTCGTGATCTGTGCATGTGGCAGCAGTACGTCTGGCGTCTGCTGCTTCGGTGGCGCTTCTGCAGGACGGGTGAAAGGCGCTTCCTTCACTTCACTGGTGATGCTGGCCGCCAGGTGGTTCCTCGAGGAGGGTCTACTGGGTGGTTTTACGCTCAGCTCGCAGTGTGACGTGGCAGCAGCAGTCCCACCTTTGTCAGGGCGATCCACAAACGCGTATAGCTCGGACAAAGGACGGAAAGGGAAGCGAAGAGAGAAGAGGGACGGCGAGTCGGACATGTCGCGAGCGTAGCGACTCGAAAATGTCTGTGCACAGACGCGCTTCTGGGCCGCCAGCTCAGCACGAATGCTCCGCTGTATCTCTGCGATGACAGTCTCCGCATCGACAACTGCTCTGCAGCAGGCAACCTCACCAACGCTACTCAAGCTGAGAGGGGCACCAGCGACCACTGTGGACACCGTGTCGGCGAGCGTGTTTTCGTTGGAGGTACCGTAACGGCTAGCCGAGGCGACTGTAGAGCTTGCAGAGGGTCCACATGCCAAAGTACGATGGGCTTCCATGCGCCCACTACTTTTCCCTTCCCCGTCAGCGGCGTTGGGTTCCCTGGAACAATCGACTTTGCTCGTGTTGTTGCTGAAGTCACCTGGCAGTTGTGGCGGCTTCTCTTGCGAAGGGAGCGGGAAAGTTACGTTCATGGTAACCTGTTGTTGCTGTTGCTGCGGTGGTCGGCTTGGCGGCTGCGGCTCAACGGCTGCGGTGGGTGTCCACGAGAGCTTTGTCTCTTGTCGGCTCGACTCCGTCTCCACTGGCCACGTCCCATTGCTCTCCGTCGCGTGCGCAGGGTGACCGGGGGACGAGGTGACACCGTTCCACTGCGACGTGGTGATGAGTTTGAGCAAGGGCAACGGCGGCAGTTGGTGCACGTGCGCCACGGCGTTGAAGGACTCGAGTAGCCACTGCTGATTAGTCGAAGGGGGTGGAGGTGCAGCTGCCTTCTCCCTCGTGGTTGCGCCTAGCTGCGAGGTGGAAGGGAGGCTCCTCTTGTTATCGGCTCCCCAGCGACGGTGTCTCGTCGCACTGGATGAGTGTGAATGTACGGCGGGCGGCTTTGTCGCGCTACCTGCCACGACTGTCTCGACGTGACCGTCGGCGTACAACACACGCGTTTTGCCCCCGTGCGAGTGGCGCAGCAGAACTGACGCGGCCGCTCCTGTGGGCGGCAGCGCACGTCGTAGCGCCGCGTGGAGGGGGGTGGTGCTGTGCGGAGACTCACCAGCCCCCTCTTCGCACGGAATGTAGTCCTTCTCGTGCGGGCTGGCACCGCCGTCACTGCCATGGGGTGCCGTGCGAGAGAATGACGATACATCAGCCGCGGTAGAAACGGCATGGCCAAGTTGCAGAACACCGTGAAGGCGCATGGGGTCAGTTCCATACCGTAGACGGCCACCAACACCGCCGCCGCCACTTCGCGAGTTGGCGTTGTAGGGCCGTGATGACGGTACGCAGGACATGGGATACCCGTAGTGCACTGGACCACCTTGGAGTACGACATCGGCGAAGGGGAGGGGGGGACTACCCTGAAGAGGTGCGGCGCGCTAACATCGCCATCACTGTTGGCAGCATTACTGAGGACTGAAAATCCCGTGCGGCTTGCCGTGAGAGGGGTAGAGGAATCTGCCAAGGCCATGCTGGCGAGCGTCACGGACCTGGTGTGGTGGTGGGCGATGATGAGGGGGGTGGGTGGGGAGGGGGCGAGGAGAGTAAAGGCTGCCGGCAGCGTGAAAGAGCAAAGGAGAGGACGAAGAACAAACACTCCCCACCTCCTGCAGGCGCACACATAAGCCTCGGGGTCCGTCCGCACTGGACGTTGGTGGTGTGCGCAGTACGCCAGTTCGCTGCTGCGAGTGTCACACGGCAAGAGAGAGAGAGAGAGAAATGCTCACGGGCCCACTAGGGGGGTGCGAACGCGCGATCAGCGAGATGAAAGGGGAGATCAGCAGCGGATAACACAAGCCAATGTACAGCGGGTATCCGGACAGGGAGGCAGAGAGAGAGGTACGATGGTGGGGGGGGGGAGTGGGGGAAGTTGGGGAAGGGCACGGGATTCAATGTGTACATGGGGCGAGGCAGGAGGGAAGGGGATGGCCACACTTGCCATACAGCGATGGATCCCGCGCACACCTTCAGTAGGGGAGACTTCCACAAAGACAACACCCACCCTGTACGGATATCTGCTAAGCGTGTCTCAGTGCACGTGAGGCCGTGGGCATTGGCCGTGCCTCCCAAACTGTTTTTTTTCCCTGGCGCACTCTCTCTCAAGGGGCGGGGAGTGCACAGGAGGTGGGGAGTTTGTGCCACCGAGAGCAGCCGCCCTTGTGCGTGGCACTTGATGCGCGGCGTAAGGCAAGAGGGAAGGCCGAAGAGAAGACAGTCAAACAACACGAGGCCACACGATGAGGACGGGTTGTATGAAGCATATGAGCGAGAGAGAGAGAGGCAACGAGGGGGGGGGGGCTGAAGGGAGTGGGAGACATGGGCTCTCATACAGATGGAGACCGAAGGTGGACAACGGACAACGCACCCCCGTACGCCTGTGAGCGAGCAAAGGAGAAGGAAAAGTGGCGCATTACATCCGCCAGCTCTCACAGCTGCGCATGCACGCCAACGTGTCAGCACGACGACAGCACTGACAGAGTTGAGAGAGAGGAGGGGGCAGAGGTGGAACGTCTGCTGGAGCGGCAGCAGCCTCTCCTCCGCCGCCTCCCTTGCCAGAACACACACACGCGAGGACGGACATGTCAACACATACGAGCACAGAGCGGATACCATGCGACACGCGCGGCCCACAGACCAGAGATGGGGTGAAAAGGAGCGAGCGAGATGCGAACGAAAACTCCAATGGTGGTGCTGGGAGCGGGGGTGCACATAGAGAGAGCGATATACATGCGCACGCACAGCCATCCCGCTCATTATGTGCGTGAGGGTGTCTCTAGTTGCGTGTGCCATCCCCAGTGGGCTTCTCGAGTCCTGCGGCCTCCCCCCCCCTCCGCTAGCCAAACACTATAGTGAGTGGCGTCCAGCGTGCTTTCACGCAACGCCTAAGCTCTAATAGCGGCTTGTCATGTGACGCCACTCCGACTCGTCGGCATATTGCATCGGGATCTGCCAGCTCGTCGTTGCGCCATTGCGCTTCACCAGTGGCTTCCAGTTCCAGAAGCGATCATAGCGGCAGAACTTCTCACGCATCTCGGGTCGCATCCACTGATCGAGGTAGATGTCGTCCTCTTCGAGCACCGGCACCGTAGGTTGGTTCAGCACAACATTCTTGAAGTGCGACCAACCCGGCTCTGTTCCCATGGCGCGGTAGCAGCCCCAGAGGGTGTACCAGCTGTAGAAGAACATAAGGGACCACGCCATCCAGAACGTTGGCTTGGAGGACATGTTCAGCCGCATGCCGTACTTGCTGGCCATCTCGTCCATCGTGCTCTCCCACGACTCCTCCGTCATGCGGATGCTCTCCTCGCGGGTATATGGAAACTTTGGGTCGAAGATTTCTTTGGGGTACTCGAACCACTCAATGTGCGGGTTGAAGTCCATTGGCAAGATCGGCTCGTTGTTGCTGATCGACGGTGGTGGTGCGGCCCCACCGCTTCGCGTGCTAAGGCCTTTGAACTCGCTTGCAATAAAGCGCGTACTGCACAGCAGGCCGGCGATTGGCGTAGTGGCCGCCGTCGAGATCACGGCGCCACACCGACGACGCGGCACCATCGTAGCGCACCCGCTGAAGAAGCAAAGAAGGGGAAGAAACACACCGGCGTGTGAAACCGGCAGGGAAATCGATACGACGGAAAGTCAGGGACGTTGGTGAGTTGCCACGACTGGGGCGGCGGAGGGTGCAGTAGTGCGGGGCGCGTGAGCGATGGGAAAAGGGAGAAGGAGACGCCCACCAGTGGGTGACAACGCGTCACGTTCACGCCGGCCACGCGAGCGGGGATGGGGGGGGCAACTGCAAGGCAACGGGAGACCACAACGGCACCCACAACAGCAGCACGATTGCACGGTGGGGAGGCGGATACACACACCTGTGGGCACGCCTGCGTGCTGTCTAGCGTTCCCAACGACGAACTGCGAAGCAAGTCGCGCGCCGCGCAAGGGGGCAGGAAGGAAGTGAAAGGATGAGGGGCAGATTGTATCACTAATGCTGTACTTATCAGCGGTTGATGCTGCCAGTGTTCCCGCTGCTAATGCGAGTAGTAATGCAGTGTGGGAGGAGACGTGGCAAAGTCGATAGCAGGAGGCTAAAGAATGAGCGGAATGACAGACAGACTCAGCAGCCGGCCTATACACACACACACACACACACACACATACAGCAGAAGCCTTGCTGAAGTAAAACGCGGTGGAAGAGGTGCGCTGAACTGTGTGCTACGCTGTCGGGGTGCGCGGCAGGAGGGGGAGAGGGGAAACGGCAGAAGGAGGGGAGAGAGGGCAAGGCGAGTGAGAGGCCTGTGGGCGGAGCAAGAGTGGATACGGTTGATGCTTTTGACCTTTGGAGAAGTGGAGAAGAGGTATCGCGCAGGTGTGAGTCAGCTATATCCAGCGCAGCAGTGAGGATGGATGGCGGCAGAGTCGACACCAGTAAGTATCGCTCTCTTCTCTCAGCCCCTTCACCCCCCCACTGCCCGCGAATTGCTAAGAAGACGCAGCAGCGTACGTCAGGCCTATATGGGTCTGCGTACCACAATGATGCGTACGCCTTCGCGTCTTGCATTACAAGTCCCCCCCTCTCGTCAGCCGTACCTACGGAAGATGCACGCACCTGTGGGTCTGTACGAGTGCGCCACTGCGATGTAGTGTACCCCGCGCCCCCACGCATTGCGCAGGCGAAGGGGTGGGGAGGGGAGAGGGGAGAGGGGGGGGGGGCAGAGATGAATCTAAGAAATTCAACGAAGCAAAGCAAAAGAAAGGGGAGAGGGGGTGGGCGTGAGGTGAGACACCGCAACGGAGGTATCTCGAGATGCACCAGACGAAGCACCACAGCCGAGTCACGGAAGATATGGCATTCGCTAGGAGGTTGAGATGCAGTGCGCGCATCCTCCTCGCTCTCCACCTCCTCTACACGGCTCTCTCTCTCTGCCTATCGGGGAGCACGCATCTGTCTGCGTCTGTGTGAAAGAGAGAGTCCACTGGCTGGCTGAGCGACCACACAGGAGGAGGACGATAAGGTGAGAACGCCTGAATCGGTAGGGTTTGCCATGGACCTCGAGCGCTTCGCATATCATCTGCACAGAGGTCGCCAGGGTGTCTCCCTCTACGCTTCCTCTCCCTCCCTCCATGCATTCACACAATGCTCTGCAGCGTGGCGAGCAACGTCACCGGATCTTTCTTAAGGCACGCCGCAATCGCTCGAGCGCGAACGTTTTCTAAGTCATCGATGGCAGTGAGATTGCACTGTATCGCGTGCGCCATGATGGACGGACACACATCGCATGTCAGCGCATCGGGGACGGGTGACGACAGCGATGAATCACCTCGGCCACCGAGTGTCTTGGCGAAGACAGTATTCACCATGTGCTGACGATACAAACTCTCCTGCGCATCAGACGGGTTCGTCGCTGGCGCCAGCAGCTGATTCACCTTGCGCACTGCACCTGCGCCATCAAGCATGTCGCCGCCAGAGGAGCGTGGCGATGTACTTCCGGACGCACATGTCGGCAGTCTAAGAGGCTGCTGTTGCTGCTGTGCTCGATGCAGCGTTAGCTCGTTCTCAAGAACCACCTGGGCACTGCGAAGCGCCGCTTGCAGCTCTGTTGCCTGCGCGACGTACGATGTGATCGCTGCTGTAGAAGTGCTGTGTAAACTACTGCCAGGAATTGCCCAACTGAGGCTCGTCGCGTTGCAGTCGTCTGGGCGGGCACCGTCTTCTGTCGTTGCTACTTCCTTGATGGGAGAGAAAAGCACGTGAGCGGGCGACACAGACCCGACAAGCGGCGTAAGACTCAACGTCGCCGGCCCTGTTATGGCTGCCGTTGTAGCTGCAGCTAGATTGGCAGGCGGCGGTGACGTTGAAGGCAGCATCTCCGGTCGCATGCGCTTGATCTCCTGGAATGCAGGATCGCCTGAAGCCTCTTCTGGGAGTGCTTGCGTGCTCTTGCCAGGGAGGGGGCCACCACCACCTCGCCTAGCGCAACCTCTGCCACGTTGTGCATCTCGCTCACGAAGGTTGGTGACTGTGGTGCCGGCGAAGCGCCTCTCGACTGGGCACAGCTCGGCGGACTTGTGTGTGCCTCCTTCGAGGCGCTGACACCACCGAGACGTCGCTGCCGCCTTCATGCTGAAGGTACGAACGAATGGTGCGGCGAATAGCGCGGGGAGAGATGCGGTGCCGCTCCGCCATAAGTCGCACCCACCGCCATAACTTCAACTCCTCAACAAAGGCGCCGCCGCTCAGCCACGCCTCTGGTGTCATCGACGGCCCAAGCTGTAAAACCGCATTTGCAGTGTTGCCGCCACCACGCGCTGGCGAATCGTTGGCCTCCGCGCGTAACAACTCCGCTTCTTCGGCGCTGAGAGCACGGATTAGCGCGAGAACGTGCTCAGCGTTGCGCTGCTGCGCCACCGCAGATGTGACGGCGTTGTGCCCATCTGGGAATAATGGCAAAGCCGAAGCGGATGTACGACCGGGGCTTGAAGTGGAGGCTTCCGCCGCCGTCCAAGTGACAGCAGCAACAGGAGCAGCGTTAGCCGGTATTGTGGGGGAGGGCGTAGAAGGGAACTGCAGAAGCTGAAGGTAACGCATGCAGGTCGCTTTGTGTCGCTGGTGGTGCGTGTGCAGCTGCGCTTCGGTCAGCAACGGCACATTGGCGCTGGCCGCCGTCGCGGCGGCGTCCCCAAGGCCACTCGCCGCAGCGTTGCCTCTGGAGGTGGAGCCGAGAAAGATGCCATAGAGCAAGAGGCCCACCTCGTGGCTCGGGATGTCCTGGAAGGTGGTGTAAGACGTCTCTAGCACGTCATTTGCCCACGCTAGAATCGCAGATCGCGTGTACTGCGTCGTCGTCGTCGTCATTGTGGTGGAGGGAGTAGGAGGACTGCTGGGGGGGGGGGGAGGTCAACGGGTGTCGTCGCACAAGATGGTGGAGTGGGAATGAAGACTGCAACAAGAGCGCGATGATGATGATGACCCCTCACACAGGCGTATGCCTCTGTCTGTGTGGTCGTAGGTATGTATCTATGGGGATTGTGGTGGTGGCCAGTCACACAGAGTTGCACATGCAATCACAAACACAAGGCGGACGTCAAACAGAGAGGGCACTGCCGCTGCTACCTCCTCTGTGGTGCCCCTCTGCGAAGAAGGCGCCCTATGGTGATGTGGAGTGCCGGTGCGCTGAGAGCGGCAAAGACAACGAAAAGAAAAGCGGCGTTGGCAGAAGGCAGAGAGGGGAAGGGGGGCCGAGTAGCGATGGTGTCGTCTGCGCAGCGCAGACGTACATCACTCATCCTCGCCGTGCCGCGTACACACTTACGTACACTTGCGCAGCCCATGAGGAAAAGGTGGGGAGGGAATTAGGGCGCCACATGCGTTGCGGTAAGGCTGGATAAAGGCGGCTCTATCAGCGAGTCAGTTGACATGATCACGTTTGGCCCCTCGCCGCTTCCACCTTCCCGCTCTGTGGTTGCTGCCGCTGCCGGGGTGTTGTGGCTTTTCTCGCGCCGTTTCATTCGCTGTGCTTCGTTTGTTTTCGCTGGTTCGTTGTTGTCTGCACTTGATGCCCCTGTCGTGCTGACGCGCTGCGACCCGCTCTACAGCGACGCACATCGAAGCATGCATGCTGGAGGATTCGGGTAGCGTGTCAGGGGATATCTGTCAGCAGAGACGGTGGAAAGAGACATGGGGAGCATCATGCAGAGGGTGGGAAGAGCTGCCGGTGCACTTTTCGCTGATGCGCCCACTTGTGCAAGTTGTTGAGGGTGAGAGGGGGAGAGGGCAGCAGCGCAAACACACGATCATGTCGGGTGTTTGATAGAAAATGAGCGTTGCTGTGGGTGACGCGGGGCAGCTCGAGCACACTCACTGCCGACCGGTCGTGCGAGTCTTTCCACGTCCACAGTACCTCGCCTGTGAACTGCTCCACCAGGAGAAGACCAAAGGCACGGATATCGGAGTCCGAAGTCGGGGGACGCCCCAGGGTTAACAGTCAGGCGCGCAGTACGCGGCACTACGCTTCGTCCGTGCCATGCGCAAGACGCCATTTGGGCGAGGCCGACTCTAAAGGCACAAGATGTCAGACAGCCTGCACTCGTCTTGGACACCAACGATTGCATTGTCCAGCTGCATGCGTCCGCGCACAAAACTGCGGCTTACGTGCAGGCACTCGAAGGGAGCGGTGCAGCGGCACGTAGCACGTACGCATCGTGGCGCGCCTCAGGTGGCTGCCGAAGCGGTTGACCGTCTCACGTAGAGTGCGGCCAGCGAAGGCCTCGGTGATCTTGTAGGCGTGCATCCGAGCGGCAGCCAACGAGAGAAGCCCAACGACATGTCCTTAGCAGGTGCAGCGCGGCACGTCATGCCTGACGGCAAAGTCGGCGTTCGGCGGCGCCAAGGCGGTCGACGAATGGGGCTCACAGCGGGTGCGGTGGGAGCTCGGGGCAGTGCTCGCCTAGTGATGAGCCCCGCTGCACCATGGCGTAGATCGCACACTCGGGTGCACCACGCCACCCGGACCGCGGAGCTGAGCCAAGTGATCAAACGTGCGCCAAAGAAACCCTCCGCTTCCGCCTCTGCGTGACCGCCAACCGGACATGCTTGTCGTGCTGCTACTGTTGCTGTAGGCTTGTCACACAGGATGTGCTGTGATCCCTTGTTGGCGTTGTCGCCGCGGTGGGCTGGATCGGTGTGCCCCGCCGCGACCTCACGGTACCCTGTGATGGCGAGGAGATGGACAGCATCCCCGACGAGGTCCACTGCGAATACTCCCTCGGGGACCTGCGAAACGACGTTCACCCGAATCCCCGCCACAGGGTCTTTGGACTAGGTGACAACAAAGGAGCGCTGGGTACCGGGCCACAAGGCAGCGACAGCGCTGCTGACAGGCTCGCTTGCAAGCGACCACATGGCACCAGCCGTGTCGATCCGGTACAGGACAGCGCTGTCGTACACTGACTAGGGCATCACAATTGGCAAGCTAGCTTCATAATCTCAGGCACTGTTGTCTTCAGCAGCAGCCGCAGTGGTGGTGGCGTCATGGGCGCACACTGACTACATTCATCCTCCAGAGATTATCCTATGACAGTCGTCTCCGTTTCAGCCAATACCGCGCCCGACGACATAAGCCGCCGTTTAAGAGGCGTATCCGGTTAGAGCCGTGGAGATGTGCGCCAGAGATGCGGTAAAGCGTTGGCATCCACGAGAGTACATCCGCCCCGCCCCCCCTCTTTAGTTCGCTCCTCCCGCTGGCGTCTTTGCTCGCCAGGTCGGTATGGACGGATGCGATGGAGGACGGTGTACAGCGGTGAGATCACGCATGAGAAGGCGGTGGGCTCGGGGTGCATGGCTCGCCTCTGACGGCCTCACAAGTTGGTGTGCTTTCAATCACGATGGGAAAGCCGCACCAATAGGCCAGAATCACATGCATCTCCCTGCACAGCTCGCCCATCCACAGGACGTTGAGTGTGTCTCGCTGCCGCGCCAGCAAGGCCTGCGATAGGCCAGCATTGTTCGCCGTGAGAACTCCGCTCGTGCATGAACAGTGAGCGGTTGACTATAAAGAGGCTAACAGATGACCTGCGCATGGGCTGATCGTACAGCGTTGCGGCGGTTTCGCAGTGATCGCGCATAGGGTGCAGGAAACCCTGGTAGCGGTGCGTACAGCGCCACGTTCGGCTTGCCTTGCTCCTTGTCGATCGACATGACGTCCATTGGCATCACGCGGAAAGAATGTTCAATGGGGGGGGAGAGGGGGATGGGACGACAGAGTCCATGATAAGCACGAGGAAGTAGCTCAAGGGCTGCTGCTCCCACGGGAGTTCACTCGATAGACATTTCCACAGCACAAAGCCCTTGCTTTCCGGTATCCAGCAGGTGGTAACCGCGAAGGCGCCGGTGTCCACAATGAAAGTGGCATCGGCAGCATCACGCGTCGCCGCTCTTGTGACGACGCATGCGTGGCGTCTGGCTCTACATGCCGGCGCAGCAGTGCATCGGCGACTAGGCGACAAGCGAGGAGGAACGACTCTGCACCACCGTACACATAGATACGCTGCCCAGTCGCATGAAACGGGAGTGCGCATACCTCTCTGCCAAGATCCGCCCCAAGGTGAGACGCACGAGTGTGAGTCGCCCGCACACGCGATGACCTTTTCTTCCAGGTGGTGCTATGGTAGGCAGCAGTACATGCGCAGGGTGTGCGACACCGTCGCCGCTCATCAAAGATGGCACCTTGCTGAGCAGGAGGAGAGGTCTGGAGATGTCGAGGGAGTATGGGTCGATGCCGTACACGTGCGCAGACGTCTTCGGCACATTTCTCTCGCTGGCGTGCTCGCTGTCCAGGTAAAGAGAGGCAAAGAATTCCGATGAGTAACCCCCGTCGCAGTCGGCGTATACCTGAGCATGCCTCTACATCTGCCAAACAGCTGCGCGGTGCCTATCCTGGCGCCTCCGGAAGTGGGCCAAGAGGGCAGCAACAGCGGCCGAAAGGTCAAAGGAGACCGCCTGCAATGCCTGTCCGCGTGCCAGTGACGTGTGCTGCCTCTATGTCGACCCAGAAAGCGACACTGCTGCTGTTGGTACTGATCCGGACCATGCTGGAGTCGAGCATACTGTGCTCGCCATCCCAATTTCCGTCCGTGATGGGCTTCGGCTGCTCTGTGGACACGGCAATGGTGCTGAGGTTGCCGAGGTGGTCGTCGCACCGCAACGGGGCGCAACGCTTTTCGTCTCGCGGCTCCGGCGGGCTCTGGGAGGCATGTGAGAGCGTAGGCACGGACTCCGTGAGATCCATGAACTGGATGACCGCACACAACAACCGCGTGATGCTCTTAAGTGGTGTCCAGTGCAGGTCACGGAGGCTCGGCCACGCAGGATCCTTACTCCGCGAGCTGGTGAATAGCTCACATGACACAACAGGCAGTCGCGTGAAATCCTCCACAAAGAGAACCATTCTTAGAAGACATACGTGTGGCGCTCTGTGAGCGAGTTTAGCAGAATACACTCCACGATAACGTTGGCGACAACAAGGGTGGCCATCGTCAACAGGACCCCTAAGGTGCTATACGGAAGCGTGAGCCGTGGCCACCGCAAGTACCAGTCCCGGTGCGGCCCGTGGCGATGGTGACACTGCCCCTGTTCGCGATGGCTGCAGCTTAAAGGTCTCGGCACTTTGCTGCCGTTGGAGCCACCGAGGGTCATCGTCGACCAGTTCTGCGTGTGCATGATGTCTTCGTGTGGCAACGGCACTGGGGTCACCATGGTGGTGCCTCCCACATGCGCTGAGTGCAAATCTCTTGCATGGCCCTCCACTGTCGCTCCGGTGGTCGTGCTAGAAGTGGCAGGTGACTGCGATGAAAGAACTTGGTGAGAGGGGGGTGGAAGTAGCGACGCAGAGGTCGCACATTCGTGCAAGTCGGCCGCGCGGTCATCACCGTCAGCGTGCCCGTCAGCTGCACGGCCTTCCTCTGCTGTCACCAGCGATCCCAGTGTATGCCTCCGTAGTCTGTTGCTAGTGTTGCACAGATGCAGCGGCGGTGGGCGAATGACAAGCCGTTTCCATTGAGCTGAGCTTGGATTGCATCTGATATTCTCGCCACCGCTGCTTGCTCTGCTCGGTCTGTCTCTGTCTCTCCCTCGGCTCCTGCCATCACCGCACCTCTCCGAGCTCCACGTGCGCCCCTCAACACCAGAGCTGCTGCGGGTCTGCTGGAGACGTTTTGGTGCCCCACCAGGTGTGTCGAGCAGGTTGCTCAAGGGTCGATGGAGGCTGCCACTAAGGCGTCGAGTGGTGCTGCTGTCGTTGCACCCGTGCAAGCGGGTGCTGCAGTGCCGCGTTGCAGGTCGCGCGACGGTGCCTGCTGGGGTGCAGCGGACCCTTTCCCATGAGCATGTCGAGTCCTTGCCGACCTGTGGATGGAGGAATCGGTCACCTGCGCAGCCGCCGGCGGTGGCAGCTGCCGACCCCAAGCAGGGCAAATACGAGGTCGATACGAACACGGGCAGATCCGGCGCACTGGACGGGCTCTCCGTGGCGCCACTGCGGAAGCCGGCAAGGCGGTGGCTACCGCCAGAGGTGCTGATAAGCGTCTGTGTCGACAGTGAGCGCAGTAGTGCTCCTTGCGACGCGAACAGCTGCTGCGGCATCGTCAGTGTGGTTCGGTCGAAGGTACTGAGACGCATCGAGCCACCGCCCCCGCTGCCACAGCTAGACGCGGAGTTGGACCTGCCAGTGGTGTGCATGAGCGATATGTGTAGATGCCTTTCGGTCCGAGATGATGATGCATGCGTCGCGATAGGAATGCGCGTCACTGGCCCACTGACGTTGAAGTTTGCTGTCGCGCAGGTATACACGTTGCCCTTCCATTGCACGCTTGTGAGCTCCTGGCCTTGCGACAACTCCAACTCCGACTCCGATGCTGCGACTGCGGTGGCAGGAGGCATGGCTCCCTTCGCCACCACTTTTCTCTGCCGTCTCTGAGCGACATCATGGTAGCTGCCGTCTCCGTCATTGTCCTTGTCATCGACCATCCTGTACCCTTCGCCGTCCTCGTAAGTGTCACCACTGTCATTACCGCCGTAGAGTGGGTCCCCGTGCAAATCATCCGCCTCGCCCGCAAAGGACACCGCTGCGCCGTCAAGGAAACCGTCAAAGTCGTACGGGGCATCGGTGAAACCGCTCATCGAGAGCGCACTGGCGACACTCGATGCCCGCCGTGACCGTTCAAGCTGGTTGTGACGGTACACTGCAAACCCCTGAAAGCATAACGGCACCTCTATGTGCTGGCCACCGCCGTGGGCATTGGATGGAGTGCTGGACGAAAGAGGCAGACGTGCGCCTGTGGCTTCAGGAAAGGAGCTCGTGGCGGTCGCCGCCACGCCGGGAGACAGTGCCGCACTTGGGTGAACGCTTGGCGTGGCGGCGGTGCCACCTCCGAGCAGAAGTGCCGGAGTGACTTCGACCTCGGCGCCACTGAGCGATGACTTTGGAGTCAGGAGGAGCAGCATCGCACTACCGAACGACACCGGCGACGTTATGGACGGCGACGCTGCTGTCCTGTAGGCAACAACAGGAGACGAGGCCGGTGTCCGAACACCACTTTTAGTGAAAGGGGAGGTCGGTGGTGTGGCAGTGCCGGAGAGTGGCGCGAGGACGTCGGATGTGAGTGCACTAGTGGTACCATTGCGCGGTGCCGCGTGGATTTTGTAGCTCAACTGCTGTCGGCTTGAACGCGGCGCGTCGGGGTCCACCATGAGCGCCTCTGCAGCTGATATAGATGCTGGGGATGACGGTGAGGTGCGTCGTTGGGCGCCTGATGTTGCTGTCAGCGGCGGTTCTGTCGGGTAGGCGTGTGCGATGCCCTGGAGCGGAGCCGCAGTGGCCGGCTCGCCACACCTAGTGCGTTGAGCCATAGGCGTACCACAATTGCTTTCCAGCGATAGCACCTCGGCTGGTACGTCGAGAAGCGGCGCATCCCCGTCTTCCCTCGTTGCCGCTGCACGGAGCAGCTCGGTTAGCTTGGGCGCGATCCGGCATCCGGCGACGACGCGGCAAGTGACTCGACTGGTGCTTGTGCGCTCCATCGCGGCGGCAGTTCCGGCACTGGTCACTGTCGCGGTGGGGTGAGGCGTCGAGAGAGTCCAAACAGGTGACACCTGCGACGCGTTCGTCGATTGAACTGCTGGCGCAGGAGCGGCCACGTTTACACACTTTACCGGTCGAGGCGGGGACGAAGTAAGTGAGTTGGTTGGCATCCCGTGCGCTGACGACGAGTCAGTGTGTGGCGACACCGCGTCACACTGACTGACGAGGAGGCCTTCGCTGTAGGGCCAACTTAGCCGCGGGAGCAGGGAGGTTGATGGGAGGGAGGTGACGCTCGACCCGGAGGCCGAGCCCGCCTCCGCGTCTCTCAACATCTTGGCACACACACACACACACACACACAGAGGGGCGCGAGAAGGGCACAGACAGGAAGAAATGGCTATGGTACTCGCACGCGTGTGTATGTGCGCGCGAGCACGGAGCGAGGTAGCGAAAGAGAGAGAGAGTTGGGGCGACGAAGGGGGCAAAGAGGAGGCAGAGGGAAGGAGGGAGAAAACCTCCAAGGGTGTAGAGGTGTGTACGGTTGCCTCTGTGTCAGTAGCGCGAAAGAATGAGCAAATCAGCGAGTCAGTGCGCGCGCGAGGCTGAGTGTAGGGGGCGCAGTCGAGCGACTTCCGTTTGAAGCCTTAGCGTCTCTCGTCTCCCGCTTGCCCCAGGAAAAAACAACAGGAGCAACTCTGCACGTCCCTGTCTCGGTGTGCGTATGCATGTAAGTGGCGGGGGGCTAGCTGCAGACAAGCGGAATAGAGGGCAAGAGAGGGAGGAGAAGGAGGAGGAGGAAGCGAGAGTGGCATCTTTCCTGAAGCGACACAGGGGTGCGTAGCAGCACCATTGAAGGCGCAGGGACGAATGCGCCTATAGACGCCTTGAGCTAACTGACGCTTCTTGATGATCGGGCGGCCGTCGTTACCACACGTTTTCAACCAGCCAACTCTTCGCCCTCCCTTGCGCGCACAGGGGAGAGCTAGATAGGCACGCAGGGATACACAGTCGCGTGAGTAGGATGAGAGTGGTAGTGATGTGTGTGTGTGTGTGTGTGTGTGTGTGCGGCTGAGAGGGACACGCGAGAGGCCGACGCCACGGCCGTGCACGACGTGTATCGCTGCGCTCCTTTTCTCTCTTTTACCCCTCCCGTTTTTGCCTTTAATGATTGCGTGACCTCTGCATCGAAGCCAAGGCCACAACTACCAAGAACACCTCGCGCCCTGCAACCATCACTTGATGCCTCGGCACCTCAGTGGCAGCGTCGCCTGCAAGAGGTGATGCAGGCGCTGCAAGAGGGCCGCCTCGTCGGGTGTTAGGACCTGTAGAAGACCGCCCACTTCACCGCTGGGGCTTTCCAGACTGGATGCGCCCGGCAGCTGCTTGTTTAGGTTGCTGCTCAACGTAGAAGTCGATCCTGCAGCGATAGAGATGGAGAGACGCGGATCAGCCGCCGTGGCACTAAGGCGTTGTGCCGTGGGCGTTGGTTGAAAGAGCTCCATCACCGCACCGACAGCGGGTGGCGGGGCGGCGAGCGCAACGGCGTGACGCAGCTGCGCGTGTCGCAGTAGCCGCCTGCGTTCCTTGTCAAACTCTGGCTCTTTAGGAGCGGCGTCCTCGTGCGCTGGGGGCAGCTGGTGAAAGTGGCACGATACGATGAGTAGAAAGGAAAGGTAGTCGGAGACGCCCGTCCCACGCTGCGCGAGCACGTCGGCGTATCGGGCTGCGAACACCTGCGAGGGTGAAGCAAAAGCTGCGTTGGCACGTGCTGTGGACTCAGCACCTCTGCTGTCCCCTTGAAGCCTTCCACATTGCCTGTAGAGGGCCTCCTCGATCTGCGTGAGCAGTTTGAAGACGCGCAACGCCGTGGTCCAGCCAACTCCTGTGCCGCCGCCTCCACCACGTGCCCCAACGTCGGCCGCTGACGCTCTCAGCATCGGGTGTGTCGAAAGCCGATGAGCCACATGAGTGAGTACGGCGAGTCGATTGAATATCTTTCGGCGTACTTCAGCGGACATGTCATCGTTGTCATGCGCAGTCGACTGTGCTGCGGCTGGCCGCGCAGGCTCCACGTGCCTGCGCGCTCCAGCTCAGCTAGGGGGTGTAGCAACTCCTTTAGCAGAACCTGTGGGGGGAGCTTGGAGAGGTGCTCTGTGCGCCACAGGAGACGCAGTGTGGCGTAGAAAATACCCTGGGAAGTCGATCGTAGCGGCAATGGCAGCTTTGGCTCTTCGGCAGCTGATGACCATTGCGCTGCGTAGCCTCGCAGTCACCGTTGTCAGCATCGCTACTTGGTGCCTCGAGGCGCGTCGCCGACGTGGTCGATGACAAATTGCCTCGGCACTTGCGTGCCCACTGCAGTCCTGCAGTGGAGGTGCTGAAGAGCCACACACTTCCGTGCGTTGTCGCACCACCACCACCATCACCTTCGTGCCCATTGTTTCTGGGGCCGAAAGGCTGAAGTTACGCGTCGAAGCGCCTGCAGTGGGGTCAGCACGGCACGCCAGTCGTGGAAGAGCGTTTCGGTAGACGGCGCTGAAGGCCGTACATCCGCTCCAGAAAGAAGTCGCGCTGCGAGATGGCGCACTGCCTCGTGCGCATCGACCTCAACACATCCAAGCACAGTGCCGCCAGGTGCGGCAACTTGCGTCATCACTGGTGTTGCCGATGCGCGTTCCCGCCCCCACTGCTGGAGTCCTGGCGGAGATGGAAGGCTGGGCAGCGGTGTGCCGAGAGAGTCGCAGCAGCGCACAAAACTTGAGAGAAGAGCGAGTTGACGGCATCTGAAACGGCGCCGGAGCGCCGCACTTGCGGCGCCACCTCTGCCGCTGAGAGCGCTGCCACTGTCGTGAGTTCCAGAACAAGCGCTGCGACATCGCCGGCGTTGGCGCTGCTACAGTCACGACCACTTCGACCGTTGCCGTGACGAGGGCTGCCACCGTCGCCGTTTTGCATGGGTTTCTGCAGGCAACGCTGCGGCCCTTTCCACAGAGGTGCTGAGCACGTACGCTTCAGAGCTGCGTAGAGGCTATACACGCGAAGACACGCAAGGCAGTTGCGGCGTATTGCCAGAGTGCCTCGTTTCCCTCCACTAGTAGAGTCGCCGTCTTTTCCACGGCTGCTGCGCGCAGCACTGGCCTTTCGCCTACCCCGACCAGCATGCTACACAGGGCTTCCTCCAAGACACAGAGCTGCGGAAGGACTGGCGTGGAAGCCATAGATGCATGCAGCGTCGCCCCTGCTGCGGAGTCGGTTCTATATGCAGTTATCGAGCCTCGACATCCAGCGGGCACCTCATCACTGGCCAACCATGCCCGCAGCCGGGTTGCTGCAAGTAGCAGGGGCGACCTCCAACGCCCGCTCTCCTCCGTGGCCCCATGACCGCTACCGCCTTCGCCAAGAATCTGCAACGCTCCACGGTAGAGCACCTCGATCACGTGAGCACCGTTGCGCATAGCGGTGCTTGCATTGCCATTCTCTGTGCGCAGCGTGCCCTTCTTCGCAAAAGATGTAGGAACATCCATGTCAAGCACTCGTGCAGGCTCATGCTCGGCCATGCTCGATTGCCCATCACTCACACCGGCCTCGCACTCTGCCATCCACGCATCACGCACCTCTGCCGCATCTTTCTCAGACAATGTGCCCAACGCGCTGAGAATTCGCCACAGCAACAGGCTCGAATCCGCGCGCGGCACCGTGTGAGAGTTGCGGCGGTCACGCACTAGGCGGTGCACTCCGCCCTTTGCCCCCTCCAAGAGGCGCATCTGGTTGTAGATGATACCGAGGAGCGCGATACCCCGTCCCGACAGTCGCACAGACTGCTGATGATGTAGAACGTCGACGAGCACAGTGTGAACGAGATGATGGAGAGGCACCGAAGACGGTCTCACGGCAGTTCGAGCGCCGCCCTGCTCGCTCAGGGGCGCACGCTGCTGTAGTGCGAGTGTAACGAGGCACAGCGTCGCCTCCATTGCGCACGTCTCCCGCGCGGAAGTTGAGAGAGGCAACCACGGGCGCAGAAGAGTGCACAGGGTCAACCCTGCATCTACTATACGGTGCCGAGACTCGTTGGGCGAGGATGCGGATGCAGTGAGAGCCACAGCCCTCATGAGCCTCTCCAGGTAGGAGTCCTCAGCAGCTGCCGCGAGCGGCCCCAGCACTTCGCGCTCGCTGCCGCTGAGGAAGTCAAGTAGCAGCTGCGGGTCGGGGTTGCGCAAGCGCCGCTGAACGGCGGCGACGACAGCAGAGAGAAGCGCATGCAGCTCTCTGCAGGAGCACACAGGTGTGACTCTTGGTTTAGTGAAGGTGTAAGCAGTCTCACCATTCTGCTGACTATGGGTTGATCCGCTCTGCAGCTTCCTTGACTCACAGAAGACGCTGTGTACGGTGGCCAACAGCGTCGCAGCCACCTTGTCACTCTCCGCCGTCGCCGTTGTTGTCGTCTTCTCCGACGCTCGGAAGCAGGCGGAGGGGTGCCCGCGACGTGCCGCACCAGTGGGAGCTGCAAACTGGGTTACCACCTCCGTCACGTCGTCGTGAGAACGTTCTGTACGATACTCAGCCCGAGAACGCAGTGGCGATAGGACCGCCTCTTGCGCTGATGCGTCAGCGGCGGCGCTGGGTGGATGTGCCGCAGAGATCAACCGCAACGAGCGCGCCAGAGCGGGGTAGAAGCACTCCGATGTAGCTTGTTCAACGGGATTGACGTGCGGCCGATTCACCTCTGCAGTTACTTGGTCTTGCACCCCTGCAGAGAGCCTGCAATGCCCAGTAGCAGTCACGCTGCACACACCCGCTTCTTGAAGACGCTCTTGGCCGTGGTGAGCGCGGCGCTGCAGCGCACATACCGCCGTCACTGTTGCCATGATGCTTTGCTGAGCTTGCTGCAGCGTTATCTGCTGTGCTACTGTCCATCCTAATGCGTTTGCGTGGCTTCGAATACGCTGTAGACCGCGCAACTGGAAGCAGATGATGCGCTGTGCATCCCGAGTATTCAATAGGCCGGCTCGAAACGCAGACGACACCGTAGGCTGAGATGCCTGCCCTTCAAGCTTGGACAGTGACGCCAGTCGTTGCAACTGGTGAGCGACGTGCGTCAGCGTAGCAGCAGACGGCGAAGCACGACGCCCGCGACCCTGCACGACACGGTCCAGTAGACCACTGCCGCACAGGTGAAGTACGTGGAGGTATGAGTGCCAGGCGATGGCATCACGGGAGAGCGCCAGAGACGGCAGGTCCATGTCCGTCGCGCCTAAATCACCGCTACGGCTAGTGGGCGACGTGCTCAGCACGTATGGGTAAGAAAGAGGTATGAAGGAGGCCCATGGTGCTGACCCAGTTGTGAAGGGCACCCCGGTGCCATTTGCTCCGGACACCGTGGCAGCAGCCGCAGGAGGGAGCAGTCGCTGGCGCAGTTGACGCAGAACAGCAAGCAGCTGAAGCATGTCATCACTGGGGGTGCTGTAGGAGGGGAGTCCTGCACGTTGCCGCTTCCATCCCTGCTGCTGCTCCTTCTGCAAGCGTGCATCCTCGAGCGACACCAGGTCCAAGAGCGCCTGCATCACCACTCCTGCACCGGCGGTGCTGGCCTCGGGAGCTGTGCTCTCTGCTTCACCATGGAAAGGGTCTGTTTTGTCAGAGTCATCACTACTGCCGCGTGCTGGGTCGCAGTCAGATGCCTCGCTGCTGCCGTCACACGGCATACACGTGAGGACAAGACGTCCACACCGCACAAACACATCTGCGGCACGCCAGACGTCCATCAATGATGCAGAGGTGCGCGGTGATACCCACTGCGCACCTCTCTTAGGGGTCGCAGGCTGCTTGCCGCCTTGCGCTGCCGGAGAAGAAGACTGCAGGCATATCGCTGGCAGTAAACTGCACGCCACGCCACTTACATCGTACCCGCTGAGAGCAGTTGCCCTCACGCATTCCGGACGGCGTTCTGCACGTGTGTCGGGCCGCCCTGACCGTGGGGGAGAGCTGTGCTCTCGCTGCCAAGCACGCAGGTACGCGACCACCGAGACTGGGTTGCGGACCGTGACGGTGACACATGCATTTTTGCGGGAACTCTCGCGCATGGCCGCCCGTAGCCGATATGTATCCGAGGCGGCAGGTGGCCACAACGACCAAGTCTGCTCCTGTGCCGCGCGCACGTTAGCCTCTGCACGGGTCCTGCGGGGAAGCGAGGTCAGTCGTGCGCCTGCATCGCGCAGGTGTGCACTCACCTCCTTGAGCAGGTGTAAGAGCTCCGCTGTAGCCTTGCCGTCAGCCGCTTCTGGCGGATGCGTGGCCCGTAGAGACGAGCAAGACGCAGAGCTCTCCTGCAACGCTCTCTGCAAACATGTCTGAGCGCGGCACAGGTGCTCTTTCAGGGTCACATGGCCCAACGTGGGGGAGTACATGGCGACTCCGTCGGCGCCGCTGTGGCAGTACTCGTCGATACGGGCGCCAATCGCCTCTGCCTCGCGCGCGGTACTGCAGTTGACCATAGAGTCCAAAGTCATCACCTCGTCTGCCCACACTGCCGCCCAGTACGCCGTCACTTCTCGCTTCAAAGCGTTCAACCGGCGCTGCTCACTCAAGACCCGCCGCCCCTCTTTCGGTCGTGCGGCCGGTGGCGTAGTGCCAAATCGATCACACACGCGAGATGCGAGGAGGAAGAGCGTCGCGTACACGTCCAGCACCGTCCTGCCGTGACGGTCTCTGGAGCAACTGCGTGGTAGTTGCAGGTTTCGTGTCGGGCGGTGCACTTCAGCGGTAACCACTCCGGCGCCGCTTCCAGCACCGCTCCGATCCTGCCCACAGCAGTCCAACTCTGCACTTCTCAAGAGTAACGTTCGCCAGGCAAACATCACGGCATCCACCACGCTCTCCCTGGGCATCGCTATCACGTCCGTCGCAAGAGCCCCATCACTGAGAAGGCGAACGCACGCGGCGTGAGACGGCGCAGTGGCGAGGTCGCGCATACACTGCACGATGCGAGCTGCCGCTGCTGCCTCAGCAGCCCGTGCAGTTGATGGGCAGGAAGCCTTTACCAGGCGCGAACCTTCTTCGCAGGCGAACTGGATCGCAGAGAGCGGCACGTCGGCAGCGATGCAATCCGCATAGCTGGTGCTGACGACTGAGAAGCTCGGCGCCGCGGGGGCGGGAAGCAGCAACGGCGACGACCCGACAACGAAGCGGTGTTCTCGAGAGAGCAGCACTGACAGCGCGTCGGCTGGTGAGCTCGACATAGGCGAAGGATAAAGAGCGCCTTGACAGCGCGAGTCAGCGGCGCCGCTTCCATCTTCTTGCTCGTGTTGCGAGCTGCCTTCTACCTGATCGCCGTAATGCTGAAGAACACGGAGCAGGAGAGGCCTTCGTACACCTTCGGCAGTGTCGACTGGGCATTGCGCGGTGACCGTCAGCGCGTGTGATACCGCAGCAGCATGATTTCGCTCGCTCTCTCGCTGCTGCTGCAGACCTTGATAGAGCTCGAGTGCCTCAGGGAACAGGATCGCTGCAGTCTGAAAGTCACCACGATGTGCCTGTGCCGCGGACCCATCTGCTGCTACTCCCTGAGCACGAATGGCGTACTGGAGAAGTTTTCGAGCCACACTAGCAGGCCATGGACCGCATGATAGCATTGCAACCCGCAGCCGGCGCAGCGTCGTGCATCCACGCAGCTTAGTGTTTTGCATTTCAGTGTGGCCTGTGGTGTAGCTTCTTCGGGAAAGGCGGCAGACCTCTGGGCGTGTGCTCGGAGGGTATGGTGTTCCGGTAATCCAGCGAAACACCGTGTGCAACGCGTGCGGAGTGATGTAGGCGAGATGTTGTACAACCTCCACCAGCATGGACTCTCGCCTCTCGGCCACCGCTATTGCTTCGGCTGAAGAAGACACGAAGGACGAGCACTGTAACGGTGATAGTGTGGGCGTTATTACTTCATCATCTTGTTTGGCGCCGGAAGTCATGAGCGCACAAGTCTGGCCTCCACACATGAGTGATGCATCGCGCAGTACGGCGAGAATGAGTGTAGACACGAACTTCTCTAGCAGTGGCTGTGAAGACAACAACGCGAGGGAGCCTGGTGAAGAGGTGCGCAGCACCCTACCACTGTCATCACGACCGAGGGTGTTGCCTTCTGCCGTCCATGCAGCGGGCAAGGTGAACTCGCCTGCCTCGCTGCTCGCCACCGGCCTCGCTTCTGCAACCGTGTTATTCACTGCACTGTACAGTAGCATCTTCTTTAGCCACTCGCACGACGGTCCTTGCGAAGCGCAGGAAGCGCTAGTGCCACCGGCGCCCACCTGCACCTGCTGCCACTGCTCTTGGTGTGTCTCTGCCAGTTGATGATGTCGCAGGAGAGGATGCATTACCACGTCCATAATTACCAGCGGACTTCGGGAGAGGAGGGCGCGTACACGGCAAGGCGCTCGCTGTGCATCACAGACGCCTCGGTATGCACCCCACTGGCGCGAACGTGCCACCAGTTGCTTCAGAGTCACCTTCCTGGCACATGCGCAGGAGCTGCCGCCAGAGTACTGTTGGTACGGAGCACGTCACCCCCCTCAGCGACCTCCCTGCAGCAGCGTCACGTTCGCACCACATCGGTCCAGGCCCAGCATGGCAGTCTCCGCGTGGTGTCTCCTCGGGGGTGCCCGTAGTGTCACACACATTATCGAGGAGAGCGGGAAACAGGCGCCAGAGAAGCGCCGCTTGCGACAGCGAATGGCATGCGGCCACAGCCCGCTGGAAACAACCCACCAAGGCGGCTATCGACACCGGTGCCACTTGGTCGGGTGTGCACGCCACCACACCGTCGGCCTGCTTCTTCAGTGTGAGGTACGCAAGCACCGTACGTTCCAGTGCTCGCATTCCTCCGGCGGCCGTTGTGCAGTGTGCTGCTTCAGTGATGTCTTCGCCCTTGTTGCTCACGAGTGCGTCCAGGTCGATGTAACCTGACTGCTGCTGTCCCTGGGCGTTCATTGCCGCTCCGGAGGTCGCCGAGTAGGAGGAGGAGGAGTGGCGGGTGAGAGCCTCCCGCAGGACTTCAGCTGCTCCCGCCAGCCGCGCGGATGTCGCGGCATCCCCGGAGGCGCTGCCGAAGTGATGCAAAACTGCGCAAACGTAGAGGTGCTGCGTGCGCGACTGGTCGCGACTCCACATCCGCGCACGGGTGACTTCTGGCAGCCGCGCATGGAGGCCGCCGCACCAACCAGAGGCGTAGAGATCCACAAACGACGCTGTGAGCTGTTGGAGCTGCACGCAGATATGAGTCAGTGCACTCCTGGTCATCAGCGATTTGCCTACAGAGCTGATGACACCGCCAAAATCGCCGCCAGATGTGTCATTGGCTTCCAGTAGCTCGCTGGAGGGCGATGCGGCGACAGCGTCCTCGAGGTCAAGAAGTGTCCACCATGACATGCACTCATCCAGCAGCCCTGCACAGTACTCGAATTCGCCGGACAGACACCAAAGAGTGCGCAGGAGATCAGCATTGGCGGTGTGTGGTGCGGCGTCAGCCTCCTCGACAAGCACCAGCGCGTGCTGCACGAGCGATGCTATGTGCCGCAGCATACCTTCAGCTGCCGCCACCCGTACGAGCAGGGCCGTGGTGCTGCCAGTTTCGGACTCCGCGGTGATGCCGATGGTATTTGGATGGCGCGGCGTCGCAGCTGTAGCGGTGTCGGTCACACATCGGAGAATGTAGGAGAGAGTATCTGTCGCAAGAGAGCTGAGGTGTACGGGCAGCAGAGGCCCTCCACCATCAATGGCTGGCAGCGAGGTACTTACGAGTCGGCTGAGGGCGCCGTAATACTGTTGCGAGGTGACCGACAACAGCTCCGGCACGACTCCCGGCGAGATCACGCTCCTGTTGCGTGATTTGTTGAGCGGAGCTGATAATGCCGCTGCGATTGGGTTGGTTGCCAGCTGCATCAGAGGGTCCGCAGGGGCACAGCTCTTGAAAGCTCGGCTGCTATGCTGAATCACTGCCGTCACGTACTCGATCGCAGCGGAGGTGGTCTTCACCACATCAGAGGACGCGAGAGGATCAAGGATGAATCTCGGTGCTGCTTCGCCACAAAAGCTGCGCGGAACAGCGAGGGGGTTGCCTTCGTCGAACAGGCGCACATACAGTCGATGAAGTACCCCACTTCTCAACCGGGTCCGCCACTCGTCCACAGAGCCGCACAACCTCCGCTCGCTCGAGGTTGCAGCAGGTACATCGCTTCGGGCGGTCGTGAGAGAGGGCGGCATGTTGACCTGGTAATCACCATCGCCACCGCTGCCCCATCTGCTGCCGCGCTCACGTACCTCGTGAGTGCGCATCTTCAACGCCCACACATCTAGTGCTTCCAAGGCAGCCACAATCACTTGGGCGCACTCGGCAACGGCCAGGTATGCACGCTGCTGCTGCACCGGCGACACCCACAGCACTGTCACCTCCAGTTGGTACAGTTCCCACACGTAGTCCCATATGTAGCTCAGCAAGGCGTCGCTGTGTCGCACGAGGCGCCAAAACTCCAGGCTCACAGGTGGGACACGGCACGCGAAGGTACGACGAGTCACCGCCACGGTCGCTGTTGCCGTTGACGGGTGAAGATGCGCCACATCGAGCATTTCGTCAACCTCTGCGCCGTCCAGCTGAAACATCGCAGCGATCAGCCGCGCCACGACGTCGACCGTGGCTGGGCTGTTGCTTACCGCAAAGTCAGCGGCGGAGTTGAGCGCCGCAGCATTGAGTCCATCCGCAGCGGCGGCGGCGGCACTGTCGCGAGCGGGCAACGATCGCGGTCGCAGCTGGCACCACCGCAGTGCGTCATGTAGTATGGTTGTCAAGGGAGTGAGGGCGCTGTCGGCGCGCAGGATGCGTAGGAGTGGGCGTGGTAGCGTCAGTGAGAGTCTCTGAACGGCTGCTGTGCAGTTCGCCGCGTACGTACTCGTGCGACGAGTGGCAGCTGCAGCTGCAGTAGCAGCCGAAGCAGGCGTGTGCTTTCCACTGGCGTGATATCTGCTGTCGCCCGGGGTTGCACCTCGGACAGACTTGCCCCTGCAACCAGCGCTCTCGGTAGCGGCCTCCGCAACTGCGCCTGAGAGTGGGGCGGCACTCTCCGCCAAGGAAGCGGGTAGATGCAGCAACCGTGTCGTCTCCGCATCCGCATCTTCAACCCCACCTTCTCCAAGATCCCGCATCAGTGCAGCACCACTGTGTGGCGCTTCTCTGGAGACCACTGGTGCTTCTGATGCCACTTCCTCTGACGTCTCCTGATGAGCCGCCACGTACGCTACGCGAGTGGCTGGCGGCACCGACTTCGAGGACGCCGCCGCCACTGGAACGGCGTAGGTTGCGGTGTCGTCCTCGCACGCGGCCACCACGTGCATGCGTGCTAAGCTCAAAAGCGAAACGTAAGCGTCCACTGACAACAGCGGCACTGCGCGAGCGTAGTGCCCACCGCCCGGCAAATTACGCAACTTCGGTGTCGTACGCGCTGAGGCCGATGAGGGATGCGACTGTGCTGGGCGAGTCACAGGCGAGTTCGCCAACCGTAGGTACTCCTGTACGGCGGTGGTCGAATCACCATTGGCGTCGCAGAACTGAATGATTTGGCAAAGTTCCACCACCGAGTGGCGCACCGACGCGCCTTGGAGCACGTGATGCCTCTGCCGTGACCTCTCCAATGACGATGACGTCCTCAGTAGCGCAGCTAGCAGCTGAGCGCTCTGCACTGCGCAGCTGTCCCACTCCTCGAGAAGCACAGTGATACCTGAGGAAGACGGGTGCGCAGGCCTCGGCGACGCAGAGGGCTGCATCGAGCGCGGACGCGCGCATATAAGGCGCTGGAGAATGAAGTGGAGCCTGAGTTGCTCCGCCTCGTCAATGTCATCCGCAACACCGGCGGTGGGGAGAAGCGCCAACGCGCGGCGTGCCGCCGCCAGGCTCTCGTACCACGCCTGCTCCACGCGTCGACGCAAACGGCGGTGAATGCTTGACGCGAGAGACGACTCTTCGTGTTGGTTGCCACCTCGCTTTACCCCTGGTGCGGCTTCCGCCGCCCGATTACTGTGCTGGTGCAACGCGCGCTGGTACGCCTTCCACGCGCCGGTGATGATGGCGCTTGCTAGCACCGCGCTCTCACACGGTGGTGGCAAGTAGAGCAACAGGCGTACGAGGAACGACAGCGGCGCCCGTTTCGCCGTCTCCGCAAATAACTCTACTTCTGCCAGCTGAAGGCGTCGGTGCTGGCGCTCGTGGGCGTAGAACAACGCAACCGCGTCTTTTACGCAGCGTCGCCTCGAACAGTCGCGCAGCGCCTCCACGAGGCTCTCATGCTGCCGATCTGTGAGGAGGTGTCCCTGGCGGTGCTGCAGGACGTTAAGCGCGCCATCCCCAGGTTCCCGCGCAGCAGTCAGTGGGTGTGTAAAGATGCTCATGACGCCGTTGTCAGAGCCGAGGTCACCCTCTAACACACCACCCGCCTCGACAGTAGCCAGTAAGCGAACACACGAATTACACACCGCGGGAGTTGACGACGGCAACGACGACGCGGTGCTGGAAGAGGGCCGCACCGTTGCATTCGAGGCTTCCTGCACTTCCTCGGGAACCGGAAAGGGGCCCGAGGCAAGAGCGAGATGACACAGCTGCTCCAGGCTCAACATTTCATAGGTTGCCGTGCAAGCCAGTCTCACCGCCTCCGCGCCCGTTGTGGACAGTGTCTGCAGCGATGGCGGCGAAGAAGCCGCGTTGGGGGTCGGTGTCGACGTGGTGGCGACGTAGGCAGCGGTGTTGCACAGCCGCATGATCCGCGTACCTGTCCAGTAGCAGACCTCGCGAAGGCGTGGCTGCAGAGCATCGGAAGCGGTCTGCAGGGTTGGCTGGCTTTCCCACCAAGCTGCGAGTTGAGCCGCTGACGACAGAGACACAAGCGGGGAGCGATGTAGTGCCTCACCGGTACTGTTCTCTGTCGACGTGGACCTCGCGCACTGCGATGATGCTCCTCGAGCGAACTGCGCGTGTAGCGCAAGCACGATGTTGCCCATCCCCTCCAGCCACCAGTTGTGCAGTGCACCACAAACATCGTCGCCTTCTCGCTTACCGTGTAGAAGATTTCTACGGCTATCAGCCAGGGATTTGACCGCAGCCAGGAGATCCTGTGCGGCTGCTGTCAGGTTACAACGCGAAGTCGAGGCGCATACCAGCAAGGCGACAAGACACACACCAGCACCATGTACCATCTCTCTCGTGAGGTCGGCGTTACCTCCTTCCCCCGCTCGTGTGCTCTCCGTCAGAGCCGCGCAGAAGCGAGTTAGTACTCGTTGCGACACCTCTGCACGGGCATCGTCTGTTGGAACCGACATGAGAAGGCACTGAAGTGCCAGCACGGCTGCTTGAGCCTGCGTCACCCCAGCGTCCGCTCGTGCTAGACCATCCTCCTTAACTTCTGCCCTGAGCCGCGCCGCATGGGCACTTCGGTGCGCTCTCCAGTACCCCTCATGACGGGCGGCCGACGACAACGGCGGTCGTAGCATGAGCGTTTCAAGCAGCACCTCTGCTATCCTGAAGATCGCTGGCGGGTCCAGTTGGGAAAGAATGGAGGACAAGAAGGGGCTTGACAGAGTGTGCCACCATGGAGGCGGTGAGGTAATTGTTGTAAAGACGGAGTACGGGCACGACCCTGTCGAGGCGTACAGTCGGCTGCACACCTGCACCAGCTCATTGTGTTGTTGGAGGAGTAAGCGGGGTACCCGGGCATCGGAATCACCTGTCTTCAGCGCGGTTGAGTTGGCGCCTCCACCGGCTCTAACGTCCGAAGCGTCTGCGTACTCAAGCTCCGTTGCACTTCCCACGGGTGACGTGCAACGCGCAGACTCCACATCGCGAGCGTGACGCTGCCGCCAGGCGGCGTTGAGCACCATCCCTGGGCTAAGCCGTATCATCACTTCGGCAAGCAGTAGCTCCTGATCCAGCAGCTTCTCGGGGTTGCCGGGCCTTGAGCGGAGTTGTTGGGGTGAGGACCCTGATAGCAGCAACCGGCGGGAGATCCACGGTGGGCAGCCATCAAGCACGTGGCACACGAAGCAACCGGTGGCGGCCGATAATGCTACGGTGCCACCGTCAGCGCAATCGCCTTCGTGAGAGGAACGAGAGGGGTGCCGGGCGCCCTGTCGTGGCACCTGCGAGGGTTTCCGCAGCGCTTCCTCCACTTGTTTGTCCTCGCAAACCAATGGCTGTGATAGCTGCAAGGCGCCGCGGAGTTCGCCTAGGCGACACGGTAGTTCATCCTCAGAAGCGCGCTGCAAGACACTTTCAATCAACAGCACGGCAGCACACACGGAGCGTAGGTGTTGTGCACCTTTCACAGCAGCACTTGCAGAGTGGCTATGCCATGAGGTGCTCTGCACGAGCAGGCGAAGAAGCAGAAGAAGAGGCGCCGAGGAGGCTGCGCCCTGATCCTTGTGCCGCCTTGCTGAGGGCGATAGACAGCTGGCCTCAGCGAGATAGCGGAGATGCTCCCCCAGCCAATTATCAGGCGACCACGCGCTGCTGGCAACGGCGCCTTTGTCCACCTTCGGGTTCAAGGCCAGCAGACCTTCCACAAGGCGACGAGCTGCGCGCACGGTATGGGCACTGTATGGCGCGACCGCAGTCGTTTCACTCGAGCTCATCTCGCTATGCTCTGTGTCAGTGCGAGTGACCACAGTCATACTCCTCTGCGAACGCATGTGGCTCAGCGCGCACAGCTGGACGGCCGCCACGGCAACGATACACTCGCGGGCTGCAATGGATTCGATAACGCCTCCTGCCATTCGTGATGTACCCAGAGAGTCGCTATTACTGCCGCCGAGTGTGGCACAGACCTCATCGGCGAGCACCAGAAGCACAAGCAGCTGCCAGTGAAGCTCCGATGCAATCGACAGATTGCGCCTCGTTCGCACGATGGAGGCACCTTGGCGACAATGGCTTTCCAGCTTTCCGCGCAGAGACACATACGACTCCACAACGAACGCTGACATTAACCGCAGCTCTACCTCCGTCACCGGCTTTCCGTTCATCATCGCCTGCGCAGAGGTACCCGATCGCCAGCACAGGGCTCGCTGAAAGTGTGCACGCAGCTCTTCTTCAGCTGTGAAGCACCGTGTCCATCTCGAGCTTCCACGAGCACCGCTGGTAAGGGGCTCCATGTGCGCTGGCAGACACGCTTCACCGCACGCACGCTGCCACGCAGCAGCGAGTCGGCGCGTCACACGAGGTTTTCTTGGCGATGACGAAGCGTCCGCAGAGGGCGACGGCATGTAATCTCGTGATGCTCGCCGCTCATCCTCATACACCACAGAAAAAGAGAAGGACTTCGATCCGGCTGCGCGAGTGCTGTTCCCCCCAATCACACGGGTGGCGCTCTGCGGTAGTGCAAGGGTGTGCAAACCACTCCGAAGAAGGCGCAGCGAGTGCCCCTCCGATGCGCCACGGGTGCGGGTATCGATCCGGCGCACGCCCTCTCCCCAGTGCCGCTTTGCCGCCGCTGCTTGTCCACGAGCCCTCTCGACAAGCGACTCATCAACGACAATGCCGCACCAATGAACACACGCGCACAGATCCGTGATGGCAGTTGCAGCTGAGTCATTTGACTGTGCATCGGTTCGGTGTACTCTGGGCTGAACCGTTGAGGACGAAAGAGGAGGCGGCACTTGTGGCGCATGACCTCTCTCTATGCTGTTGCTGAGGGTGCATTTCTTCAACCGATGCGTCACTAGAGACTTCCACTCTCGCGCAGAAGTTTGAAGGCAGAATCGTCGACTAGTGAGGGTGGGTGGTTTCCTGCACCGGCAGTGGTCTGAGGAAACTGTGACGGCTTAGTTGCGGCGATGGACAGGGCGTGCTGCGCTCCATTGTACAGCAGCAGCACCGCCGTCGCCTGGCGTGTTTGATCAGCGCATCGCTGCGAAGTGCATTTCAAGAGCAGCGACGGCTCGCTCAGTACGAGGCGCGTTGCAGCGGTGGACCATAACGCGTTGTGATTGCCGGTCACGGCACGCCGGAGGAGGTCGAGACAGAGACTCCACTCTCCACTTTGAGCAAGTCGCGTGAGTTGATTGATGAGGTGCCTTGCCATTCACCGTGCTGGGCACAAGGAAAACCAAGATTATGGGAAAGCAAAAGGAGCGGCGAGATGTCGGCGTCGTTAGAGTTACTCCGGGGGAGGGATGCACTGCACTCTGTCGAAGACGGTGGCAGCCGAGCAGAGACAACAAAGAGGGGTCGTGGGCACTCGTGTACAGCGACGCGCATGCGCATCTGTGAAACCACAGCGATGAGGAGAGGCGAAGCGAGGGGAGGAGAGAGCAGTGAAAGGGTCAGCGGTGCTGCAGGTGCCGCTGCTGATGATCTACGGGCAGACAGACAAGCAGGAGAGCAAACAGAGAAGAGCAGGGGGGGGCGGGGGGGTCCAAAGGAGGGCATTCACAGCAGCGCAATATGAAGTAGCAGGCTTCACACAACAGCAATTTAGCGTCTCCCCCGGCCTCCTTCTCCTCGCCGACTGGTCTCTCCAGAGGTCGATGCAGCAGCTCCTTCAGAAGCAAGGAGCACCACCTGAGCGGGCACTGTTGGCATGCGTATTACCCCAGATAGCGAGGGGAGGCACAGACGAACATACGGAAAAGATCTGCTCTTAAGACGACAACACTGTGTCAGCGCTACACAGCCAAACCAAACACGCAACAGACGCATGCATACACGCATCACCTATAAGCGGATCCTTCTACATGTTTGTCAGCGTACCCGGTGGAAGCCCCTGCATCCGCTCCCTTTCCCGCAGCTCGCGCGTCGCCGACAGCAGCGACAGGACTTCAAAGTGCCGTGCGACGCACTTGCGCGCGCAGGCATCCATCTTCTGGACCTTGACATCAGGCAGCTCGCTGCCGGCAAGTTCGGAGCGAGTGAGTTGGCTGTCGTAGCAAATATCCCAGCATTGCTCGAGAACGAGGTTGGCAAAGTCCATCATTGTGTAGTGCTCGAGCGCCTGCCCGAGCATCATTTGAGCCTGCATTATGGGCGACAGGGAATCGATGGAGTGTTCAGGAGAATGAAGAAGAGACGGAAAGGAAAGCAAGAGGGAGCTGAAGCACCACCACCTGCCTGCGTTGGACCTGTGTGTGGCAGACTCTCCTCGCAGGCATGCGAGTTTTTAGAAGACCGGGAGACGAGAGGGGGTGTGGGGTGAGAAGCGAGGTCAAATTGACAGAAGGCTGGATTGGAAGTCGGCAGGTAAGCAGCGGCAGCGGCGAGCAGATGATGAGTGGTTATAGAAGGAAGAGGGAGGGAGGAGTTCTGCTCAGGTGCTTATTCGTCGAAGGGTGGTCGGGCTCGAGCCGACGCTGCTTTCTCGATCAATCGATAGGCATGGAACAACGCCGGGTGATGACCGCCACCCGCACTCGCCGAGCACCCGGCGCTCATACGCCGGCTCGCAAAAAAGAAACGAGGGGAGGAAGCGCTCACGTGAAAAGGCGCGACACCCGCACGCACATGCACAAGAGGGGGCGCGGGGGGGGGGGGCGGGGGCTGAGTGTGCGAAGTCCGTCAAAGCGGGGCTGTGGGGTGGCGCAGAGAACGTGAGTGCGACAGGAAGAGGCTCCGACCCGCACGAGCCCGCTCACATGAAACGTAGAGAGCAAGAAAAGAGAGTAGTATAATAGAGAAACCCCTTTCCCGTAGGAAGGGGTGGCGGTGTGGCGGTGTGGCGAGACGCCGGGAAGGAGCGAGAGAGAGAGAGAGGTCCGAGGTGTTGGCGGGAAGGGGGGGTGGGTAGTGGCAGTGCGAAGAGCCAACACCAACACCCGAGAACACACAGTGCGGCGCCCCTGTACCGCACGTATCCGCACCCGCAGACATCATGCGCATGCGCCTCCCCCTCCGCGCGCTTCCGCTTTTTCGAATACTCTCCTCTGCCCTCATCACTTCTACCGGCTCATTCCGCTTGCTTATCGCCGTCCGCGGTGCGACTAGGGGGGCGAGAGGGGTCGTCCGGCTTCGTCACGAGTTTCATGAGCGACCGCCTCACAGAGTAATCGCCACGCACCAGCTGTAGAAGGATGGACATGGTGGTAGTGAGTGTGAGGTTGTCCCACGTCGACATCTCCTGAATCGCCACGTCATGGTCGAGCTGCCGCTGAGAGGCGCAGCCATCTACAAGCACCCCCACACGAATGCCGTGGTGCAGCAGCTCGTCAGCGGTCTGCATGATGCACACATGCGTCTCGTGCCCCCACAGCACCGCCTGTTGCACCGGCAAGATGCCACGCGCCGGGTCGCCGGTGATGTACGGCATCATTTCTGGAACTAGCATCGACGGCTGCAACTTCTCGATCACCGGCGTCCCTTCCGGCAACTGGATCTCCCTCACAAGACGACCCACGCCTTTCGGGTATTGCTCCGTTGCTACAAAGGTTGTGTGCCGGGGCGTCAGGGTGTTGTGGATGGCGGCCATCGAGTTCGATACGTCAATGGCCGCCTGGAAGTTGGGGATGCGGTCGCGTAGTTTCTCCTGGATGTCGCAGCACATGAAGATGGTGCGGCAGCTGTCAAACTTGTGAAGTAGTCGGGACCGCGGGGCAATGAGGGCGGTCGGCGACATGGTGGTCCTCTTATGGTCACTCTGGGTTACTTGATAGGCAAACTCTTTGCTTGTGGTTCCCAGGGGAAGGGGGGGAGTGTGTACGAGGCCGAGCAGATAGGGGGAATGGGGTGGAGAGAGAGAGAGAGAGCGCAGTGCGCGCCAGAGACTCTATTGGCGAGCAGAGATGTACGCACGCGTGCGCGTGAGTGAGTGACGTTGCAGGCGTTTATCGCACTCGATGTGAGTGTGGTGGTGTAGGGAGAATAAAGAGGTGGGGAGGGCGTTGTGAGCACAGGTGACGTGTGTGAGTGCACGAGCCTGCAGCAGACGGTGGCGCGGATGGCAGTGATGCTGCACAGCGTGTAGGTATGTAAGTATACACTGTGAGAGAGAGAGCGGGGGGGGGGGGGAGAGGGAGCCGCTTAAAAGCTGCTGGGGGGGGGGGGGGAACGCGGGAGGCAGAGGGGGGAAGGTGAGGGGAACGGGGGCAACACAGCATCGATGCACTTTCTCGGCATTTCTCTTTCTGTCGCTTGTTTAACTGCCCACCAACTGCCGCACTCTTCAGAGCAGAAGTGAGCGAGGGAGGAGGGAGGAGGAGGGGGGGGGGGGGCGATGGTCGCAGATCTCACGAGCGAACGCATTTTGAGAGCTGACGAGGACGAGATAAGGCGCAAGAAGGAGAGGAGGGGGGAATTAGGGGATGGAAAGAGGGGAGAGGGACGGCGTGTGATCTGTGCGTGAGGAGAGAATGGGGAGAGTCGTGAGAACAAGCAGCTGAGACACAGATTCAAAGGAAAAAACAGCAGCAGTAGGAGTACGACGATAGCCTACTGCAGACCCGCAAGGCACCTAGCCACACCCACGGGAGTGAATACGCTGATAGACGGAAGGGTGGCGAGGAGAGGGATGGGGCCCTGCGCCTCGCCTATGGGAAAGAAAGTCCGCCGGGGTGTGACTGCAAAACCGAACTGATGTGCCGCACCCTCTGAGCAGAGCAAGCGGCTAGAAATTATCAGACAAAGCAAGCGCAGGAGAGGCACGTGCCGACAGATGTGGTGCCCACACTACCTGTAGCAAGTGAAACGGCCATGACCCTGTACGATTCATCCAGGCCTTTCTCATCACCCACCTACCCGCCCCCCACCACAAGTAGCCCGTCACAGCAGCTGTTGCATTCAGTAGCCCTTTCCGGAGTAAGCAGAATTTGTCTTCGTTGCAGCATCTCCTGCCGTGGTGACGGCAGACACAGGCGAGGCAGCTGTCGCATCGCTGACAGCGGTGGCCGGATCGCCATCACCTCCCACTCTCTGACTGCTCAACTCTGGAAGCGGCTGTGTGGTGCTCCAGTCTTCGGCAAACGTCTTTAGGATTTGAATGACTGGCTTGACAAAGCGCGCATCGGATCGCGTCAGCTGCATTATCGCAGATGGCGCGGTCGTGACCATCAAGCCGTCCCAGTGAGACATCTGCAAAACCGCCGTTTCGTGCATCTCCGCAATGCGTGAGGTGCACCCATCAACGAGGACGGCGACGCGGATGCCGTGCGCGAGAAGCTCATCCGAGGTCTGCAGCACGCAGCCGTACGTCTCACAGCCCCAGATAATGGCCTGCTGCACAGGTGGAATGCCACGCTCGGCGTCACCGAGGATGTACAGTTGTACCTCTGGCACCAGCATAGACGTCTGCACATTCTCAGCAATGATAGCGTCTTCTGGCAGCTGGACGTCATGGTAGGCGTGGCGGGTGTCTTGTGAGTACATCTCCGATGCGATAAACACCGACCACTCCGGGCCCAAAAGTTGATGTACGGTGGCCATCGCCTTGGTCACTTGAAAGGCGTTGTGGAAGTCACGGGTGTGTGGCTCCACGTTTTCCTGCCCATGACACATCATGAAGGCCGTCCGGCAGGTGTCGAACTTCCGGATCAACCGCGAGTACTCAGCGAGCTCGGACATGCGGAAGAGAGAAGAGGGGGAGGGAGGGGGGTCTGTGACTCTGCGTTGCCACAGAAGTGTGTGTGCGCGTGCGTGTGTGCGTCGCATAGAAGAGAAGGCGGCTCCCAGCAGAGGTCCGTGCGCTGCGGCACGAGGGACGCAAGAAAAGAAAACGGGGGAGGGGGTGGAGGATGTCCGTGAAGGGTTGGCGCGTGGACGACGTCTCTCTGACAGCAGAGGGCAGGCGGGCGGTGAGCTTCCTCGAACAGAAGAGACAAACGCACAGTGAAGAGGACAGCGCCTTCGAGTTTGCCTTTTGGGTGCCGGCAGCACGTACGCCCTTCATGCGCCGAACAAATAGCACCGCTGCTTACACCAGCCGCACTGGTGGGCATAGCGCGTGGCGTGAGAGCGAACTGCCAGCAGTTCACCCCCCACTACTCTTTGAAACAAGCGGGCCGCCGCACCTACACGGGAAATATTGTTGCCGACCGGCTGCCCCACGTCCTCGGGATGTGCGAGGACGCGTGGGGCACAGAGATCGATGGTCCGATGGTTGCCTGTTGCGCATCGTCGCATCCATTGACGCACCGAGACGTGGGTGAGTCGCCCTGCACTTCTTTTCGATTCCCCCTCGGCATGCGCGCACGTACCATCGAGCATAAACACGCACATACACACAGGCGCGGTCCTCCGTTATCGTAGTGCCCCTTCGTGGAGGCAGCGAAGGGGCACTACGATAACGGAGGACGTCGGGGAGGGGGGGAGCAAGAGTCGGTAGGGGGTTGCGCGGGGTCGAGGATGAAGCGGGAGGGGGAGGGGGAAAGAAGAGTCGATAAGTGATGGCGAGAGAAGCGATCCTACTCAACCTCTCGTTACGCACAAACATACAAGCAGGTGAAGAAAACGCAAAAGACCCGCTTCTCCTCGCCTCTCCGCCCTACCCCTGACAGCTTCTCATGCGCCGCCACGCACCGTAGCGAGATGGGGTGGGGGGGGAGGAGAAGGGCAGTAAGAGGAAATTAGGTGTACGCTCAGCAGAATATCCAAGACAAGCAGTAGCAGCGCAGGCTGCATATGCGGCAGAGACAGTGCGTGAGTGAAACAGAGGCAAGCTGCCAGCGCGTACGTGCACGAGTCCGTTCGGTGCAGTAACGTCACCCGCTCTGTGGGGCGACGGCACTGCACCGAGAGGTGTTCGTCCTTCTCCTGGAGCCAGCAAGCTCTACACTCTACCTCGTCTCAGTCACCGCAAAGTCACAGTTCGCGCTCGCGCTCGTGCGGCAGCAGCGTCGGGTCCTCAGAGCGCCTGTATGGCCGCTTGAACACGTGCCCGCCATCTAGTGAGAGTTTCATTACCGGCTTCCGGAAGATTTCGTCCGCTCGCATGATCATGGCGTACATGCCGATGGAGCTCGTCAGCAAAAGCCCACTCCACTTGGACATCTCCATAAGGGCGACCTCGTGATCGATACGCCGCTGTGCCGCGCAACCGTCTGTCGCAATCGCCACACGAAAGCCGCGTCGCAGCAGCTCGTCAGCGGTCTGCATGATGCACACATGCGTCTCGTGCCCCCACAGCACCGCCTGTTGCACCGGCAAGATGCCACGCTCTGCGTCACCGTATAGGTACGGCAGGACTTCGGGCACTAGCATCGACGGCTGCAACTTAGGGAAAACGGGAGTGTTGGGCGGCAGCTGGATCTCGTGGTAGAGGGGTCCCACGCCTTTCGGGTACTGCACAGTGGCTATCACATTGCAGTAGGTCGGGCCCAGCATTTCACAGAAGAGCGTGATGTTGTTCGAGACGCGGATGGTTTCGTGAAAGCCGGGAATTTTGTCGGCCAGCTTCTCCTGGATGTCGCAGCACATGAAGATGGTGCGGCACTCCGTGAATTTGCGCAGGAGCTGCGCCGAGTGTACTCCCCGCTGCGGCACCGTGACATCAGTGTTGGGTCTCACGATCGCCGGCGGCAAACTCGTACACAAGGAGCTGGCGTCTTCTGTCTTATCCATCGAGGTGATGGCGGTGCTGAGGAGGTAAGATGTTCCTCAGTGATCGCTGTGCTCAGTCCCTTTCAGCTGTAGCCGAAGATGAGGTCGTTCTGCTCGAATGACTGCTCGCGTATTCACGTGCGTTTTGCCGCTTTGTTTCGTCGTTGGAGGAGGAGAATGACACCACGTCGCTGGAGGTCAAACTGGACAACAAGGGAGAGCAAAGGAGAGGCAGTAGTTGCAGTAGGTATTGGAAAAACAACGCTGAGGGAGCGAGCAGTGCAGGGGCGGCAGAAAGCGGGCAAAGAGGGGGGGCAAGAGTTCACTTCAGCCTCCAGCAGCTGCGAGATTGAGAATAGCGCCACCCACCCACCGGAGCACTGCACGACGCCAATAGTAAGCACGTGGAGGCGGTTACATCAATACACATGCACAGAGCGACAGGTGCACACCACTCTCTTTCACCCTCGCTCTCAGATAGCCTGCTCAGTGATGTATCGACTCCATGGCGTAAACGTCAACACCGATCCACCAGCCCCCTTGGCATGCAGTAGGCGTAGGACTATCAGTGACTTCTCTCCTCCACCTCGCTTGGCCTCCCAAGAGTAGTTGCAGGCGTTCTGAGACGAAGACCCAGGAACACCGCAGGGGAGGGAAAGGCTGGAAGGCATGCCGACTGAACACTCTCACACCTGCTCTGCATCGCGTGTTTAGCTAACGCGGGAGGGGGGGGAAGTGACGTATGCGACAGGACTACACTACTCGGAGCTCCTCTCTCTGGGCCGCTTACTCATCTCCCTCTCTCTCTCGCGTGCTAATCACGTGCTGCTAACGATGGCGCATTGCCTCCGGCATCCCCTCCACCCCACCCCACTAGGGAGAGAGGGGATGGGGGAGTTTGACCACTTTGTTTTCCTGTGAATTCAGTTTCTTATGCTATTCCCTCTCACGGATGACGCTACATTGCACGTCCCTACACTGCACACGGCACGCACACGAAATCCTTCACGAGACGCGTAGGGGCAGGGGGCTCAGAGGATTCCTGATTTCCTTCAGCGCGCCTATTCCCTCGCAGACAACACACGAGCCCCGACTCCCCAACCCGGCCGCATCCTTCCGGCCTGCCACCAGGCCCACCGACTGGTGCCACGCAACCGTAGACACACGCGCTCCAGCAATGCGCAGACTCCGTCATCGGACACGGCCCGCGCCGCAAACACCACCCGCTCCCACTATGCTGGGGGCCACCTGGAGCCTCCCTCGGGGTTATGCACGCCCCCCACACCAGTCGGCAGTGAGGGTCGGGTGGGATGCGTTCGAGTCACGCTGACACGCTGCCCATCATACGGGTGGCCCAAACGTCCGCGCTGCCGATGGCTGCACCAGCGCAACGCCCACCACGACCCGACAGCCGACATCAGTAGCGCTACATCACCCTGACTTCACTACGTCGTCGGCACCTGGCCTTGTCACCACCAGAGGCGGTTCGGGCTGTAGCAGGCACGGGGGGCGGGGGTAGGAGAGAAGGGACGAACCAAAGGAAAGAGAGGCTGTGAAGGCACAAAGATGCTTCACAGGGTGCCGTGGTGAGGCTATTGACAACATGTTCAGCACTGCATATCACCGGACGCGTACAAGGGACGAGAACCCTTCGAAGTGGAAGCAATACGAAGTAGAGCGTGTATAGGGTGATATCATCAGTAAAGGAGAGAGAGGGAGGTGCTGCTGATCTGGGTGGTGAACAGCGGCAAGACCCGTATAAGCCAGCAGCTGCGCGCATGACCGCGTGTCTGTGTCTGTCAACCCGCACAGAATAGCGCAACTTTGCGGAAAAGAGGGACTCCTCTTCCCTACGCTCACCCAAAAGAGGCGGTGACAAGGCCGTGGAATTGAGGCCCCATGTGCTTCGTGTACTCCCATCATTGGCTGGACCAGGGGACAGGGGTGGGAAACAAGAACATGGAGAAGCTAGTGCTGGTATCCTTGGTGATGGTGACAGAGGGCGGACGGGGAGTGGATATAGATGCTCGTGCGTTGGTGGAGGTAGCAAGAGGAAGGAATGGGGGAGAGCGGAAGCGTAGGGCGCGGGCCGCGCTGACTTCAACTGACCTTCACCCATAGTTTGTCAGAGGCGCGGTGGCTACGGAGACCATTAGACGAGCCCTCGTTGCATGAACGCCGCTGTCACGACGGCCAGCGCGTTAAAGTCCCTCGCACGGCGTGCGCGCGTGTGTCTGCTGCGATGACGATTTTCATTCGTCTTGCCTCTCACATCGTCGCCTGCGCTACTGCCAGACACGTGTGCGCCTGTCTCGCTCGCCGCGCCCTTCATTCTCTCTACGTGTGTCTGCACCTCTTTACTTGATAGCCCTACTGTACATCTTGGCGACGTACTCCCAGTTGACAACCTGCCATATCTCCATCAGATAGTCTGCGCGCCGGTTCTCAAAGTCTTTGTAATAGGCGTGCTCCCACACGTCGACTGTGAAGATCGGGCGCATGCCAGCAGTCACTGGGCAGCCCGCGTTGCTCGTGTTATCGATAAGAAGCTCTGTTGTCTTGGGGTTGACGCAGAGCCACGTCCAACCAGAGCCAAAGTTGTTCATGCCTGCCTGCTGAAAAGCCGACTTGAAGTCGTCAACGCTTCCAAACTGCTTCGCGATGGCGGCCTCGAGCGGCTTCGGCATGGCCTTGCCACCCGGCACCAGGCAGTTCCAGAAGAAAGTGTGGTTGAAGTGCTGAGAGGCCTGGTTGAAGAGAACGGTGCTCGCGGCGACTCCGCTGGTAGTCTTAATGATATCCTCAATCGACTTCCCCTCATAGCCTGTGCCAAGCGTGTTTAGCTTATCCACGTACGCCTTGTGGTGCTTTGTGTAGTGCAGCTCCACTTGCCTGCCGCTGAAGACGGGCTTGATGCCGTCCGCATAGCTGTACTCGAGCTTCGGCAGTTCGGCCGGGTACTGAAGCTCCGGCAGGCTGTGGTAGCACAGAAAGGAAGCGTGGACGGCGGCGGTGGCCATGACCGTCTTTACGGAGGCACGGCGAAGCATCGTAGAGGCGAAAAATCTCGGAGAAAATAGAGTGGGGGCGGAGGGGGGGAGGGAAGCAGCGGAGGCGTCAGATGCGTCTTGTGGGTAGGGAAAACGAAAGAGCTTGCACTGAGCTGTCGGGGGAGGGATGCTGGACGAGTGGCCGTTGCGAGTGGGATGGAAGCGAAAGAGGAAGGAGGTGCAGATGAGGTTCTCTTGTCAGTGAGAGTGAGCGCTAGTCAGCTTCCTCATGCAACGTTCAAACACACACGCGCGCACGCACGCACAATGACCCGTGGGAGGCCCCACCAGCAGCAGTAGAACCCGCACTCAGTTCTGCGGAGGAGATGGGGGAGGGAGAAAGACCGGCGTGTATACACCCCGCCTACCCCACGCCCGTGAACCTCCTCAGCGAGGAGAAGAGAGGTCAAAGGGCGCCGGTTCTCGGTCAATTTCGAAACGGGCGCGGTGCCTTTCTTCTTTGCCTGACATGCCTGTGCCTGTGCCACTCATCAGCCAGCAAGACAACAAACCAACGCACCCACGTTACACATCCCCACCTCGATCCTGCGCGCACAGACTCGCGCACGCACGCAACCGACTGTTACAACAACACCCACATGAGCGAACCAACAGCGCGCATACACGTGCACAGGGAGGGGGGAGGGGGGGAAGGGGAACCGCGAATGAAGACACGACGTTCGCCTTCGCTTCACGCAAGTCGTACGTTCCCACTGCGGGCCGGCAAACAACACCGCCACAGGACAGCAAACCACTACAGAGGCCTGTCTCTTCCTCCCTGCCTCCCCCACTACCGATACACAGGGTCGCGATTTGCCCAGCTGTACGTCTTTGATTTAAGATCTGCTACCGTCTGGTTGCGGTTGTACTGCCGACCACGCAGGATGTACCCGGAGAGCCAATACTTTGTCTTCACGCAGTTGCGCGGGTGAATGCGCCAGTCCAGCGGAGTAAGCAGGTTCGGCGAGCCGCCGTTGCCACCACCGGCCGGGTGACTCGACACTCGCTTCGTCTTGGAATGCACCTTTGGTCGGTGCGGCATGTTCTCCTCGATGCTGCGCTTGCTGAAGTTGCGCTGCTTGTTATACATGACGCCGGCACGACGGCCAAAGACGGCGTGGCACGTACTGTCGAAGAGGCGCACCTCCTTTGAGGGAAGCAGGAGCGGGACAAGGTTCGGCTCCGACCCACGCAGCACCACGGCGGCCGTTCCGCTCGCCCGACAGAGGACGCCGCCGTGCCCCGGATACATCTCCACCGAGTGCATCTCTTTTCCGTAGGTAACCTCGGTCAGCGACACCGTCTGCCCAACGGTCGGCAAGCACCCCTGGAACGCCTTGTTATAGATAATTCGCGGCAGCTGCTTGTACGTGAGCAGCTCCGCCACGTACGCGCCGTTGGCGTAGAGGAAGAAGCCGAGAAACGTCTTCTTGCGTCGGTTGTGAACGACGCACGCGAGCCACTTGGGGATTCGTTTCTGCGGCTTGTGGTTCACCATTATCCGGTAGCCCCACGAGCGCTCCTCGTCACGGCGATAGTGGCCGAGGAGCACCTTGCTGCCGGGGTTGGTGCCGCTGCGGTGGCCAAAGTAATCGCGACTCGAGAACCCCTTCCAGTCGTAGTAGAGTGGGGTGTAGGACATCATGTTCGCGCCAACCTGGAAGGGTGACCAAATGTCCTTCTGGAGGATGTGCTGTGAGTAGCCGTGATCAGGCGAGCGCACATACTCCAGCCGCAGTGTCACCGGCGGACCCTCCTTAAAGACACCGAAGTCGTCTGTGTAGCCGTCGTACATTTCTGTGTGCTTCAGCTGCGTGTCTTTCCCCGCCTCCAGCTTCGGCTCAAGGCCGTAGTGCTGACTGCCTTGCTTTCCGATGGGGTTTACGAGCTTCACGCCACGGCGGGGTACGATGAGCGCACTGGCACCGGCTACGATCGATAGAGTAGTTGGCAAAAACAGCAACGGGCCGGTGGCGGCGGCCGCCACAGAGGACGGCCCCATGCCTGTGAGCGCCGCCGCTGACACAGCCGACAGGCCGCCGATGGTGAAGAACTGAAGTTGCCGGCGGAGCATTGAGAGACAGGCACGGCACGGCACAGCACTCACACACACGCGCTGGTACGCGAAAAGAGTTCCGTACGGCGCAGCCACCGCAGGCAATTGGGGGAGGGGCCCACTTTGGAGGGGTGGAGGGCGGCAGAGGCGATGAGGCAGCAAACAAACGAGTGGGAAGGTGAGAGAGAATTGCGGCGGGAAGGGGAAAAGGCATGCGTGTGTGCGCATCGACACTGCTGAACGAACGAGGGAGGGGGTGCCAGGGAGCAGCTACACCGTGCGCGCACTCGAGTACTCCAGGGTTCCTCGATACTCGTCCACGCTGTGTGGGGCGAGAAGTGTGGACGAGGAAAAGGCAGCCAGGATGGCGTAGCAATCCGTAAGAATCCATCAACGCACACGACATTGAGGAAACTGGCAGTATACGACATTGATGTCAGTGAGGGAATAACACCGCCTACGTGCGCTGCAGCTCTACCGCATGCGCGACTGTGTGTGTGTGTGGGGGGGGGGAGGGGAGGGGGTTGGCTATTGCGTCTCCCCGACTGCGGGCCTCTCCTCCTCTCGCTTTTTCCTTGCCTTTTAGCTCGTCGAGCGGCGTAGAGGCGAGGCGGGGGCGAGAGAGGAAGAAGAGAGGAAAGGAAGCAAGGCTCGTCACCACGTCCACCACGCTGCAACCTTCACTCCCTCCCTCATCACCACCGCCTTCTCTCTCTCTCGCTCGCTCGCGCGCCCTCAACATCTTCGTGTTTCCCACAGCCTCAATGTTTCCCCTTTTCATTGATGGAAAATTTCCTAAAGACACTCCCCCCTCCGACGAACACACACGCCCACCACACGCACACACAGCCACACACAGGCCCGCATACGTACATGCGCCCCGCCGTGCGTTTCGGTCGAGGCAGCTCAAAGACTGAGGATAGAGGATTGGGGAGAGCAAACAGTGCGAGCGAGCAGTCAGACCACTGAAAGGTGCGGATCTCGGTAGCGGTGGTGGTGGCTGGAACGCGGCGCCGAGAAGAGTGGGTGGCTCTGGAGGTGGCGGGGGGTGGAATGACAGTATTTGCCTGTAGGTGTTTCAGACCTGAAGGGCCATGTGGATGCCTCTACACACAGAGGCCCACCGCGCCCCCGCCCCCCTTCCTACTTTCCCTTCGTTATGTGTGTTTTCTCTGTCGCCTTCTGCTCTACGACACACATGGCAAACTCCGTAGAGCCATACGAGGGCACAACTCAAGCTGAGCGAGAGCTGACCAAAGAAGAGAGCAAGACTGGGAGAGGGAGAGGGGGGGAGGAGGCAGCCATGTGGAGCTCGTAGCCACAGAGCACGATGAAGAGGAAGCCGTGGAGGACGGTGAAGACATCATAAACTCGAATACATGCGCACAGGCAGCAAACGGAAAGGCAGCGCAAAGCCACGCGAAATAAGCAGATGAAGGCAACGCTAGAACAAGCACAAGACGGAAGAGCACTGGGGAAGGTTGGTGCTCAGAGAGAGAGAGCGAGAGCGAGAGCGAGCAAGAGAGGCGGCGGCACCCCTCTACGAGACGTAAAGGCCATAAATCAACGCCAGTGACGACTCAAAGGACTCAAACGAGAGAGAGAGAGAGGGGGTGGGGTGGGGGAGGGCTGCATACGAATTGCTCTATGGTGAAAACACGGAGGGAGGGAGGGAGGGAGATGAGGAGGATGAGAACGGTGATGATAGCGAGAAACAAACGTGTAAAAGCTGAGGTAAAAAAAATGAAGAGATGATGGCGAAGTCGCCAGTGTAGAAGCAAAGCCGCCACCCGCCACCACCACCCCACCACCATCGCTACCATCGCCACCGACGAAACACGGAGAGGGAGACAGCGAGGCGGTGGTAAACGTAGTCTTGAAGCCAGCAAAGACGAGCGACATGGTTTTCAACTAAAAAAGAAAAGGGCGATACACACGGCGCTACGTGTGGAGGGAAATGGGGAGAAAGTGGGGGAGGGTGAAGAGACCCACAGGCACCTACGCACACCTGCAGGCTCCCATCCAAGCACAGAGAGGGAGAGAGGACCTCTAAGGCAGGACGAAATGTACGCACAGAGACACGGCAACACCCACCGTGCGCGTGGGTGGAAGATCCTGTGCTCACTTGACATCCTCCTCTCTGTCCCAGTGATGAACAGCCCTTGCTGTGGTCAGCCTCATCGCACCCACTCCTTCGCCTTCCCGTTTGGTCCAGAGTGAGTAACTTTACGTCCCTCTTGGGGGGATGGGGGTGGATGGTTTTACGACGAACCACCGCTCAAGGGAAATGGGGAAAGGAGGCCCGTGGGTGTGCGAGCGTGTGCACCCGTAGGGAACCCGATGCGTCTCTGAGTACACACCCATTCGGGTCAGGAGGGCCACCATCAGACCCCATAACCACAGCCCCCCTTCACCTCGCCAGGCGACGGCAGCAGGGAGCAGACAAGTACACAAGCGCAGACGAGAAAGCCGAGGACACAAACAGAGAAGAACACTTCCGCCGAATAATAAAAACCGAGCACGACACCCGACCCAGCAAAGGGCGCATACAAGGCGCGGCACCATCGGCCTTAATAGGCACCGACCACTGACATGAGGACCGCCGGCCATTGACTGCTGCCCTCCCTACCAACAACCTCCGAGCCAAGCACACTCGACAGCGACAATGACAAGTAAAATAGAAAAAGCGAAGAAACGACTCACAACACATCAGCGGCAACACCCAAGAGGAAGGGGGTAAGACGCGGCGACCGCGACGCAGGCGGAAGCGGGAGGCGCCGGTCATAGCCATCACACGAGACAGAGGAACAGAAGAGAAAACGGCGTCGCTGCCTTGGCAGGTACCCCATCACCGGCCCGCACTGACTCCCTCACCAGCGCCGCGCATATGCGGGCCGTACGAGGTTGCTACGTGATTCGGATATCAATCGGGGCATGAATGTCCAAGCCGTGCGGCTGCTGCGTGCAGGCGTGCGAGCGATCCTCCTCCTCCCAGGCCTGCTCGTGCTTCTGATGTGCCGACCACAGCGATGGTGCCGATAGCAGTAGAGCCTCACCTTCTGCCGGATGGAGCATCGCAGTGGACGCGTGCTGGGGCGCGAAACCGAAGTCACACTGAGCTGAGTTGTATGTGTTTGCCACCACCAACAGCAGCTGCCAGTATGACCCACTCTCGGAAGAGGGAGTCAGCGCCGCTGCGACAGTGGCACTCCTTCCACCGCTACCAGCGGTCGCTGCTGAGGTCGGCGTCGTTATCTCCGTCACCGCACTCCTGCTCGGAGTTCGATGTGACAGCTCAGCTGGTTGGCGCGCCGGCACGCGATCACTGTCAGAATCGAACGAGGGAGTGGTTACAGTGCCAGTCATAGCTTTCTTCGATGAGCGTAGCAGCGTGGACGACTGTCGGCGCGTCTGCAGCAACGCCGCGCGCGTGGCCGTCTTGTCTGTCGACGTGGGACTTGCCAAGACGCAAGATGGCGGAAAAGGCTGAAGGCTCTGATGTTCTTGGGGCTGCTGCGGAATGAGGATGGCGCTACGCTCGGCGTGTATTGGCGAGGATTCCGGGATGAGCGTCGGTGTGCCGGCTCCATCCACCGCTGCCGTAGCGCCTTGAGATCTCGGGTAGAAATAGTAGTACACGCCCTGAGACCCGCCAGACACGACAGAGGATTGGCGCTGACGGCGGATGTGTCCCTCAACGTTGGCGAGGCCATCTCGTCGCCAGTCTTCGATTGATTTGATGCGCGTTGCAATCAGCGCCTCCGCCGCAGTCGCAAGAGTGAAAGCCGCTGTGCCGTCACTGTGTTGAGCGGCCACGGCCGTGCCTGTGGCCGCTTCAGAGAGGCGATCGACGATGAGGGAAGAGGGGTCCTTTACATCAGTTGGCTTTGTGCTCACCTCAATAGGCGATGCAGCCTTCAGAATCGGACTACCGTTGCTACACGAACACTTCGCCGGAACGCGGAGCTTCAGCTGCACCAGCTCAGCATTGTCGCTCATCAGCGCAGGAGTAGCGGCCATGAAAGGCACCACCTCCGTGTCTGGGTCAGGCAGCGACCTCCACGGAGCCGCGTCGACCCTTTCCACGGCGTACATAGCCTGTACATAAGAAGTGATCGTGGGCGGCGCTTCGCCCGCTTTGTCAGCAGCCGCGCTGAAGATCGCACCAACACTCAGCGCTCGCGAGGTCGGCCGGCGCCGAAGCGCGCAAGGAACATCGTTGTCTTGACCAGATACTGATGCCACGTGCGCATCGCCACCACCTCCACCGCTGATGGCCGATTCGGTCCTCGGTGTTAGCTGGTGTATGTAGACGACATTGTAGTAGCTGTGTACCGGGGCCAGGGCGAACGGCGACGACGTCTCGCGTTTCCGCAACGTACATCCGTCTTCCTCGGCGTGCGGCGTTGTGTTGTTCGATGCTCCAGCAGAGGCAGCGCCGGCTCTGTGGTCCAGCACAACGCGAAGTGTGTCCAGCGCCTGGTGTTCAACCTGGTGCGACAGCTGTGATGCGGCCACGGGCGCGCGTGCCGAGAGCGGCACCGCCCCTCCCACTGTTATCACCGGCGATGCGAGGCCGCCGTCCTCTCTCTCCTTCGCGTCAGAGGAGGTGCTGTAGGGCAGAGCGCCACCGTCGTCCGTGCCCTTCGACGCCTCGTCCGCGATCATGCAGCGGTGGTACTGAGTAGTGATCGCGGCGTTGCTAAGGTCATACAGTGGGGCACCACGGCCCCAGTGCTGCAGTGCGCGTAGCTGACCGTTCTCCTCGCAGTCGTCGTCGTCCCAACCAGCAGCGACGGTGTCCGAAGTTTCGCTTGTGAAGGCTGACTGTAGAAGCTGCTTGTTGTGCGGGGGCCGCTTGGCGAGTACGCGCAGGAAGTTCGCCTCCGCCGCGGCACAGAGTGTCATGACAGCGGCGTCTCTCTGCCGCAGGTGCGCAAGAGTGCACCCGCTGGCGCCCTCCTCAGTGCTGTTCTCCACCTCCTTGATGAAGAGCTCTGAGCTCTTCTCCCTTCTCGTCGAGGGGCTGCTGTCTTCCCCAACCCCCAGCGTCGGCGGCCGTTGACTTCGGCGCTGCTTCTCCTTCGTGCTGCTGCTACCCAGCGAACTCAACGGACTTCTATCTTTTGGAGATGTTTGGGGGCCCGACGATGTAGCGCACCCCGGTGTCGCAGCGCCGCTTCTGGACTCACCACCGGAAGTTTGCTGGGAGGCCCTTTGCGGACGCAGTGCCTTCGCTACGAGTTTGCCAACATGTGGGCTCGACTCGCATCGTGGTGGTTGCTTGGCGAAGCAGTGCTGCTGCTCCGCGGAGTTGGCGTCAAGGTCTTCCACCTCCTTCATCGCCGCCTGCGTGATGGCGAGGATAGCCGCGCCAAGGGTGCGAATGCGGCTGCAAAGTGCATCTCGCAGGGCAGTTGGATTCGTGTTGTAAGCGCTGCTGGGGCGCTCCTCGCCTTGCGCCAGGAATGGTGCCGACATGAACAAGCTGCTGTCGCTAAGAGGGAGGGGGGAGAAAGAGGGAGGGGGGCGTTCAGCTTAGCGAGTTCAACGATAAGAAGAAGAGAGTGTGGGCGGACAGGAGCGAGAGGGGAGGGCCTCCCCAACGACCACCAGACGGGTCCAACACCGCTGCCGAATTTTCTTCCTTGGCTTCCGCCTTTTCCAAATGCGCTGGAGACACGCGTGAGGAGAGAGAGGCGACTCGATAGGTGAAGAGCGCCAGCTACGCCGATGGTCGCCAGCACTTCACACGCTGCCGTGCACCAGCGCACAGGTGGAGGTGCGCGGCGAGGCCGTCTTGACCGGGCCACCCCCAAAAAATGGGAGAGAGACGAGAAGAGGTGAAGCGCACGTCCAACGGGTGCCGCAACACACACACACACAGGCACACACACACACACCTCCTCTGCATAAAAGAGCAAAATGACTGCGCTCTCTCGCTCTCTCTTGGTGTGGGTGTGGCGGCTTCGCTTGCTGCGGCGCTGGTTCGCTCCCCGTGCCTCAGAACGGGAAAGCGGATACGCAACGCGGGCGGATATCAAGAGAACTACGCAGCACGTGGTGGGAGAGGTAAGTCGGCACGAAACACATCAAACAAGAGGAAAGAATGGAGGGATTCATCGGAGAGAAGGGGAGGGAGGGGAGGGAGGCATGGGCGGCTAGCAGCGTCATGGTGAGCGGCGGATATACCGTTATCTGCACCTGTCCACTGTATCGAGCCGTGACAATCTTCACTACCGCCAGTGTTACTGACGATCGTGGAGAGGAGAGGAGAGGGAGAAGAGACCGCAAGAAGCGCAATCAGGGCTTTGCGCATTGTTCACTGACCTGCGTTCATCTTCGCATGGCATTCTCTTCTTGACGCAGCTCCCCCATCTTTAGACTGTAGTGTGTGGGCTGAGGGAAGAGAGAGAGCGAGCGAGCGAGTGGGTTTACAATCTGTGCTCTTGTCTGATCCGTAGAAGTGGCTCATAGTGAGTGCCTTACCCCCTTTCTGGGTTTCCTCGTGTACTTCACCAGCAGGCAGAGCCTTGGTGCTTGTGGTGCACCTACCGGCCAGTCCCTCCTCCACTATCACGGCTGCTACCTTGTCACAGACACCTCTACAGTTCCTCCTCAGCAGCGACATCGCACCAGAATGGTTGGAGGCGTGCTCGCGGAAAGGACAGATTCGACTAGAGCGCGAGAAGCAAATCAGAGGCATGTTGGCTTGTTCGTGATGGAGCCTTCAAAGGCCCCTCAACTACGGCACCACAAGCATCCCCATCATCAGCCTCTTGTTTGCTCTCGCGCACACAGATGTCGGCGAATCACCTCCACCGCCTCCTTCTTTTTCGCATGGAGCGCTTCCAGGTCTAGCAGGCGCTGCAGTCGCTGAGCTCGATCCAGACTGAGCGTGTCAGCGCCTCGAACAGTGCTAAGCGAGGAGACGCAGGCAGTCCCGCCCAGCTGCATGTCATCCTTATCTGCATCTTCGGTGGCGCCGTTCTTCACCACTCGCCCAGTCCGTGGTGCCGTGCAAGTCTCGTCATTATCCTCACACTCCGCGGGCGGTGGCAGTTGGCGTTTCTGCGAGACCTCGCGCGCGTAGGCCAGCGCGCGCTCGCGGCGCTGTCGTGCTTGCTTAGTCTGTCTCCGAGACGCAGCCGCTACCGCGAAGGGCGCAACAGCTGGCGATGCCCGTGGAGGTGCTGGCGACGGCGATGGCATCGCTTTCGGGCTCTTGGAGTTGGTGCTCTCCTCTGAGCCGGACAGGGGGAGCTCATCGCTGTTGACTACAGCAGGCGGCAGCTGTGACAGTGGGGTGGATGCCCGTGGCGGCTGCGACTTCACGTGCCGTGGAGGGGTTCCTTGTGGTGGCGGGGCTGAGTGAGTGGCTCCTCTTCGCGTCTGCCTATGATGTTCAATCGGCTCTGCAGAAGCCGAACGTGATGTTAACGTGTAAGTAGTCGTGGTGGTGGTAGTCGTTGCACTTGTGCCCGATGAGGACGATCGCGCTGATGAAAGACCTCGCGTTCTGCCAGCATCTGCAGAGGGGGAGACCGAGGTGGTGGTGATGGTGCCAGGGTCACCCTTGTCCTCGCCCGAGCGCGAGCCCACACCTGCAAGTGAGGCACGCGCCACCTCCATCGCCCGCTTAGCGTACGCTTTGGCTCTTTCGCGTTTCTCTCGCGCAGCCCGCTGCTCATCCGTGTCGCTGGGCCCCAGCCCGCCAAACTTTCGCGCTGCCACATCTGCCATAAGTGCCTTGTACGCCTTGAGTGAAGGCGGTTTGTGAGTCGCTGACTTGTTGCCATTCGAAGTGCTACGCTCCGCCGCTGCCGCCGCGTACCGACCTGCATTGGAACTCGTTGCCGGTGGTGGCAGAGCGTTTACCAACTGGGGGTTCGGTGGGTGGCCTGGAGATGCAGCAGTAGCCGTCAGCGCCGGTCGATGGTGCTTCATCTGCGGCCCAAAGAGGGGATTTGACTGTGGTACGGAGAACAGCTCACCTCGGTCGGGCCTAGTAGAAAGCGGCGGCGGTGTCAACGAGACCGCAGCTGCCTTGGCGGGGCTGTGTATATGCGGTGACGCCATTGATAGGCCCAGCGAAGACAACGCCGTCGACGAACGCCGTCGAAGACCTGTGCCGTGCTGAAGGGGCAACCACGACGAGCTGATCGTTTCGGCGATGCCGTTCCCCGGCGCAGCAAATGAGCCGGCAGCTGTGGCGGCGGCAGCAGATGGAGCAAGAATACACTTCACCGCTACCCTCTCCTCAGGAGCCGCTGGTGTGGGAGAACGAGATATACGAGAACCACGATGCAGCCCAGGAGTTGGGGAGGATGTGGGCGTGTTCTCCTGCGGAAGCAACGGCAAGGGAGGGCGGGTTTGCTCGCTCGGGGCCATGATGCAAATCCGCTCTGGCTTCTTTGCGTTGTGTTTTCCGGCTGCAGCTACTGACTGCGCTGGGGGTGCGGGAAAGACCGTCGCAGCACCCATCGCCGCAGGAGGTGTCCTTTTCCGTGAAGGAGGAAGCGGTGCTAATATGCCTGGCTTGGGCTGCACTGTGGAGGCAGCGTCGTCCGCCCTTGCCGGCGCGCCAGCTATACCGAAGTGTACATTGGCCCCACCCTTGCCGACCACCTCCGTGCGATTCGCAAAGTGTTTCCGAAATGCTGACAAAGGGCCAGGCGCCAACGCGGCGCCACCACTGCTGGCCGCTGACAGTAACGCCTGTGTCGACGGTGCTGGTAGTGGCGGTGGTGGGCCCCACACCGCCAGGTCATGTCTTTTCCCCTGTCGCGGTGGCATTACGGAATGCACGGAGGAGAAGGGAATTACGGTAATGAGGGACGAGCAAGCGAAATACCGTGCGGAGCGATGCTGTGGTACATGACTGTGAGGCCGTGCCAGCACGTCTGTCTCCCGGATTGCCTCTGGAAGCTACACAAGAAGCCGTGCGCACGCAACAGCTGAGGTTGTCGGAAAGGGGAGGGGGACGAGAGCTGCCCGTCAAGGTGACTGTGGTGAGAAGCACAAAAGACACAGAGAGCGCAACGCGGAGTTGGAATGAAGGAGTGATAGAGACGGGAGAGCCGAACGTGGCTCCCACCATTGCCACCGTCAAGGGCGGCGTGAAGGCATCACGTGCCTTTTGCGTGGCAGTGCAGAGGATGTATGGGGGAGGGGGGCCTATGGCCTGATGCGCGCTTATCGAGAACGTGTCTACTGGAGAGAGGAGGGAAGAGGCGCATGCGCGGTGAGTAGTAGTTCGGCATGAGGTGAACAGCCCAGTTATGGGCAGTGGCCCCAGAAGTCACCGCCGTCCGGGACTAGTGACACTCGAGTCCGCCCTCATCACTCCTACCCACTTTTCACCCCTCACCAAGTCACACGGCGCGTCTGCTCGTGGCTTGTGTTGCGGCATCCTAACGGGGACACATCTACGTACACAGCGACAGATGCACATATGGAGAGAGACGGAGAAGAGCCGCCCCGCGATGGAGTACGCGGCCGGCACTATTCGTGCAAGCTCAGTCATTCACCCAGCAAGAAGAGTGGGGTGCGCGTGCGTGCGCTTTGGTAGAGGAGGGAGAAGAGTGCAGCACGAGCATGTACGTCGAGTCGATTTCTCTATCGTGCAGGCATCATCAAGTGCCTTCACAGGACACCACCCAGCACCTTCTCAGAGATGTAAAACAGAGACACGGTAACGCACGTGGCGACGCGGTGCACAACCGCTCCGAGCAGCCCCCCCCCCCATCTTCAGCCTACATGTTCTGGATGAGACACATCTTCATGGCTGACTCCAGCCGCGCCACACTGCGCGTCTGCTCTACATTTTGCAGCTCAAGACGTCGCACCTGCGCGTCTCGGGAGCGAATGTCGCCACCCCAGCTGCGCTCGCCAGCCTTGAGCATCTCCCGGCACTCGTGAAAGGCCCTATCGGACATCTGCTGGCAACTGCGCTGCGTTGCGAGAAGAGTGCTGCGGATGGATGTGGCGTACCACCAGTACGTGAAGGCGCAGAGCACGCCGGTGCCGACGGTCGCGCCGAGTGTCGGGTACCGTTTCAGAGGCTTTACCATCGTCTCCATGAGAAGGCTGTTCATGAGTGACGGTGATACGATCGGGTTAGGGTGGTAGAGGTGGTGGCGGCGGAGGGAGACGCGTCTTTAGAGATTGTGATGTGGGCGGCGGTGGAGGGCCTTTCCCTAGTACTGATTGTGGGAGGAGGGTATGTAGGAGAGGAAACCGGGAGGACACAACGAAATGAAGTCATGAAGACGCGACCACCAACATGGGGTGGGATGGGGAGAGCGGAGAGGGCCAGTGCGTCGCTGAGTAGAGCGCGGGGGGATGGGGAAAGAGAGGAGGAGGAGGAAGGGAGTGACCACCCACGCCACCAGAGCCACTTGCACAGACTCTTGCCGCGGATTTGTGCACGAGAACGCACTGAGCGATTCGCGCCTCTGTAGGAGGAGCAGCGGACGTTTGCCGTGCCGTTTTACAGGTAGAGGCGAGCCGCCTCCCCCTCGCTATCACTGCCGCCGCCGCCGCCCCAATCCTCCGTTACGAACGGCTGAGCCGCATTCCTCTTCTTCACGCCAACAGGGAAGAGTGGAGGGCGGGAGCGGCGATGGAGCGGAGAGAGGGAGAGGAGGAGGAGGAGCGCGCAAGAGGCCTCCTAAGGGGAGTGTAGGGGATGAGCAGGACTGGAAAAACGTCCTTATCGGTGTAACTACGAGCGAAAGACAACGACACAGAGACCTACACTAAGATGATACCGCCATCATCATCGACAGAGCCGATGACTCAGCCAACAACGACAACGCATACACACACACACACACACACACACACGTACGGCTACATGCTCGCGGAGACGCCACTTACACGAAGGAGAGAGCAGAGAGGAGAGGGGAGAGAGGTAGAGGAGCGGTGGCATGACGTGGCTAACGTGCAACCGTGAGAGAAGGTACGACAAGATGTCATGGAGTCGATGAGTGTGGCGACCGCTGGCATGCGCGTATGCATACATGCAGAGGGGCAGACACCAGTTCGCAAGGACATCGCCAGTTTTGAGCCTGCTGCCACGCTATTCTTTTCAACTTTTTACTGGTCCAATTCCAAGCAGCCAACAGGCACTCATCGACTCCAGCTAACCACCCTGTGCTCTCGCCCAGCTGCCCACTCAGAAGAGCTTGATCTTGCGAGCCTTGCGCTGCTTGACGGGCCCCTTGCGCTTCGCCGAACCGTCATGGTACTGCTTGCCATGGCCGATGTCGCGAGCACCTCAACACCGTCCCAGTCCTCCTCGGACTTGTCCTGCAGCTCTGGAGGACCGGCCTCGTACTTACGGAAAAGATATTCGATAGTGTACTTCCACCGCTCCTCCACGTAGCTCTGCTTCTCCAACAACTTCTTGTAAGCGTGCGGGGTCTTGGGGATCTCTTCATGGATGCTGTGGTTCACCACTGGCAGCCCCAGCAGTTTGTATGCCTCCTTCGTCGCGTAGATGGCGTACCGTTGCGGCAGCAGCTCCTCACGCGCAAAGTTGCGGTCCACGTACACGGTCTCGTACTGTCGGCCAAACCAGGTGAGCCGCTCCTCGTCCCAGAGGTTGACTAAAAAGATAAGCGGAATAGCTATGGACGGAATCTCGTGGGCCTCCCCAACCTCAAGCAGTGGGCGGTGCTTGATGTGATCGGGATAGGGGGTGACGGTGTAGCGCAGGTCATACTCGCCCGCACGATGCGGGCTCATTGGGTAGCGAGTCTCATTCTCCTTCATGCGTAGCGCGTAGGTAGACAGCGCCATGCGCTTCCAATACGGCGTCCGGGCGAGACGGTCGCTGTACCCTATGGACACGCCGTATGAGCCGCCAACCTCGCCCCCGGGTGGTGGCGGCATGGTGACCTTGACGTCGTGACGTGGCGGTGGCACCCAGGGGCCACCAATATGCAGGCGGAGCGTCGCATGAGGGGGGCCAATGGTGAAGCGCAGAGACAACTGAAAGGAAAGCAAAAGTGAAGCGGCAAGGGGGGGGGGGGGGGCGGAGCACCTTTGGCAACTGCTGCGGACTCGCCGGTGTCTATGCGTGTTTTTGCCAGCGTTACAATGCCGGCAGCCCGTGACGGGGAGATGCACTTCACGTCTCAGGCCTGCGATACGCAGAGGCACAAGCGCAATGGTCTGCTGAGAGAGGCGGTAGGGGTTGGGGAGTGCAACAGTCGTGGAGGAAGATGAGGGACAGTTCTGAAGACGCATCAGTGTTTCACGTACCGTGAATTCAGCAGTCATGATGATCTGAGGGAGAGCGACGACAGGGAGCTACGTACAGCCGTGCACAGGATTCGTGTCTGTGAACAGGCCGGTGGCGGGCGCTACATCTCCGCGGTCTATCACCCAGGTGCAACGCAAGCCTGAGAGAACTCGATCGAGATGCACAAATCGATGCAACCAAGTCCACCTGCACGTCTGCAGCCGACGTTGAGGTGCGACGAAGTTTGCACGCGTGATGCGCAGGTGCGTGCGAACACACACACGCGTATTGAGGGGTACACGATCTTCTCTTTACGTATTCGATTTTTTTTTTTTGGGGGGGGGGAACAAAGTCACATGGGGCACCCACTGCCGCACTGCAAGCGGAAATGACAAGAAGACGCGAACAGTCCGAGAACGAGAGCGACAGAGCGGCAACGCGGGTCACGAGAGAGTCGAAGAGACCTACAGTACCGCGTGTATCGGTCTGTGTGATTGCTGTGCGCGCACGCGGGATGCTGTGAGTATGTGAGTGAGCGTAAAAATGCCAGCTCAATAAGGAGAGATGAAGAAGAGGAAGCGTCTCGGGGTTAGACGTGATACGCATACGACGCGACTTACCTCTGACTAGCAGCCTGTCCTCTCTCTTTTCAGAAGTAGACGTCCCCTAGTTACCCAACCACCTTCCCCCCCCCGCGTGATGTGCCTCGTCGCCTTGTTCAGCTCCTTTGCGTTTGCCTCTTCGCTTGCACTTACGAAAAAGAAGGCGAGGCCACAAAATAGACTCTGACGCACAGAGAGGACGAGGAGAGGACCACTGCAGAGCAACATCGGCGCACACGCACACTCCACCAACACACGATGCGCCGAAGGAGGGAGAGGCAAGCCACAGAGCGGGAGAGCAACACCTCCACGCCACTTACCCACACTCTCTGCCCCGAGCAGAGATTGGCTTAGAGGCCTGCCTCAGAAATCTTCGAATGATATGACACCACCACGTCACCGAGGCCAATACGTGCACGCAGGAGCTCGCGCTGTGATGCACATGCGCGCTCGTGTCGAGCCTTTGAATTCATCATCCCCTCTGAAATACCCCCACATATGCCCTTTATCTGAACATTCGCTAGCTGCTCAGCTGCAGGGAGTTCGCCAACACCTCAGACAACTCCGGGTGCCTCCACAGTGCCAAGCGCAGCGCGATCGACGAGTACCACTCCTCAAACCACGCCTTGGCCATCAGTGCCATAAGATGAAGCTTGGGCAAGTCCTCGCGAGAGGTCTTGAGGGAGTAGCGCAGCATGCACATCGGCCGGTTCGCCGCCTCGCCGAGCTCACGGTTGATGGCCTTGGTGGCCATGATGCTGCGCAACACGAGTGCTACTCCTTCGGCAGCGCTGCGACGATATTGTTCAGCTCCGCCATGCGGTGCTTCGCTGTCTCCCGCATTAACTCCAACGCGTCCGAACTCCTCAGCCGGTTACTGGCGCTGTTCGCTGAGTAGTCGTACGGGTGCTGCAGGAAGCACGAGGCGAACAGCCCGTAGTCGTCGCAGTGGTAACGGTGTGCGATTTCGGTGATTTTGGGAGTGTCGTGGGTGATGGAGGCCGTCCAGATGTCGCTTATCTCGCGGCGCTGCGCCGCGTCCAGCTCTGCACACAGGCCAAAGTCAAGCAGCACCACCTGTGGCTTCCCGTTGGGCAGCTTGTGTACGAGGATGTTACCAGCGTGTGGGTCGCCGTGGAAGAAGCCAGTGCAGAAAATCTGAAAGGCGATGACATCGAAAAACGTCGTCGCGACCTCCTTCACGCTGAGGCCCATAGACGCGATACCGGCGCGGTCGGAGATCTTCACTGCGTTCGCGATGAACTTCGACACAAGCACTCGCTTGCTGGAGTGGTTCCAGAATATTTGCGGGCACACAACCCGCTCGCCCCACCCGCAGGCCTGCAGGTCCGCCGCAGCGCGGTCGCTATTGCGGCCCTCAATCCGGAAGTCGAGCTCTGCGGCGACGGTGTCGTTCAGCTTCGTGATGATCTGCCCAAAGTCATAACCAGGAAACAAGTAGCTGGCCGCCGCAAACATGAAGGAGATGGTGCGCATGTCGCCATTAAACCGCTGAGCAACATCGAGGTACTGTACCTTGATCGCCACCTCCGTGTTCTCGTCGCGCAGACGGCCACGGTGCACCTGCGCCAGCGACGCCGCTGCGAGCGGGGTCGAGTCGATGTATGAGAAAACTTCGCTGAGAGGACGCCCCAAGTCCTTTTCCAGGACCGCTACGACTTCCGCGTAGGGGCGCTTCACCACCGCATCCTGCAGCACAGACATCACCTGGCAGTACTGGTAAGGCAGCACGTGGCCCATATTCGCGAAGATTTGACCCGCCTTCACGTACAGCCCACCGTTACTCTCCGCCAGATCGACCAGCCGCTGCGCGCACCGACGGTGCACCTCGTTCCACCGCTCCTGCTGGTCTTGCTGTGTCACGTGGAAGGCGTAGTCCCAGTAGATCAGCCCACCCGTGTAAATACAGCGCCCCACACGACCGAAGCCCTCCAGCAGGACACGCGACGGCAACAGCGCCGGCGGGATCGTTTCCTTCGGCGGCAGGACAATGGCGACCGTGCCGGCCCCCACAAAGCCCGCCGCCGCGGCGCCATAGCGCGTCGCTCGGCTAAGCCTAAACGACATTGCAGTAAGCCACTGCTGCTGCTGCAGCAGTTGCCCAGCGCCTCGTCGTATGTGTGTGCGTGAGTGTTTGTGTGTGGGTGGGTGCCAGTGCTGGTCAGATGGGAGCCGAGAGAGAGGGGGGGGGAGAAGCAAAAGGCAAAACATAGTGAAGTAGTCCAAGACGCCTTAAAGAACCTTGCAGACACCACTGCAGAGGCGGCTCCTCAGTGGGTACCGATGCGAGTCCCCAGGTCGCTCTGGCGCGAATACCCCCCTTCCTTCCTTCCCAGCATGAGGAGGAGAGGGAGAGTCACGCCAAGGCCATGGCGGCAGGAATAGAGCGCGTCTTTCCGGCAGGAGCACCGATGCTCGTATACCTTGTGACGGGGCGCGGGAAAGAGTGCCATGTCGCATGTCCTTCCAGCTTCCGGTCTCACCGGGTGGACACACGAAGGGGGCCGGGTGGTGGCGAGGGACGCACCCTCAGGGCATGGGCACTGGGGATCACGCGAGAGAGAGAGAGAGAGGCGGCCATAACGTCGCTGGGGGTCGTCTCAACGAGCATGGCTACTGGAAGTGACCCTGACAGGTAGAGTGGAGATCCTGCTCAGTGCAGGCAGGGAAAGCCAACCACTCCATCGTGCCCCCCGTCTCGCCGTATCGTTAATATGTCCTGTGAAGATCGCGCAGTGATGAGGCGAGCACGCAGACGAGTAAATCACCTTCCGCGGCGACCCGCGTAGTCCCGTGCTGGTGTAGGACGGAGAGGATGAGGTGAAGAGAGAAGAAGAGTGCGAGATGTGGCCGTCCACATTCCCACTCCACAGAGCGCCTCCCCCATCGCAATGAGATGCAGACGCCAACACACGAGGGCCGTTACATCGGGGGTGGGTATGGAGAAGCAGGAGATAAAAGAGAGAGAGGCATGCAGTGCTGATGACGAGGATAGTGAATGCATAGCGTGCGGTTAGCTGACGTGTCTGTGTGCCTGCGACGGGGGTTATGAAATACAACAGCGACGCTGTGCTTGACCCGTGGGCGTGTAGAGAGCAGCGGCACGGCAGAAGTCTCTTCACGCGGTTTCAACAGGTGGTGGTGGTATGGGGGGTGAACGGGTGGCGAAGTGGCACCATGAGAGACCCTCGGGGAAGAAGGATAAAACACTATTGACTCGGTCATTGCAGAGAGAGAGTGCGGAGCTCAAATTGTTTTCCTCTTTGTGCTTCCACAGGTTTATGTCTGTGCTGCGCAGTGAAGCAGCACGATGGTGACCTGTACGGCACACACAAAGCACAAAGCGCACTCTGCTAGTTCAGCACCGTTACGCTCTCCCCTGTCGCTAAGTTAGATACACCGCTGCTAGCAGGCGTCACGTCCTGCACCTCGTCATCATCCAGCACAAGAACGCTAACCACCGCTGGTGCAGTCGTGGCCACTGCGGAAGACGTGAGCCTGTCGCTCCTGAGGGGGCGACATGGCTCTCTTCTGCGTTCGTAGCGCAACTCGATTCTTCTTGCACCTGCTGCGCCGCGAGACGCGCCAAGGCTCGCTGTTCGGCTGCCTTGCCTGTTCGATCCCAGAGACCTCAAATACCATGGTTGACGGCGACGGCGCCGCTGCTGCCTCCCCCTTGCCGCCATGGTCAGACTACACTCCATGACACGTTCTTGTTAGGTGAGTCGGCGGTGAGAGTGTAGCACTGGTGTTGATGAGTAACCCACTCTGCGTCGCGGGTAAAGCTGTAGAACGTCCGCAAGCATGTGCTCGGCCAACGCTTCGTAGTCCTCGTCCTCGTACAGCATGGTGGGCCCATAACTGACTGACGGCGCCACCAGCCCTAACGTATCCTCGAGGACAAGGTGGACAAACTGACCGAGCGTTGCAGTGCGCAGGTTGAGTGAGACGCGCACCTCGGGATGTACGTCCTGGCAGACGAGGCAGTGTAGGCGGTTGGGTGGGTTCGGCACGGTGCTGTGGACGAGGTAGTGGTCCATTACGGCTTCACGTCGCCCTTTCCTGCCTCCCCCTCTGCGGCGCCGTCGCCAAGGCGAATATGTGCGGGACTCTGCTCCGTGCCTACCAACGTCAGGGCCACCTGCAGCGGCGCGTAGTGGGCAACAGACGTCGAGGTACCGTCGTTCGTCGAAGGTGCGTCGCCGCCAGCATACTCCATGAAGAGAGCGGGGGCAATGCGCTGCTGGCCTAGTGGATGCGGGACTCGACGGCGGCGCAACTGAGGCGCCTTCCGGGCATACACAACGTGCGCGCCTGGCGATGCTTGGGAGGACGCGGATGCTGACCCGCCGGCTACCTTTGCGGTGAGAGTTGTGGCGGCTGGGCAGCAGTCATGCTCTCGGGCAGGAAGCTGCTGCGCAGCAGCGAGATCAACTCGTGCACCACGGCCCCGGCGATAATTGCGTTCGTTGTGGCGATTGCGGGGACGATCGAGCCAGCGATACTCCGCACGTCCTCGAGCGACTGTTTGCGATGTGGAACACGTGCGCGCGCATGTTTGCCGTGGCGCTGACAAAACACACCGCTGCGTCGTCCTCTTTCCTGAAGGCCAACCCGCTTGGGCGAGCGAGGCACTGCACCACCGAGCTGAGGAAAAGTTCCATGCAGGCCTGCACCGACAACACGTGATCCCCTGACGGTGGCGGCGATGGTTGCACAGTGGCACTCGGCGTCATATACGCCGCCGCAACGCGATCGATATCGTGCGGACTCAGCGGCTCCGGCGACTTCCCTGGCCAGAACGACTTCAGAGAGAGAAGCGCCTCAATGTTGGTCACAAAGAGGAGGCGCAGCAACTTCACAGCGAGGGCAGCCGCCGACGAAGCGCTGCCGCTATCAACGTCACCGCCATCACTGTGCCCTAGCATAGAGGCGCCTGTTAACCCGCTCGGCACAGTGGCAACTCGACAGCGCCAGTCAGACACCATGGTGCGCAGATACGACAGCTCGCCCCCGTCACTCGGCGCTGCTGCCCCCTGTTGTTCCTTCACCTCTTGCGAAGACTTGGCAGAGGCGGTGTCGGTCGCAGCAGTGGCCCTAGTAGCCGCGAGGGCACCCGCCTCCATGCCACCTGTGTCCGACGGGTTACTGCCAAAAAGCGCCTCGTACAACTCCTTTGCGTAGTGCACGCAGTGCACCATCGTTGTGGGGCGCGCGTGAATGGTGCACACGGCAAATGTTTTGGTGTCTGGTGGCTTTGGCCGGCAGTCGTAGCACTCGTACACATCCTTGAGCATCGGTTGGACCTGCCCGTTGTATCCCATCGTCCCGCTCTCAATGAGGGGAACGTTGTTGCGCATGCACATGCGGTTCACATGCTGCCGTGCTGACACGTTGTCCAACGCGCCTAGCACCACGGCGAACTGCCGGTAGAAGGCGTCGCCGTAGCGATCTGCTTTGACGCTGTCGTGGTACGCCACAATGCATGGCGGTGTGCGACGGCCACGGAGAGCGCCAGTGAGGTCCGGTGACGGGACATTGGTGGCGGCGAACCAGTCAAGTACGACGCGGCGTGCCGTGAATGCCTTTGATTGGCCCACATCCGACACCTCAAAGAGAAACTGCCGATTCAGATTGGTGGCGTCAATTGTGTCGAGGTCGATGAGGTGGATCTGCGTGAAGCCTCTCAGCACAAGAACCTTGAGCACTTCACAGCCGATGCCGCCAGCCCCGACGAGAAAGATAGGCCTCGCCAGCAGCTCCGCCGGCAACACGCTATCCATGCATGGAAACGACGCCAACCTCAATGCAGGTGTCGCTGTGGAGGCTCGGATTTGGATGCGCTCGGTCAGTACAGCAGACACGCACCCGGAGCAGCTATCAGCCACGGCTTCCATCACAGAGCCTCTGTAGGGAACGCAGAGGGCACGAGGGAGAGAGATCGCCGCCAAGACACGAAGCGTCGTTGCGTCCACAGCTGGAGCAGCGTCCGGCATGGTTACCTCGCTGACGCTGGCGTGACCTTCCTTAGTGGTAGCCATGGGTGATGGCACAAGAGCGCCAGGTACGAAGGAGAAGCTGACTGCCACCAGCCGGCTGAGGTGGACTTCGTTGCCTCACTATCGCCGTCAGCCATGCTTGCACGTGTCGGGGAGAGACGCACTGCCGGCCACGCAGCCACCCAGCTGCTGGCAGATTCATTTACAGTCTTGAGAACAGCCGCGGCCGCGGTAGCCGTTGAGGAGGGTAAAGGGCTGCCGCCCTCTGCCACCTCACCTGAAGTTACCGTGAGCGACGCGACAGCGTACCGTCGAAGAGCCTCGGCGATGTGCTCCTCCGACCACGCGGCAGCAATCACAACGTTCGTCTGCGTCGAGGGGCTACTCAGCGTTGTCCCACTTTCAATGCGCGTTCTCTTGTGCGCCGGCTCGGCCAACGGGAGTAACACAGCGGAAGGAGCTGCGGTGGCCGCACTGGCGCAAGGGATGACAACGTGCCCAATTTGCACGTCGACGGCAACGCCGCTGTCGCCGTCGCTCATCATCGTTGAAGCGATAGCAGCTGGCGCTTGCGCTCTCGGAGCTCCACAGCGAACAACGGAAATACGGGGCGCGGCTGACGTTTAATGGCACGTGTTGGTGGAGACATACAGCGGCGAGCGAGAAGAAGCGCGCAGAGGCCACAGCAGGGGAGGAGAGAAGGGGGGGGGAAGGGAGAGGGAGGACGGAGGAGACAAGATGGAGTGTTGCCATCACGCATGCACGTCGCCACGTAAGCGTTTCTGCTTCCTGATTCCTCACAGGAGCGGTGTCTGACTTGGTGCGCACAGACGACACGAGTCGGCAAGCACCACGCGCTCATGCTTAGCCGATTTCGCCCGTGTCTGTAATATCGCTGCTGCGCTTTCAAGCGGCTAAACTTGCAGTGGACTATTACGCAGGGCAGCAGCAGGAATCAAGCGCAGCAGTAGGAAGGTGATGAGAGAGAGAAAGAGAGGAAGAGAGACAGCGCGGCAGGCAGAGTGTCCTCGAGTACAGACAGTGTTGCGTGTTCGCCTTCCTCTGCTTCGCAACGCGATATCGACCTATTAAAGAGACGAACGCGGATGCGCCTGCTGCTGTTGCGGCTGATGGGCAGCACAGTACTTTGTGATGATCGACCAGATCCGCGATGTCACACCCCCTTCATCATTGGTCATGCGCGAGGCTGTACTGCACTTCACCTCGCAAGCCACAGCACGCAAAGAAGGACGTGCGAGGAACAGCTGGAGAAACGCGCTGGATGATGTGCACGAGCTCGGTGACGCTATTGTCCATGTCGCTTGCGGCAGATCACGGAACGCCATGTACTGCGCGTGTCGACGGTGGCGGGGCTCTAGGTAAAAGTTCGTGAGGCTGGTGATCTTGTTGCTGCGCCGGTGCGCGAGTGCTGCTGTCCGTTGCCTGCGACTTGAAAATTGTATTGTGGCGAGCGAGCGATCTCGTAGCACCTCACACTGTCACCGCCGTCTTCGCTCTGTTGAATCGAAAGGTGCCTTGGTATCGCCAGCTGCGGACTGCTGACGGAAACGGCAGTGGGCGACTGCAACTCGGCAAGGGCTCCTTGTAGAAGACCACCGCGTCCAACCTCTTCGGGAGCATCGTTGTAGATCGCAGAGGTGGAAGAGGAGGTGGTGGAACCCCAAAACGAAGCATCGCCCTCGTAATCACTGTCACCCCCGCCACGGCACTGTGTCGCCCACGTTGACGACATCGGCGCGCTTGCCTCGCTGCGCCTCGTGGGGGCGGGAGAGGACAGTAGCAGAGGCGTTGGTGAGGGGCACGTGCTCTCCATACTACTGGAGTCCTGAGGACGACTCTGCACTGTCACAGCAACGTCCTTCCTTTCTACGATGACAATACCCCTTCCTTGGAAACCAAACGCAGCAGCAGCGCAAGACGCAGGCGTGGGTGCCGTCTCCCCCCTGCGCTTCTTCTGCACTGGAAGACAATGACGACGACTAGTATAACCGGCGTACTCTGAGGCTTTATAATCTCTTCGATTATCTGCCATCGCTGTGCAGCCAGATCCAGACCCTCTATCATCCACGTCTGGGCGTGGACTCGTCACTTCTGTATCGCCGCGCCCCTGCCAGACATCGGTGTCATCCTTCGCCGCGTTTGTTCGCCCGTGCTTCCGAGTAAACGCGGCAGCTCCATCCAACTCCCCTTGTAGAAGCGCAGCTGTCGCTGCCTCGTCAGCAGCAGCAGCTGCTGCGGTGGCATTCGCTAGTACAGCGACATAGTCTTCCTCCTCGTATGGACGCAGGTACCGCTTTAACATGTGCGCCGCCCCGCCACCTTCTCGATTTTGCATAGCCGTGCTTGCAAGCTGTGGCGCAGTCGGCGGCGCGCCACACAAAATCACGTGCTCCGCTGCGCCTTCCTCACTGTCAGTGGAATCGTGTTCCTCTCGAGCGCCAATGTGTACGGCTGCAACGTACGATGCCTCCTCGGACGCGGTGCAAGCCGCATTGTAGTTATCGCTCGCTTCAGAGGTGCTTGGATGATGAATCTTCGGCAGGTAGTAGATGGTACGTGTTGCCATCTTCCGTGGCGGCTGTCCGTTGCCGCCCAAGAGCGCAGGTGCTGCGCACCGGTGCAGCTGTCGGTGTGGAGGAGGCATCGGTGAGTTGGCGGAGAGGTCGGCTTCAGAAGGTCGAATAACATCTACAGAGATGGACAAGGTGAGAAGAGTGTGCCTCAACAGGAAGGAGTGGGGTAAAATGGAGACGCGCAGACGTGCGGCACAGGGAAGCGAACGAGAGAGCGTTGCCAGTCGTGTCGTACACGGAGTGGTGTAACTTACAGTTGCTTCGATGCTTCAGTATAGAAGTGCCTAGCACCGGTGCGTGCGGGAGGGGCTGGGCAGGTGTGCGCGTGTTTCCTTGAGAGAGGCACGGATGATTGCAGAAGGCGGAAGGGGTGAGCGTGTGTGTGTGTGTGGGGGGGGGGTTGATGGCGCTGCATTCCCTCTGCGCAATTGCCCGAGGGAATGAAGGTGTGGGGGCGGTCTTACGAGGGAATAGGGGCGAAAGCGTTGGATGATTCACTCCGGCACAGCGGGAAGGTGCAAGATGAAGAGAAGGGCAGGACGGTCACCCGCAACGACGACTTACTCGCTCATAAAAGCACGGGTGTGTCGGTCCCTCTGCGCTCTTTGTGCGTGCCTGACCAGCAGCAACGGACAGGAGAGCAGGACAGAGTCACTCCCACCCGACCACCTCCACTCAGCGTGAGTCTCCCTCTCTCCCTCTCGCTCTCCTTCTTCCATGTCCCCCCAGACCCTCAGAGAGGGTTCTGTGGCTCTCCGAAGTGCGGGTGGTTGTCCGCGAGGGCCCGTAGAGTCTTTCCCTTCGTTTGGAGATACATGCGCTATGTCGTCTGCAACTGCCGCGCCCCTACCTCGTCATGATGTCGCGCGCGCACTCTCTCTCCTGTACTTCTCACTGATGCTCCCCGCGCCTCTCTGTCTTTCTTGGTGTCTCGAGGGCTATGCTTGCTGACCTCCGCCTCTCTTTGGTCTACTGCAGCATCTCAGCAGCTACACCATCGAGTTTCTCCGCAGAACGCGATACTTCACTCAGTGACATCACATGAGACACTTCTTCTGCTGCCGGCAGCCGGAATACACGGCACCAGCAGTGTGAGCGAAGATGCTGACGCACGCAGAGAGGCAGGCCGGCAGCGGGTAGGGAGAGAAGGGGGGGCCGAGACGAGCAGGGTACTGACATGCACGCAGAAGCGGCAGAGAGGCTGAATTGTGAAGCACACAAGCAATCGCCTAATAGTGAAAACAAAGTGTAGAGAAGTGAATCGCAAGCAACGAGGTTGTCCGGATCAACTGTTTCCCTGATGTCCTTCAGCGCGCCTATTCCCTCGCAGACAACACACGAGCCCCGACTCCCCAACCCGGCCGCATCCTTCCGGCCTGCCACCAGGCCCACCGACTGGTGCCACGCAACCGTAGGCACACGCGCGCCAGCAATGCGCAGACTCCGTCATCGGAGCACGGCCAGCGCCGCAAACACCACCCGCTCCCACTATGCTGGGGGCCACCTGGAGCCTCCCTCGGGGTGATGCACGCCTCCCACACCAGTCGGCAGTGAGGGTCGGGTGGGATGCGTTCGAGTCACGCTGACACGCTGCCCAACATACGGGTGGCCCAAACGTCCGCGCTGCCGATGGCTGCACCAGCGCAACGCCCACCACGACCCGACAGCCGACATCAGTAGCGCTACATCACCCTGGCTTCACTACGTCGTCGGCGCCTGGCCTTGTCACCACCAGAGGCGGTTCGGGCTGTAGCAGGCACGGGGGGCGGGGGGGTCGAGCTACCTGAGCTTCCCCCCACACAGAGAGCAGGGCACTGGACCCTGATGGACCGCGCACTGCGGGTGTGTGCCCCCTCCGCTCCCCCTGTCAAAGAGAGCTTCCGGACAAGAAGAAGAACAAAGTAGAAGCAATAATAGACGTACAGCTGAAAGGCGTGTCTCCCACCGCAACTGGGGATCTTGACGTACTCCTGACCTTCAGTATCACCACCCTCTCATCCCCTCCTCCCCTCCGCTCACTGGCTGCGGTGAACTCTCCCCCGCCCCACTCATAGGCACACGTCGACGGCGGAGTGTCGCGCGTGGCACCGGGGAAGGGAAGCGAACTAATGAACGCAGAAAAGAAAGGTGCGGTGTGAGGAGCTGATGGATAAGACAGCAGGCGAGGCCATTGCCGAAGCAAGAGCCACTGACACCTCCTCTTGCCTGTAGCGCGGCGGCACATAGCCACGCAGGAACGCCCGGAGAGAGAGAGGGAGGAAAGCACAGCACCTCAAAAAGTAGCAGCGGCGAAGAAACCAAAGCGCAAAGGTGGAAGAGGATGAAGACGTCCTCCCCCGCCTTGCTCACACCCGCAGGCACACATGAGAAGGTGTAGAGGCGCCGAGCACCACAGGACATGGGCATCACAAGGCAACCTCACCACCAACCCCACCCTTATTGCTGCCCCAGCAACAACGATCAACATGCCGAGAGGCAGGAGACAGAACCCCTACAGGTAAACAGGGGTAGGTGGGGAAGACGTGTGCTGCTCTCTCCCCACTTTGAAAATGCAAAGCGACAGTAGAAAATCTGCTTGCTGTACCTGCGTGGGGTACGCACGGGACTGCGAGCGAGCGAGGCGGAGGACAAGCGAACAAAACCCCCGAACAGAGTCCCTGCGTTATAATAACTGCAGCTCACGGACTTGCTCCTCGAGGACCTTCGCGTTCCCGGCACGCTGAATCATGCCGATCGCGAAGGACGCGGTGCTTACGAGGGTGATGGTGATGCTGACAGCGGAAGAGATCCACGTGGAGGCCCATACAGGACACACCGCCAGCGCCTCCGCGATGGCGCGGAAGTCTGGACGGGCAGCAGCAGTCGTATCGTCCTTAGGTGGGGTTGTGGCACGCTTGGTGTTGGTAGTGGTGGAGGGCGTGGGGATCGTTCGCGGTAACGTTGCCGACACGTTGGCCGCAGTAGCGGCGAGGTCCTTGAACCCCTCTGGAGTGTCACTAGCGCAGCTGCCAGATTCCGGTGCTGCGCCAGTAGCTTTACTCACCGTTTGAAGCGTCAGGTGCAGTTGGTGAGCCACCCAGTCCTTTGCCACGTTAAACCCACGCTTTATGGACTCGAGATCCGTTCCCGGCTGCGCCATCTTTGCCGTATGGCGAGTGGTTGTGACTGCCATGTCGTAAATCTGCTCCAGCACCGCGGCCGTGCGAGCCTCCTCTTTCGCGCTCAGTCGCCTAAGGACCCACATGTTCGCTGCCACCAACAGCAGTGATGACACCGCCATGTAGCGCGTCGTCCTGGCCTGTGAGCGGAGCTTGCACACGTAGTCCTCCAAGAAGTCCACCACCGTCTGGAGAACCCGCACCTCGTCAGCGGTGAGCGCCGGTGCAGTTGCGCAGTGCATCTCAGCGCTGGAGTCGCCCATCGACGCCGTTGAGTCCGCATTCGCCAAACGCAAGCCCAGCAGCGCTGCCACACCAAAGTGGTCTGACAGGGGGTAGTAGAGGTCTGCGTTGTCAGCGCTCTGTCCTTGTGCAGTCCACACCGTCTTGCCGCACGCCTGAGTTGGTTGCCCAGTTCCGTTGGCGATGCGTGACACACGCTTGCCGGTGAGCAGCTGGCGCCACAGGGACCCGCACCATCCCGACTTGGACGGAATACGAACCTCATCTTTGGTGAAGACAACGAGCCCGCTCGGCGCGCTTCGCAGGGTGCACGGGTAATCGGCGGCGACGTCGGGGCAGTCGGTGAAGTCGCGCAGCGCAAATGTTGGAGTCGAGAAGAAAATGTGATCGATCTGTGACGGGAGGTCGGACTCCAGGTTGAGCAGCTTAAAGTACGACGTCTCCATCGAGTTGAAGGCATTGCGGTGCGAGTAGGTGAAGAGCTGCTCTTCGTGCTCCCGCTCCCGCGCCTGCTCCGCTGTTGCAGCATCCACCAGCGCCCGTGGCGAGGGCAAGACAGAGCGCATGTTGTACCCATACCGCTTGAGCAGTATTAGCATCATCTGCACCTCGAGTGAGCGCTGAGAGCAGTTGAAGTCACCGCCCACGATGATGTGGTCGGTAGGACGCGAAGTGCTTGCGATGAAGTTGCCAACGAGACTGCCTGAGAGATGCGGAAGGGGAGGTTGCGCTCCCGCTTCCAGGAGGGCAGCTGGCTCACCTTCTGGTACACGGCAATGAGGTGAGTGGTGTAGAGAGTCACCACCTGCTCGCTGATGGCCTTGCCGCCCTCCATCGTCACTGGCACCATGACCCGCACCATGGCCACCCCCTTGTTTGCAAAGAAGTCGCCATGGAAGACCATCTCCGGGCAGCCCTGGAGGGGGAAGACGTGGAAGAAGGCCTGGATGATGGGGTAGCGTGAGATGACAGCACAGCCAGAGCCATAGAAGGAGCTGGGAAAACGACGAAATTTGTATGTTCGCTGTACCTCAGATGAGGCGTGTTGCAAGATGAGGTTGAAGTCCTCGGCGGAGAATTGCTCCTGAAGCAGGATGACATCGTAGTGCTCGATCTTCGTGGCGAAGACCTTCATGCGCTCCTCGCGCACCTTGGAATTGAAAATGCCCCACAGGTTAAAGCTGAGCACACGGATGGGCAGCTCGCCCGCAGCAAGGACGGAGGCTTGCGACATGCTGTAGACAGCGTGATGTGACGGTAGAGGTATGGAGGTGAGGGTGAGACGAGCGAGAAGCCGCGTTGTCCGGTGCTGTGGAAATGAAAGAACGTGCGAGAGGCAAGCAGGCAGGCACGCTCTGAGAGAAATACGTGAAGAAAGTGCTGAGAAGGGGAAGCGGAGTGGAGGGCACAGCGAAGAGGGCAGCACACAGAGCCTGCTGCACGCGACAAGGGGAGGGACCAGTAGAGGCAATGGTCGACAAGGAGAACTAAACGCGTGCGTCCGTGCGTGTGCCTAGGCGTGGGTAAGTGTGGAGAGCTGTAACGGTGTATATGCGCAGCTCAGAGAGTGGAAGAGAGAGAAGTCGTCGAGTAAAACTTGACAGATCGGACAGAGAATGACGGTGAGGGGACGCTGCGTGCACGTGTGAGTGTGGGGTACCGGGCAAAGCAAATCCAAGAGGCAAAAGAAAGCGGGAAGAGAGCGGTAAGGCGGCGTGTGCTGCCATTGAAAATGGCATCAGGGAGCGGAGGGGAGGCAAATGCCGGGGAAAGCGAGGCTGCGGCAGGCAAGGGTGTGAGTGGAATGCAGAGGGGCGGTGGAGAAGCGTGGGTGTGCGCCTCGAAGAGGCAGCTGCGACTTCCAGCGCACCGGTCATCCAAAGTAGTCCTGCAGTTGAACCCCACGCGCAACCCGTGGGAGAGGTAGGAGGGGGGTTATGTGAGGACGCGGGGCGAGTGCACACGCGCCCACTGAGGCGTGCGGCTGCGTTAGAAGCGCCATACACAGAGAGAGAGAGAGAAGCGGAAAAGAGAGAATCGGTGGTGTTGCCCTTCCTCCGAGGTGCGTCTGTGAGTGGGATGACGGCGTATTCTGCTGCTGTGAAGATGAACGCAGTTCGCTTTGGTCGCTCTACACGCCTGCACACGCATGAGGGTACGAGAGACCGAGACCAAGAGGAGAAGCGAGAGGGGAAGCAAAAGACAAGAATGAACACGCCCGTGAGCACACACAGCGGGAATGCTGAGAGGCCGCGGTAAAGGCACAGAGAGACGACCAGTGAGTGCTTTTGTGTTCGTGCCTGCAGCTGCGCGTGTGTGTGTGTGGGGGGGGGGGGGGAATGGCAGTGGAGCCGCATGCGCGCGGAAGAAGGGAGGAGAGTGGCCCTCCAAAAAGAAAAACAGGCGCAGGCTTCTCGTGACACTCCGTCAGCACACATTACACCGCTGCTGCTTCTTCCGTTGTCCTACAGCAGCGGCTACTACGGCGTTGTTTCTTTCCAAGAAGTGAAGCTCCTCCTCGACGGGGGCCAGGCACACCCCCTCCGGTTCCACTGCCAACCGCGCAAGGCGCAGCGTTGCATGACCAGCGCAGCACGTGTGCAGGACACAGGAGGCGGCGCATTGGTAGGTGAGCACGCGCAGGGCGTTGACGCCGGTGTACAGTGTACATGTCGCCCTTCTTATTCGTCAAGCGTACGAGGCCGACACACCATAGTCGACGCGGACGACTGCGTCCCTCTTCAGTTTCGACGCAACATCGAGCGCTTGTGCAGGTGGCGGGGATGATGGGAGTGGAAAGACGAAGAGCCGCCATGCGACCAACCGGGGGGGGGGGGGGGAGGGGGGTCGAGCCGGCAACAAAGAGACGCGCCGGGGAAGCGACCGAGTACAAATGTAAGCGGCCACGCCCAGTGCCCTCGAGTGGTAGTGAGGGGGGGGGTGGACGTCTGGGGGAGAGGAGAGAGGCATCAGCCACACGCCGAGGGTACGTGTGGGTGGGCATAGTGCCTCCAGCAAGGAGGGAAATCAAGGGAAAGCGAGAGAGAGAACGCCAGTGGAGAAAAGGATGGCAGCCGCGAATTGCACATGAGAACGCCGGAAGACGAGCCTCAGGCTGGCGCAACAGAGGGACACCGGGCACAAACGAGGCAGAGGCGCACCAGCACGTAGGAGACAGGCGAGGGAGAGCAAGAAAGCTCTCCTACGCCAACACAGAGTCTAAAGAAAGATACATCTCGGCTGCGGACCATGACTGCAGCACTGCTGATCCTCTTCATGGGAAAGACCAGGGAGAAGGCGAGGCGGAGGGCATGCGTGTCATCCCCAGCTGCGTCGCCCGCACAACAGCACCGTAACAACCATCACCGCCTTACCTCCACTCGTTCCCTTCCTTTTCCTGCCCCACACCCCACTGCTAAGAAGAGGTGCGCAAAGCTACGGCGCGAGTGATTCTGTGTTGTGCTGCTGTGTTTTCCTCAGTTGTGCAGCGCAGTGCTGTGATCCGCCGCCACCGCAGCCCGGCGTTTCATCAGCACGCGCAGAGGGGGAAGTCAAACCAGCCACTCCCTACTGGCCCTCTGACGCCAACTAGAGCGCCTTCCTACAGGGTGAGCCCGACTACGAAGAACTAAAGGCCGATGAGAGAGGAGAGAAAGGAGAGAGCACACGAAGCAAAGTAGTCAACGTGCTGAGCCCGCACACAACTACCTCTCCTTGCACAGCCACAGAGACCGGTGCACAGGAGTGGTGGAGGAGGCTCCTCCGCAGAGAGACCATCACATCACTGACATGGAGATGCACACAGCCAGCAGTTTTTCGGGCTCTGCTGTCGCTTACACGTTCGCGGTCTGGTCGCCAGACTTTGGCATCCACGGCGCGGTGCGGTTCACCGGGTAGGACATCCGCATGTGCATCTCAGGGCGGCGCATGTGCACTCGCGGCTGCAGAAACTGCCGCGCCTCCAGTGGGATCTCCATCGGTAGTTTGATGGACATCTGCTTCTGCTGCGCCTCCATCATCTCAACGGCCTCGTTCAGCCATTTCACGTCGAGCTCCTTCGTGTGCTCGACGTGGTCACAGATGGCCTTCTTGTGCGCCTTGCCCACCTTGATTTGGTCATGTACCACGTGCTGTACCTCGCTCGACTGTGCCGGGCTGACATCCGCGATCTTCTGCGCAGGATTGCCTGCCCACAGCTCCCCCGCGTACACCCGTGCATCTTTCGACACCGCCGAGCCGGCAGCAACAATGGCGTTGTTCTCGATGACCGCGCCGAGCGCGATGGAGGCGCCAGGCCCGATGTACACGTTGTCGTGCACTTCACAGCAGTCTAGGGTGGCGCCGGCACCGATGTACGTGCCGTGCCCCACCCTGATCTGGCCCATCAGCGTCACACGGTCCATCACGACCGTGTGATCGCCAAGGATAGTGGGGTTTTTGGTGTGGTAGTTGCGCAGCACCGAGTGGTAGAAGATCACTGTGTGGTGGCCAAGCACCACGTTGCCGACGACATAAGCGCTCGGCGCAATGAAGGTGGCGTCCTGCGTCCAGGGCAGCATGCCGCGGTAGGCGCGGACGTTCTGGTGTCGCATCATCGGGTAGGGGTGGCGCTTCGTCTGCATGTAGTGTGAGATCATCGAGAGGCGACTGCCGACATCCTTTAGCATGTAGCCGAAGTATGGGAAGAACCCCGGCACGGTTGTTGCGTTCCTCGACATCGTGGCTGATTGCGCCGCGTGTGGAGCGAGGCAATAGCCAAAAAGAGAGGCGGAGGGATGCCCCTATGCAGGGGGCGTCGCAAGGGGTGGTGGTGGTGGTGGTGGTGGTGTGTATGTGTGTGTGTGTGTGGGGGGGGGGGGGCTGAGCAGCTGCAATAGAAACCTACAACGAGCAAAACGTCCAGCACCACCGCGTAGTACTTCAAGCCAAGCGTGAACGACGACACCACCAGTGAAGAGAACAAGCGCCACTGCCCACCTCCGCACTGACCGGCAGTCACGCGCAGCTGATTGGCGACGCGCTGCGCGTGAGACGGGATAGCGATAGAAGGGGGGCGCTACGACGATTACCCTGTCGTCCAGCTGATTCCCCTACGATTGACGTCAATCGGGAAATCGCGTTCTCTCGGGATGTGGTGGAGTGAGTATATGGAGGGGAGTGTCGCCTGCAAGGAACAGAGGTGGACACAGAGCACACGCAGAGACTCACACAGCGCAAGACAATTCGCCTTCGTGTTTCGTGAGGTCGAGAACACGATGGGGTCACTCAGGCAGGAGAGCCGGTAAGGCTGGAGGCAGCGGGGTAGCGAGTGCGGACTTGTGAGGGAGAGGAGAGAGGAAAAACACCTCTGTCGCATAGCGTGAGACGACAGCGGGTGAGGGGGGAGGGAGGCGGCGCCGCGGTAATGGACGAGAAGGGAAGCGCAGAGGTGTGCGGGGTGCATGTGAGACTCAGTGCGACACAGATCAGAGGATCGCAGAGGCAGTAGAGAAAGGAGCGAACATGTTCGCATGGCATCAAGCGCCAGAGAGAGGAAAGGGCGTGCACGACGACCTCCACGACCTCGACAATGGCTTTGAGGAGGGAGAGGAATAGCAGAAAGTTGGAGGGGCAGGAGAGTGGAAGGGCATATAAAGAGGGGAGTTCGTGCAGATCAGACAGGCGCTGGCATCCGTGAGACGACGCGCTATCGATACCGACTCGCACGCTCCCTCGCCGACTCTCTTACTACCCTACAGCCTCAAAGCTCTCTCCCTCTCAGGTGGAACTCACTCTCCGCATGGCGGCTGTGTCGATGTGCCTCCCGCCTCTCCGTTTTTTGGGGGAGGGCGTGTCGTTGTCACTGTTGTTTCATGTCGGTTGCGCCTGAGCAGGCGAGACATCATCGTCGGGATCGTCGATTCAGCCGTACGACGTTCCGCACCTCCGCTATATCGGCCACAGAGCGATGTCCGTACGTGTTGATGGCGCGCAGCACCACCACTGACGGAAGGGCCTGAAGTGAACCGGAAAGAAAAGGCGGGGTCCCCACATGCGTCGCCTATGCGCTGTGCGCCGCGATACGGGTGATGGTGGTGAGGGCTGTGAGTGAGTGTGTGTGTGGGGGGAGGGGTGGTGCAGGGGGGTGGTGGTGGAGGTGAGGGATGAGGAATGAGGCTGAAGGCAGATGAGCCGATACCGGAGGACGACGCATTAAGAACCCCCGCATGCACAGGACGAGGGAACGACACGGGCGACGCGCACTGCACCGTTCAAAAGTGCACATCACACACACACACACACACACGCACACGTGTTGCGTGCGCTCACAGTCGCCAGCAAAGAGGAGCTCCGTCCCCGTCGCCCTGCCCCAAAACCCCACGGAGAGCTCCCCTTAATGGCAGCAGGAAGCAAAAACAGCAAAGGAGCTGCGGGTTCGCCTTTGCTTCGATGCGCGCGTGTTGTGCAGGAAGCCGAGAAGAGGAAAAGGGGAATGATGCGGGAGGCTGACGGGCGGCGGCAGCGGAGGTTCACGGCCCTCGAAAGGGTGCGAGGGGTAAAGCAGTCACAGAGAAGAAGCCACATCACACCGCATTCCTGAGTCGATCGATTCCACACCACGCGCCCTTACTGTCTTGTTACTTCCTCCTCTGCGCTCTCGTTAGTCCCAAGCACCAAAGAAGACGAAAACCCCAATGAAGAAGGGGTGATGGTCCGTCGTCAGTCCCTTCTCCCGACCATCACTCTTCAGCACGCATACTTCCCCTGCCCTGCGGGGTCACTCAGCCGCTGCTACCTCGCGCCGTTCCCGAATAGCCACACCTACACAGAGTTACATGTGTGCATGTGAGCACGCGGACAAGCAACGAGTGCGCATCCGCCCACCTCCCTCCGCACTCACGCGCGCGAGCACCCCCACTGCTTACAGTCAACGAGATGAAGGCGAAGGATCGGGGGTGCGAGGGAGGGGGGGAGGGCGGCGGCTGGAGAACAAGAGAGGCAAGAGAGACATATAAGATCGGGGATGGGGCACAGGCTCGAGGAGCGCGACGAGGCTCCCTTCGTTTTGAGCGACGCATCCGCTCGCGCAGCCCCACGTCAAAACCCCCAAGAAAGGCGTGCGGAGTGGGTGTAAAGACTCGTTGGCAGAGAAGGACAAGGAAGGCGGACGAGCGAAGCGCGTCACGGCGGTGAAGAGGCCGAGCGACAGATGGAGCGAGAAGGTAGGCACATCACCTTCTGTTTAACGAGTGCGAGAGAGAGAGAGAGAGAGAGGGGGGGGGTAGGGGGAGGGGAGGGGAGGGGAGGGGAGGGGGAGAGACAAAGACGACGAAGAAAAGGAGAGGGGAGAGGAGAGGGAATGGCACGTACGCGCCTTCTAGCAGTGGCACACGAATACAGCCACAAGGGGAAACGAGCGGGCTGGGGGCATCGCTATTGTCATCGACACGCACACACACACGCACACACACACACACACGCACACGAGGAGAGAGAATAAGCAGCGACGGTTAACCACAGGAGAGAGGACGCTAAGGAGAAGAGGGACGCAAGAATGAAGTCAACTGCAGCCCGGCAGAAGTCCACGAGCACAAACGCGCCTTCCCGCCCGCATGCCTAAAACAAAAATGCGCACGTTCGCATGCGAGGGAGAACGGAGAGAATAAACGCGAAGGAGCCACGACAAGGACAGCGAGGAGGATGCTGAGCTGCATTGAAGGTAGGGAGAGCGGTGAGAAGCAGCGGGGGTGGCCGGAGACCACGGCACACAAAATTGACGGTGACAGCGATGGCCTCGTTCGCGGCAGTGCGGAAGCAGCGAAGTACACGGCACAGTCGGTGGTCAAATGAAAGGGGCAAGGTGTGCTGCTCACATCCGTTCTACAAGGTACTCGGGGAGGGAGGAAGGGGGACCGAGGAGGACGAGGAAGTCAATGCAGACGTAGACGTCCTCGTGGTGGCCAACGGGGAAGGAGTACAGCGGTAAGGCAGCGATGGAAGGGGCAAAGGCGGAGGCAATGCGAGTGGAGGAGGGGTCCACATGCCACCGAAAGTCCAGGCTACTGCTGTTACTCATACCCTTGCCGCACGTGCCGCAACCCCTCCTCCTGCCCCGCCTCCCTCCTCTGCCTCGGGGGAGGAAGGGGAGGGGGGGGGCAACCATGGAACCGAGAGATAAGGGAGAAGAAACCGGCATGGCTGTACTTTGCCTCTTGATCCGGCCTCACTCGCCTCAAGGTTTGCTCGCGCTTCGTGTCAACGAAGGACTACGTGACGGCGGTCGAAGCGACACAGCGCGCTCCTCGCTGGCTCGACCCACGCTGATCCAGGCACCATTATCTCCACCAATTTTGGGCAGGCCTCTATCCACCCAAAGTCCTTCACCAGCGACGTGCAGTTGCGCATCAGCACGCACTGGAGGCATGGTAGCTTTTCCAGCACAGATACTTTTCTTAGTAGACGGCACTGCGACACGTCCAAGTACGTGAGGCAGACGCACTTGGCGAGCGGAGCGATGCTGCAAAGGTTCTGGCATCCGTTCACGTCGAGTAGGCGCAGGTGATGCAGCGCATCGATCCCTGCCAGAGACACCAGCTGCGTGCACTGTGTAGCGCGCACCTCGACCACGCGGGGTGACTTGGCGAGCCACATAAAATTCTGCATGTGGCGGTTGCCGGTGATCACGACCTTCTCCAAAGCTGGTAACGCGGGGAGGTCTGAAAAGCCGCTCAAGTTGATGCACGTGAAGAGCGTTAATACGCGCAGTGTGGCGGCGGCTTGCGACACAAATGGTCGCAGTACGTGCAGCGTCGGTACCGAGAGGTTCAGCTCCTCGAGCCCGCTCAGGCCCGTCCCGAGAAAGGAGGCGAGCGCAAACACAGTGAGCGACGCCGACGACACGTGATGAATGCACAGGGACCGAAGTGAGCCCTTCAGCCGAGGTAGCCAGGAGAGGTCGCGCAGAAGCCTGCAGTTCTTGACTGTCACGGACAGCAGCGCGGGGAGTCCGTAGATAAAATCAAACCCGACGAAGTTGGGGCACCCCTCGAGCAAGACGGTGGTGAGGGCGCGGGCGGAGCGTAGCGAGTCCGCCCGCGTATAGGCGCAATTGCGCAGCGTGATGTGCTTCAGTTGCGTGCAGGACTCCACCCAGCGTGGCAGCGAGTGCAGGGAAGAGCTGGTCACATGGAGCTCCTCAAGTGCCGGTGCTGCTGTGATGGCAGCAGAGAGACGCAGGTGCTCGGGCCGTCGCCTTCGCGAGCCGATTGCGGTGGTCAAGGCGGTCGATGTGGATTGCGGTATCACCGTAGAGGTGAGTGGCATCAGTTTGGCCCCCGTTGCCGCTGCAGGGAGCCCACTCGCGCTCGATGCCGTGACATGCGCATCCACAGCAGGCGCTACAGACAAACTTCTGTTGCTCTCTTCATCCTCGTACTCCTCGTCTTCCATACTGACGGTCATTCGGGTATGGGTTGGGTCTTGGTGAGCAGCTCTTCGACGGAACAAGTAGAGCACCCGCAGAGAGGCGTGAAACTTATTCAGCAACTTCACAGGAGACACAAAGCACGTTGTTACACGGACCGCACGCAGCGGGGACTGCAAACTGGCGAGGAGAGCGTTCACGTCGGGCTGAGACCAGCGTAGGCACGATCGAACGTCAACCTCGACGACCAGGCGGCGCACTGACGGAGAGAGCTGCACATGACGCAGCTCTGCAAGGCGGAACAGCTGCAAAACAAAGAAATGCTGAGGCATGAGCATATGCGCGAGAGACGGCGCTCCAGAGAACGGTGAGTCCTCGCTTGAGTAGAGAGCTAGTCGCTCCACCGCCACGTCCACAATCCTTACGCAGCAAAACAGAGCCGCTGTCTCTCCAGCAGCTTGCTGTGCGGCCCTGCTGAGGCAGCGGTCCACCCACCACATGCCCACCCTCAGTGCAGCTTGCGCACCATCCTTTCGGCCAGCACCACGACATGTTACCACCATCACTTCTCGTATCCCAGCTACGGGTACGAGGCACACATCTCTCTCACGTGCGTAGCGAGCAGGAACTCGCTCTACCGTAAAACTGAGAGTGCTGCTCGCGCCTACGCCATCACGCCGCTCCGCAGCGCATCGCACGCCCGGGCCGGCTGCGATCATCGCGAGAGACGGCTGGGGCAAGAAGCTCACAACAAGCTCAAGCATGACTGTAGTGAGCATAGAGGGCTGGGAAAAGATGCAGCAGAGAGGCACACACGCACACTGCTCGTTCAGAGTGGAAAGAAGCGCAAGAGGATTGGAGGAGAGCCTGCGCTGCAGCAACGGAGAGGGAAAACACACGAGGCAAAGTCAAAGGCACGTGCACATGCGAACGTGTGGAAGTCGTAGTGACGTCACACGAGTTGGTATGCAGCGCAATCTCCCGCACAGCGCACGTTTACGTCGGCAAGCCTTGTTAACGGAGCCCCAACGCACAGGGGGAGAGAGACCGAGAGAGACGACAGAAATACAAGAAGAAAAGCGAAGTAAAGGACCTGACAGACTGAGTGTCAAATGAAAGATCGAGGGGAGAGAGGGGATCCACACAGGATTGGAGGTCACTTGATGCGGAAGCGAAAAGCAGAGGGGGGGTGGGGGGGGGGGGGGGGGGAAACCGTCAAAGACGATAAAAGAAAGGGCGACTTGCTACAGTGGAGAGCGAAGAGAGACGAGGTAAGGGAGCAAACTCAGTTACAAGGGAAAAAACACCACCAACCGCCACAGCCGATTGCCTCATTCACTAGAGAGGCTACAGTGAGGGACAAACACCTTCGCAAGGGTGTGGAGATAAGAGAAGGCGAAAGGGAAAGAGCGCGAGGTGGATGGGAAGGAAAAGGGCGTAGCATGCGGAGAACACGAAGACACACAAAGAAACGCAGAAGCGCTACTAACGTAAACACGAGAAGAAGAACAAGAGAAGGCACACACCCGCACGGCGAAAAGCTGAAGTTAGAGAGAGAGAGAGGAGAGAGCGAGTGTGCGTGCGTGTGTACGAGAGAGATGAGCACAGAAAAATGAAAGCGAACAATAGAGGAAAAACGACCAGGGGGGGGGGGAAATTCAACAACAACAGTAAGTTAGTACGGTATCACTAGGAGGTGACGAAGCTAAGATGATAATACTACTGCAGAGAGAAAGAGAGAGAGAGGAGAGAGGTAGTCAGTTGACTAAGCCAAGACGCAATTCTCAGCTTCGTGGGGACCGGTGAGTGAGCGATCCACTCCCACTCGCACACTCTTGCACGAGCTTGGCTACGACGCACAGGTGTCGCAGACAGACACGTACGAAGTCGCGGTAACGAGAAATGCGCACAACGCCGTTCTTGGCTACACTCTACCAAGTCCAGGACGTGTGCGCGCGTGCGTGAGGGAGAAGAGGCGGGGAGAGAGAGGAGGGAGGGAGGGAGGGAGGAGCAGTGGGAGAGAGAGATACAGAACCTGTAAGACTACAGAGAAGGGAGAGGCCGAGACGGGGGAGAAGGAGTAAGACATAAATGTATGTGTGCCGAGGTGATGAAGACTATAGCGAGAGGGGGGGGGGTAAATAGCGCTCAAGCGACTGGCGATGCAAAGCCACACCAGAGCAGTATTTCCTCTACACGTAAGACGTCGAGTGAGGCGGCAAACGAGGCAACGGCGTGGATTAGGACACTGAGAAGTGATAAAGACAGAGAAGAGATCGGTGCGACGGTCGAGAACGGAACACACCGGAGGGGACGAGGAGAAATGCAATCTCAGCGAAAAGAGGTGGCAGTGATGTGAGGCCGTCGAAGAGGGTGACAATGTCGCTGGTGTGCGAGAGAAGCGCGTTGGGCAACACACACGCCACATAAAGTAAAAGACGCGAGGGTACACACACACACACACGCACACGCACACAGGGAGGCAGTGAGCTAGAGGAAAGGAGAGAGACGTGTGCGTAGCGGGAGGGGAGCCAAGGGGCAGAGAGAAAGAGCTAGGCTCCTGCGCAACTCAGTAAAGACGCGCTTAGGACACAACCGCGGCACGACAGAGAGAGAGAGAGAGTCCCAGCTAGCAACGGGGTGTAGGATAAAGCACCGCAGACGAAAACAAAGAAATAACAGAGTTGGGGACAGGGGAAGAGAAGGGAAAAGAGGAAGACGCTTTCAAAGAGAGGACCAGCGCGGCTACACAGGCCAACACGGGTGCAGCTATACACACAAGCGAGAGAAAGACACCGAGACGGCGCCGCAGTGCTTTGTTGAGGCGGTTGCGCAGTTTTGTGCGTGCGTGCGTGTGTGTGTGTGTGTGTGTGTAGTTCACTGCTGTGTTCTCTTTGTCTGCTTTTGCTTGCGCTTACCCTACGGTATATGTGGCTGTGTGGGAGGTGTGTGTGTGTGTGTGGGTGTGCTACCCTCTGTGGTCGAGGCGCGATGATGAGGAGTTGCTGCCGCGGCTGTTGCGATGAGGGGAGAGCAAAGGAAGGAGCAACAGGGGAGAAGCGCGGGTGAAGGAGGCCATGCATGTGTGTGGCCCAACTTGTTGAGCTGCCAGTGGAGGGAGGAGGAGGCCCAAACAGTTATACACAACACACAAATGCGGAGGATGAAAGCGCCAATGAGGAGCACTTCTACAACGCGGCGTGCGAGCACACGCACAGGTGGGCACCGACACTACACAACGCAGCCACGAAGGTCACTGTTGTTATCGAGACACGAGTAGTGGAAAGCAGCGTTCGAAGAGGGGTGGAAAAAGGCAACGCACACCCACACGAATACGCAATGCTGAGATACAGCAGCAAATACGCACAAGCACACACACACACACACCGGCACGGGCCCTCCCACAGGGCGAACGGCAGAAGTGGAGAAGACAAGTGATTTGCACCACACTCCAGGAAAGAAAGGGGGACAGCAGAAGGGGGTGGGAGGGGGGAGGTGTTCGTACGTGTGGGGGTGGGCGGGGTGGGTGGCTGCCCTGGCGCTGCCTGGATTGCTGTGGAGCATAAAGGAAGCGGAAAAGTCGAACGGAAGAGACCAAAACGAACACACGCACAGTCAGTCACAGGCCGTCGCACAGCACAGGCAAAGGCGCACCGACACCGTCTCACAGAAAGCGCAACCGCAGCAACAACAGAGTGAGTGAGTGTGTGTGTGTGTGTGGGTGGGTGGGTGTCCATCACACACGCACGCACGCACCAGCCGCGCACGTTAGCGGCGACTGCGCAGCAAAGACGCAGAGAACAGCCATCCAGCAGAGGGAATGACGCTCTTGTCACTTTGTGCGGGCGCTTCTCAGTGTTAATAAGTTTTCGCTGCCGTGTCCAGCGCAGGGTACGAATTTCCCTGCCGATGTATACGTGGGACAGAGAGAGAGAGGAGGGAGATAAAGGGGATCCATTGCGGGGAGCGGAGTGCCAGCACGGATTGCGCGTGTGTGTGCGTGCGTGCGCGCGCGTGTGTCGGTGCGGGGGGTGGAAGAGAGACGGGGGGCCAAGATCACCGGGGAGGGAGAGGAGCGCTACCGGAAGCGCTTTTTCCCTTTTGAAAGGACTCATACAGGGGGCGTGTCGTTGGGCGGTGTCGGGTGGGGGTGACGGGGCGAGGAGGATGAAAGGGGGGGGGTGGCAGAGAAAACAAGCGCGGCAACCATAGTAGAGAGGGACAGAGAAAGAGATGGAGAAGCTGATGATGCAGAGATGTGTGTCGTGATATACCGGCGGTGCCATTTTATCTCCCTGTTCGCCCCTCTCTCACGATGCGCTGATGCGGAGAGAGAAAACAGGAGGGGAGGGGAGGGGGCGGAGTGGAAGGTGAAGTTGGCAGATGCAGTGACTGCTTCGAGGGTTCGTGGAGTGGCATGCATATCTGATGAACAACGGTGGGCAAACAGGAGAAGACAGGCTACGAAAGGGCCACTCGATATTAACATGAACACACGCACACACACACACACACACACACACCCACAGACGCTTCTCACACGCAACGCTCCCTGGATGAGCGCTTACCCACATGAGATCCTGCCCCCGCCAACGACTCGCATCAAGACGGTGTCGCAGACGGTGCCTTCGGTATAGTGGCCTTCTTCGAGACGCCCAGGAGTCGTCCCATCGCCCGAAATGGGGCGTGCAGAGTCGGTGCCGTCGCGATGCAGAAATGCAGCTGCAGCGGTATCAGTGGATACATGCAGGCATTCACGAAGAGGTAATTCAGCAGGAGTCGAGGTGACAGCTGCAGTCCGTACACGGTTGGGCCAACGTTCAAAAAGCCATCCACCGGGATGCCAGCGGCGCCCAGCCAGCTACCCATGTCGCCAACCCCTAAGCGGTGCGAGTGGAGGAGGTACGTCACGACGCAATGGATGGTCTCCCCCAGTAAGTAGTGGTAGAGGGCCACAAAGAGGCCCCGCTGCACTACAAGCCGGTAAAAGCGGCTCGGCAGAGGCTTTGCGCGCCCGGAGGAGGCCGCCGACTGCGCAGTGGTTAACGTGGCAGAGGCCCTAGCCGATGAGGTTGGCAGCTTCGTGGATCGCAGAGACGTATGTCTCGTAGCGCAGTTACCTCCGTCTCTGATGCTAGGTGGGGCGTGGGAGGTAGCGGTGCCTCCTGCCGTTGGTATCGTTGATGACCGTCGTATGCGCTCCGCCTGCCGAGTCGACACAGTCCGTCGCGCTGCCTCTGCACTCAGCGACAGGGGCTTCAGTGTCAGACCGCCAAAACAGATGAAGTGGCGATGTCGGAGCATTTGCGGATCTCTCTTTAACACCACATACAGTGCGCACCTCAACGGCACTGCTGCCGAGAGTGGGGGAGGGGAGGCGTTTGCTATGCAGCCCTGTGTGTCCGGCAGGCACGATTGGAGACACAGTCCCACGGCGGCTCAAGCGGAGATATCTGCGGTGCGCCTCCACCGATGCACTCGATAGCTGGTGGGGTGAAGGGAGGGCCGTACCTGGTGCAACGGGTTCACTGTGTCTTGGATATGGGGGAAGGGGGTTCAGCTGAGTGGCGCAGGGGGGAGGGTACAATGCCGCAAGTGCGCTGGCCTACGCTGGAGATTCGTGAGCAACACACGCACACCAGTAGGATCAGCAAAGCATGTAGAGAGAGCACGAGTCGGAGAGAGGCAGAAGAGGTAGACGTGTTCGAAGTAGAATCGGGAGAGAGCGACCGACGGCCGGGGTGGGGGTGCGAGGAACACGGAGCGGCAAGCGAGCACGAAGAATGGCTCAGCGCCTGCAACCCGTGAAAGGGTATTTACTCTCGTTTCTCATGGAACGCAAAGGAGAAGAGAAAACAGAGAAAGAGAGGTGCAATACACGAGGGTGGGGGAAGCTACATCCACACAGACACACAGACACACACAGACGTTGGTGCCAACACACGCACAACGCATCAGCGTAGAGGGCAAAAGCGGAAGAAGAGCAGCGCCGAAAGGGAAAAATAGAGAGACATGGAGAAGGAAGCAACAGCCGGAGGTGGTAGAATGACAGCAGTGGCGATGTAGAGCAGGGGTCAGTGAGATTGTCTCATTCTTCAATAAAAGCCCATCCACTAAGGTGTATTCCCCCCTCCAAGCCCCCATCCCCTCAACACCCACCCCTCTCTCAATCCTCGTCGTGGTCTGTTGCTTCGGAGAAACACGCATCATCTGGCGTCGTCGCCGTGTCTTCGGCAAAGCTGTCTTCCATGAAGAAGTCGCCATCGGGAAAATCAACGGCTGACTTCCACTGGTCCTCCAGCTCTGCCAGGCTTGGCCCCTCTTCTGGCTCCCCGTAGAGTACCCCACGAATGCCGTTCAACACGGGCCGCAGAACCGCTAGCCGCGGCAGGGTATCAGGGAAGTACACAATCCGTTCTGCCTTGTTCTCCACGGACGAGGAGAGGAAGAAGATTGGCTGATACCGAAAGAACGCGTCGTGGATAATGAGGGAGCGCAGCAGGAGGAGGTCGACAAAGTGGCGGTACCTCAACGTGTTAAAAATGCCATAGGCAGAGAACTGCAGCCCCATGCCGCGCATCACGAGTACCTCCTCCACATACACCCGACTCAGCGCGCCGCTGACCCGCTTCACCAATAGGAAGACGGAGAGGAGCAGCAGGAAGAACGTGACACTCGTATCCAGCGACCGGATGCCTTTAGCTCGGGTATAGGACCCGGAGACCACCCCGTCAGGGTCAGATGCAGAGATCCCGACTGCTGCTGCCAGTGGTGACATCGTCTGTGACCCTCCCGTGATTGCCTGTCTCACTCTTTCGGCAGACGCGAGCGGCGAGTCAGACAGCGCCTCGATTCCGTCCACTCCCGCACGTCCGGAAGAGAACGCTGCCAGCGCCGCCACCAACCACGACAAGGACGACGAAGACGACGCTATGCTCTGCACATCCATTCGGTAGGGATTCACCACACGTAGTTGTGACACCACTACCAAAAAGCACGCCACAACGACAGCGAGAAGGACCATATCTGCGGCACCGAACAGTCGCAGGAACACAACGCGCCACGGCGCCGGCTTGTGACCGAGTGGAGCTTCATAATCGTAGGCGGGGAAACTAGCGGGGCCCTTGTGGCTCGTCATCCCCGAGAGACTGCTTGGTCTCGTCGTGTAGCTTGACGACGTCCCCTGCGGCGAGGTCGGTCGCGGCAGCTGTGCCGTCGATATGGCAGAGGAAGTATGCCTGCCTTGCGGCGACTCCTCAGCTACAATGTCTCCCTCCTGCCGGCACACGCGGTACGCACGCATTGCTTTACTATAGTCCACCTGCTCCAACCTGACCACAGAGCCGGTGTTTGCGATGTGATTGGCCACGAGGACAGTGGTTCTGGGGGCGATGGTGAGCGTCACACCGCTGGTGTTCGTATGGTACACGTTGAGGTCTGGGAAAACGCCTTCACCGCACTGCCCATAGCAGTGGCGCCTGGTGGCAGTATCGGCGATGCGGCCTTGTTGAAGACCACCGGACGCTGCGCACCATTTTGGAGGTGCCTCACAGGCGCTGTTGAGACCGTCTGCGCCCCGACGTAGCAGACGGCTCTGCCGCAGAGGCAGATGCGTCTGGCGGCAACGCGTCTGTCTTCGTAGCTACCATCGTTGTCGTCCTTCCACATAGAAGAGCGGCTCCGGGACTACCTTTGAGCGTCGCGGCCTCATCTCGCCCGGGTGGCCAAGCACAGCACAGCCGTCTTGCGTTTGGCTGTGCAACACGCAGTGATTATGGTTTATCGACTTTGCGAAAGGAGATGCAGCAGCTGAGGTGCTGAGGTTGATGAGTGCCCGCGCTTCGCTTTCTCACTTCAAGCAATATTGCCGTCAATGATGACAGACAACAAAGTCGTTGTCAAGAGACCGGTGAAGGGATTAACAGGGAGGGCGAGAGACACTCCTCTGCTCCTGTATCGTGTTGCTGTAAACACTCTTCCCCCCTGCAACGGAAGAGAACACTACAGAGAGGCACACGTACACAGCACCGAAGAGAAGTGGACGCGCGGGTAAACGTGTCTGTGCGTTCAGGGTTCCTTTCGACAGAGACAGAGTAGAGGGTGAGAGGTTAGGCAAGCAGGAAAAGAGTGCAGACGGTTGATGACTGAGGCATCAGATGGAGGGCCCTCAAGGGAACACAGTGAGAGAGACAGAGAAGTGTGGTATCACAGCGTGGCGCGTGCGCCGTTGCGTCTGACACTAGGGACGACAGCTCGCAAGCGATATAAAGCCGGTGCTTCGTCGCATCTGTCCTAACCCTAGGACACTCCCCGTGCATCCAGTGGTACCCCACAGAAGCGCCCACGATGTACCTCCCCTTCCTCTGCCTTGCCGCCCCTTGGGAGACAAGCGGCGCATCACGCAATCGAGGCGGCGGCAGAAACGGGGTGACGTCGCCTACGCAGAGAGCCGAATAAGTGAACCGAAGCACAAGAGGTCTCGGAGAGAGATGGCGGGCGGTGCAACACTCCACCACAGGGGGGGGGGGCGCTGCACCGCCCCCCTCTCTTCCACGGGAGCCTCCTTTTCCTTTGCTGTTGCGCGCTTGTGAATGACTGTCTGCCAGCGTAACGCTGTGCTCGCCTGTGTACGCCCCGGTGCACATCATAACGGAAGTTTGTGCGCGGGGCCCTCAGCACGATGCCCCACGAGCATCCGCTCCATCACCCCCCCTTCCCTCTCCCCGAGAGGGGGTGCAGGGGGTTGGGTATCATCCCACCCGCTCATGAAAGGGGGAGTGAAGAAAGTTGTACAGCCGCGCTGCGTCCCTGTCGCCCATAACCGACGCCAGCGAGGCTTGTGAGATCGTGGCAAGTCCGATCAGCGAGCCGCAGAGCTGCATCACAGAGGGCGCATTCTGGTGGGTAATGCCTGGGAGCTTGGACAAAACACGTGCCGCGTAATGCGCCGTCTCCCGCTCTGCCGCAGTGACCGTCACCTCACCCACATCCGCCGCGCTACCTAGTCCAATGGAGATGCCTGTGAGCGATGGATCGCCGGGTCTGCGTTGGCGGCCGCGACGGACTTCTTCAAGAACACCAGCATACCCGCCGCATGCGCTGGGCTGCGTGCCCACACGAAGCACACGCGAGGGTAGGCCGCCATGAGCTCCGCTGTTTTGGCGTAGATGCCGTTCTGCATCAGCCGGAATGGAGCTCCACGGTGGAATTCGATGAGGCAGAGCGGGTGCGCATACCTGCGGGAGAGCGCCGCAAGCTGACGTTGAATGCGGCCGGACATGACGGACTGGGCGTAGTCCTGCACACTTTTACGCTCCACGCGTACTCAGGGGAGAGGACGTAGTCGGCTGTCACCAGTGTCAGTGGGATGAGCTGCATGCCGCGACGGTAAAGGTGGTACGGCAGAGAGGAGCGAAGCTCACGTTCATCGAACACAACGCATGGCACCGCCGAGGGTGGAAAGCCAGGCCTGTGCAGGAGATCGCCAGCCAGTCGCCTCACTACCGTGTCCTTACAGACACGACGACGCCGCACCGGCCGCATTCCACTCTCCAATTCATCCTCTGCCTGGCGCAGCGACGTCTGGTCAACGAGTAGCGACCCGGTCAGTGTAGCCTTCGCGTGTGCGAGGCTCTCAAAGGCCTGCCGTTCTGCCTGCACTGCCTTCTTAAAGTCGAGCTCCGCCAGGCTGGTCGTGACGAGCTGCACCTTGATGGTGGCAAGCCGCTCTGCCGGCAACTCGTCCTGCGCCATCTCAAGCTGGCGAAGAAGCATCAGCTCCTGGCGCGCTAATATAACACGATCAACGCGCAGGTAGGTGCTCACACTGTCAGTCCCCTGACATCGTTAGTGTCCGCGGTAGACATCCGCGGCGCTGCTGTCGACGGGACAGCAAGCTGTAGAGCAGCGTGTGACCCATCCAGCAACATCGTTAGCTCTGTTGCAGACAATGAAGATGCGTCAAGCACTAGCACGCGCGGCATCCGCTCAAGAGTAGCGCTGGTAGTGACGCCGAGTCCCTGATGGCGCCACGGTGGTCGGGGCAGAGCGTAACAACCCCCTCTCTGACTCTCTCAAGCACGAGCGGCGGTGCGGCAAGGGAGGCCCGTGCTGCAGACTGAGGCTCACTGTCGTACTTTATGTCTGCCCTCTCGCCGCCGCTCGCAAGCAGAGGAGGAAGTGAGAGAGGAGGGCTTGGTGAAAGGCGCCAACGCCGATATCCACCATCACCGACTGGCTGCTATTGCCTTCATCAGCATACAGTGGAGTTGGGTCGCGCGGTGTGGCGTAGCCGCCTTGACTCGACAGGCGGTGCCTCACGGATGCTGCAGAGTCGGCAGCGGCACGTCGCCCCCGGCAACCATCAGCGCTGCTGTCCTCGTCTGTCGTCAGATCTTCTTCCCCGTCGCTCGAGGCGTCATCGACACTGGAAAGAAGTGATATGGGCAGCTGCGGTGCCGCAGCATCTGCCGGCTGAGCCTCGACGAACTCAGTCAACTCCACGTTGTACTTGGCCTGATACACCCGCATAAAGTGTCGAAGCTGCAGTTGCTGGTAAGCCTCCAGCGAGTGGGTAAGACGCTCCGTGTAGCGCACCACATCTTTGGCACCAAAGACAAGAATAAGTAGAGTGGGGTGAGACGCTGGCGCGTCTGTCGCGGCGTCGCTTTTGCGCTCGTCACGGCGCCGCATCGTGCGGCACCAGCTCATCACGAGTCGCACGACCACCTCTACATCGGTGTCCTTTTCCTCCACATTGGGTATCAACCGAGGCACCATTGTTCCTCCGGCGGAGGTGGGCACCTCACCGCGAGGAGCACTCGTAGACGAGGTTGGGGCAGCATCCAGTAGCACCTCGCCCCTCTCCTCGCTGTCACTGCTGCTGCTCACCACAACGACCACATCGTCAGCAGAGTTCGCAGGAAGCATCGCGGTACCTTTCATAGGAGCAGTGAGCGTGGCGGAGGCGGTGCTGGGCGCGTACACCACAGTCCCGATGCGGTGTGTTGCCACTGTGACAACGTCGTGGAAGTGAGAAGAGAGCGTCCACAGTGCAGAAGGGGGCGTCGCACCGGTGCCGAAGACGCTACAGCGTGGGAGTCGAGGCTCAAGTACTGCCTCCAGCTCGCGAAGAAACGTGTACGCCGTACCGCGTGTGGCTCGGCGCAGACGCCGAACGTCGATGAGACTCTCCACGAGGAGGCGGTACGGCCAGTGAGACTCGTGACGGCGCACTACCGCGCGCAGATCGTTGTCCAGGTCGGAGAAGTCCACGGAGAGGGCCGCCGCTTCGCTGATGCCGCCAAACAGAATGCCCTTGTTGTCGTGCTCCGTCTTTGCACGCCAGCCGCGGCGGATGTATGACGCTGCACCGGTGCCACTGCGTGGGTATCCGCTGTCGTCGATACGGCCCTTTACAGCATTCGTTGTGAGCCTGGCGCGTGGCAGGAAGCGGAGCACCCCGGTATCCTCGTCGGCCTCTGCCGCAGCGCCCACGCGTGGGGACGAAAAGCGCCGCGCATTCGCTTGCGAGCCCAACCCCGCCGAAGAGTCAGCAGTGGAGTCTCCACCGCTGGCGCTACTCCGCGTGTGAAGCTGCTGCTCCAGACGCTGGAGTTCCTGCAGCGTCTCCAACACAATCTTCGCAAGGAGGCCGTCCAAGGCTTGGACGCTCGCCGCCACAGGAGCCACAATGCGGTCCACCGTGATAGGGCGCCGCGATGCGCGACTGAGCTCCTCGAAATGCCGCACAATGTCTAGGCGAAATCGAGGGAACAGTTGAATGTCGCCGACGCGCATCTGCAGGACAAAGCGCTCCTCTCCCATGTGATGCCGTTGCACGAGACTCTGCATGAGCACCGGCGCATCGGAGATGAGGACAATGGACGGAGGGCTCTGCCCGCCAGCTGCAGTGCTGCCACTACGCAGCAGCAGTTCAGAACAGAAGGCTGCCTGCGGTGCTAGCGCATCTTGTGGTTGGCCTCTGCCCAAGAGCGAACGTGGCAACGCCAGCACCGTCATTCCAACCAGCTCTACTGCGAGCCGCCGATGCAGCAGATCAGCGCACAAGAAGTGGCTGGTGAGAACCACCACCGCCCCACGCTGAAACACCGCGCAGCGCTCCTTGGTGGTCGTACCCTCCTCAATGGCGACCACCGGCATAGGAGATGCGTGAGGAGAGGCTGTTGCAGCAGCAGATGCATCGGCATGACGCGATAGGATTTCTTCCGCTTGTCTCAACGCCAGATGCCGCCTAATGGCGTTGGCAAAGCGTATCATTGCCCCTGGGAGAAGACGTTCAGGAAGGACCACACAGTACACGCGTCGGTGTGGCTTGTTCAGAGCCATCCGCTGATGCAGCAGCTGTGCGACAACACTCTCAAGATTAAAGCCGATGCTGAGGATGCACATCTGTACGCTCGGATTGTCCGGCATCTCGCGTGCGGAGACGGCACCAATGAACTCCGAACATGTTCGAAAGGTGCTCCCTAGTGTGGGAGTGACAATCTTCTCCACACTCATGACTCACAGAGAGCTCGGGGAGAAAGGGACGTGTGTGGGTTTCGGGTGCCGCTGTGCGCGCTTCGCCTCCGTGGCGCGGGGAGGGGGTGGGGCACAGGCCCACATCCCACAAAGCAGGAAAACGAGAGAGAAAGAGATGAAGCCGAGGGAGTGCAGCGGCTCTAGTAGCCGTAGCCGCAGCACCATTCCGTGTCCGTGAGAAGGAGCATTCGCCACAAAGCTCGCCTCGAAGACACTCGCAGAGGATTTGTGCGTGAGTGTCTCAGGAGAGAGGCGGGGGGAAGTAGAGAAGATCGACTAAGCGCCAAAGAAATGCACCCTTCTTGTCCCACCCTCTTCTGGTCCTCTCGGTAGCTATTGAACTCACCGGCACAGGCGACTGGGAATGTCGCCCACTGCGGGCATGCGCACACTCGTTATTCGGGAAACGCGCGAGACAGTGCTCGGAGTAGAGAGAGAGAAAGAGACGGGGGCAGTGGGGCGTGCAGTGTGGGCGAGCGGCCCTTTGGTTTGTTTGTTTCGCTCGCCTCAACGCATCCGCTCAACAACGAAGAGGTCCACACGTAGGGGCGTACAGTCACACATCGCCTCTGCCGCTGCCGCACCACGGCTCTGCCAACGAACTGGGCGACCAAACTCATTTTGGAGTTGCTCAGCCGCAATCGCAATAGTGCAAAGGCAGCAAAAGAGTGGGTGGATGCGCCTAGTCGCTGAACCACGTATACACTTCGTGGTCGACAGGTCCGAGCGTGATCGACATGACCGCAGCTGTCGCCGGCAGCACATCAGCCCAGGGCTTTCCACCAGTACCAAGAGCTCGCAATGAATAACCAATGGCCGGCGGCAGGCTGTACGACTCTCCTACAAACAGCGGACGCTGGACCCTCTCTCATGCCAGGTGGTGCTCAGACATCATCAGGAGAGTGAGCAGGGGCCAACGGGAAGAAAAAACGGCAGAGCAGCGCAGCACATCGCAACGACGCGCACATCCTGCTCGATGGGCGTAGCAGCCGCACCCAGGCACGCACACGCGAGCACACGCAGAGGTACCCGAAGCAAACACTTGGCACATCGTCTCGCCGAGACTAGAGTAGATTCTCAGCGTGCAGCAGCACGTATTCACAGTCGTGAAAGGATCGTAGCTGCAGCGTTACGCTACGCTTGCAGGTGCACATGTCACGCTGGAACTTACCCAGCCACCAGAAGGAGAGTGGCTAGCCAAAGCCTTCTCAGGAGAGAACAAAGTGCCGCACCTCCTTCCAGTTCATATACCCCCTTGACGGGCAAATCCAGTTGGCGAAAGAGGGCGGGATATTTGTAGGGGCAAGCACGGTTGCGGTCAGCACCGGTACTACCGAGAGCACATGGAGGGACCTTACTTCAACCAAGGACAGCACTACCGCGGTGACCGCGGCGTGATATCGATCACTGCCGAGAGCGGCCATGACAACTGCCTGCTGCACCGCCACCCGACACAAGAACCTCTACGTTGCCCGTTGCACACGGTGGCTACGGTTTTCGCAGTGGATGCGGGGGAGGCACGACGGGTCGATGGCGCCAGGGGCGGGACCGTTGTAGAGGTGGAAGAAGTGTGGTACCCCACCCCACACTGAACACAGCCGAGGAGCGATGCAACCCGGCTGCTGCACTGTGCAGGTAGGCACATGCGCGCCGGTCGTCGTACACTTGCTCATTTCGCAGATAGTGATGAGAGCGAATACCCCCCCCTTTCCTTTCCCAGCATGAGGAGGAGAGGGAGAGTCACGCCAAGGCCATGGCGGCAGGAATAGAGCGGTCTTTCCGGCAAGAGCACCGATGCTCGTATACCTTGTGACGGGGCGCGGGAAAGAGTGCCATGTCGCATGTCCTTCCAGCTTCCGGTCTCACCGAGTGGACACACGAAGGGGCGGGTGGGGGCGAGGGACGCACCCTCAGGGCATGGGCACTGGGGATCACGCGAGAGAGAGAGAGGCGGCCATAACGTCGCTGGGGGTCGTCTCAACGGGCATCGCTACTGGAAGTGACCCTGACAGGTAGAGTGGAGATCCTGCTCGGTGCAGGCAGGGGAAGTCAACCACTCCATCGTGCCCCCGTCCGCCGTATCGTCAATATGTCCTGTGAAGATCGCGCAGTGATGAGGCGAGCACGCAGACGAGTAAATCACCTTCCGCGGCGACCCGCGTAGTCCCGTGCTGGTGTAGGACGGAGAGGATGAGGTGAAGAGAGAAGAAGAGTGCGAGATGTGGCCGTCCACATTCCCACTCCACAGAGCGCCTCCCCCATCGCAACGAGATGCAGACGCCAGAGACTAAACATATGCGAGTTTGTGAATGACGTCGGGCTGCGTGTTGTGTGAGCACATGGAGGGGGGGAGAAAGTGAGGCTTCCAGAGAAATAATCGATCGAGCGCAAAATGTGAAAAGACGAGCAGGCGTGGAGGACACCGTACGCCTGCTGAGGTGCAACAAGGCGAGAAGTGTAGAGCCGCGCAGCTCTGATGAAATAGAAGAACATTTGCAGAAAAGCAGGAGAAGAGTAGGCGTCACGCGATCAGTGCATATGACAAGACGTTCTTCCATAGCGACGAATAAACGGCAGGTACCCCCGCACGCAAGTGGTGCCCCCCCCACTCATTGCCCCCATGTGCCTCGCTGTTGCGTGGAAGAGATACGCTACGGAAGGGGAAATTGAGAGAGGATGGCGGGAAGCGGAGGGTGCCACTGGTCTGCCCTTTCCGTGTGTTTGGTCGTTCCTAGGCTGCATAGAACTGCCCTGGCTGCACTTGCCTAGTCATGTTTGGCGACATACATACAACGGTGAGCGGCACAGGAAGAAGAGATGAAGCAACTCACAATCTACCTATCGTTGATGGGTGGTGGTGGCGGGACGTGGAGGCGAAGAGGCACTGCCCTTCCCCCCCTCCCCTGAAAAACGTCATGTTCGCACTGTACCTCATTGAGGGTACTCGATCTAGCGCGCTACGGAATTCCCACAGTGGAAGCAAAGATGAGAGAGAGGCGCCGTAGAAGACGCGCGCCGGTGTGTGTGTGGGGGGGAGGGGAGGGGGTGAGCGGTTTCGCTCTTCATGTCCTTCTGCACAGCGTGTGATGAGCACAGACTTGGTTTACACACCTGCACACGGCAAATTCGCTAAGACGCGTGGGCGAATGAGTGCCGATTCTAAAAGCGGTAGGACCTCCCGCCTCCATTTCCCCTTCTTCCCTCGCCCCTCTTTCGTGTTTTCCTCCTCGCCCCCCCCTCCCCTCCCGCGGTTTCAAAGCGTGGGAAAGGGGGAAAGGGGAGGCTCTCTTGGATGCGCGCAGGGGCGCCAAGGCAGACTCCCATAGAGAGAGAGAGAGACAACGAAGTATCACCCTCTGCACCACCTCTGCCGTGTACATATTCAGCGACCTCACTGAGTAGAGGAGCGGTGACTTCATGAAGGGGAGAGGGGAGGGCGGCAGTGCAGTAAGCAGACGCAGCCACTACCAAACAAGAAACTAAGGAGAGACTAATACACAACAGGTGGGAGGAGGGCGGAAAGACTGAAAAGGCTACGAGGAAAGAAAGAAGGGGGGGCTGACAGACAACGTACGGAGAGCATTCCACCCCGAAGGCATCCACCACGCTATCGTCGGATGCGCCTCTGTCCTCTCCGTCCGCCGCACCAACGCTGCCGCCCTCAACCGTTTGCGGGGTTTATCGCGGAAACAAAAAGGAAATGGAAAACGAAGAACGAGCGAGGCTACACCGACTCTTGTCGAGGTGGGGGGGGGGGGGCATGACCGCACACACACCGACTCCTACCAGCGTGGCGGCTACAGGCATGCAGGGGAAAACGAAAAACATTACCCGATAGGAAAGGGTAACTGTGGCTCATCCAGCAAAAGTGATATGCTTCGCTGAAGGCCACAGTCTGGCAAAACGTACATCATCGGGACACGCGACACCAGCAAGAAGTCCACGCACGCACACTGTCGCTGTTGCGTGGGGCAGACACGCAGGAGAGAGCACATGGAGTCATCTGCAGGTGCACACCGAGTCAGGGAGGGAGAGCAGCGCGAAAGAACCGCACACGCGAACAGACGCATGCCCGTGCGACATTCAGAATAGGTGGCGGCTGTTCTGTCTGGCGAAGGGAGTCCGTGGCGCTGCTATTCCAATGCTGGGGCGTGGAGTGGTAGTGGCAGAGCCCGATGTCTCACGGCGGCTCAGCGTCGCCACACGCATCGGCTCTTTTTCTTTCGCAATCATGGCTCCACGTAGCGGGCGACGGCGTTGCGTATTCGCCCGCCCACTCTTGGGCTCCACATTGGCCGCTTTCTGCTCCTCTACTGGCGCTGCCGCTGTGGGTACGCTGCTCGTGTGACTGCTAGGCCCAGCTGCGTCGCCGCTGGAAAGCGAGCCGCGGCTGCTGCGCGACTTTGGGTTGCTTGCGCCCGATGAGAGCACCGGTCGAGACCCGCAGTGCGATCCGCCGCCGTTCACAGCGGCAGCCGTCGCAGCAGTTGAGACACTCGCGATGATAAACCGACGAGGTTTGAGTGATGTTGCGACAGCGGTGCCGTCAGCGCCGCTAGCAGATGGGGTGTGGCGCAGCGAGCTTCCAAGAGCTTTGCGTCGCGTCACACCGACTAACGTTGGCGCCGGGTCGACGGTCCGCCGTGCTTTGCGACCAGAGCCCCCCGCAGGCTCGCGCATCGTGCTGCTTTGCAGACGTTCAAAGTTGCGCGTCCCCGTGGGGGTGCGAGAGAGCGCAGATGGGGTTGGCAAACGTCGGCGGCCCATCGTTGGCGTCGAGGCACGCGTGGCAGTAGGAAACGCCGCACTGGAGAGGCCGCCGCAACACGATGGTAGCCCCTCGGCTCTCCATAACCGCTGCCACGCACAGCCCCGAATGGCGACAGTGGGGACAGCCCTGGCGTGTAACGAGCCCTCTCATAAACACGGCCGTGAGAGTAGTGGAACAGATGCGTGCCGGTGGCCGTACGCGTAAAGGCGCTTGGAGGGCAGCGAAGCGGTGCTCCGCCTCCGAACGCTGGGACAGAGCGGTGATCGACAAAGCCGTTGTTGGTAGTGGCGGAACGCGTGAAACACGATGCAGATTGTTTGCGCCCAAACGGTGCTGCACCACCACCCCCAAAGCACATATGCGAAGCAGTACGCTTCAACGGCGACCAGGAGGACAGTGTTCGCTTTAGCGGAGAAGAGCACATGGACGACGCGCCGGCAGCAGCAGGTGTCCTGTAGCCGAACTGCGTGGGCTGCGACGCGGCAGTGCCTTGCTGAGCTGCACGCGCTGTGGCCCCATGGCTCCAGCCACCAACAGCGATCTTTGCCGACTCGGTGCGCTGCAGGCCTCGGCAGCCAGAGACCGCACCGAGGCGATCTGCACGGTGGGAGGGGGTGCGGGCCAGTGCGCGCGTCGTGCTACTGTTAGTCCGCGCAAAGGAGGGGGCGTAGACGTGCGAGGACGCGGTGCGCTTCAGTGGCGCGAAGAGCGAGTTCGTACGGGCCAGTGCTCCGCTGCGTGACGGCGTCCGCTGTAGTTCGTTTCTGTGCGAAGCGGTGCGCTGCAGCGGCGTTGTTGTGCTAGAGTTCTGCCGTCCCAATCGCTGGCGGCTGTCGCTGCCGAGCGTATGGCCTGCAGTACGTGTGGGGAGCGGTGGGGCTGACGTCGCAGCTGCCCGTACATCGAGCCTGCTGACTTCAAGTGAGAGCCGAACTGCTTTGGCAGGGTGTACGCATATGGGGAGTCGTGCACCTGTCCGCTACGGTGTGGGTTTCCTGCCATGCCGGCCTTACTGATGTTGTTATCGTAGAGATGCGGAGCATGCATCTCTCCCAGGCTTCCTCGTGTGGTGCGGCGGCAACTGGAATTGCGATGCTGAAGCGTGCCACGCGCGCTCGACATGTCCAGTGCGCGAGTAGGGGTGAAGTCACATAGTCCACTTGTTCGACGTCCGCTACGAAGACCTGATGAGCCGCCGCCGTCAGCCGACAGAGGTGTTCGCAGCTCAGTGTCACGTGGCGTGTGCAGTCCTACTTTGGCGTTGCCGCTTGTGGCCACGAGGTGGTCGCCACGCCGCCCACCGCCAAGCTCAATCACACAACCGCTCTCGTCGCTCTCCTCCTCCGTTTCTGGCGAGACTGTCACTAACACATTCGACTCGCGTGGCGGATGCGTCTGCTCGGCACTGAAGCCGGCATGGTCGTCCAAGAACTGGCCGAAGGTGGGAAAGCGCGGTGCCGGACTCACACTCCGGCCTGAGACGCTGGAAGCGGGGCTCAAGCTGTGACCGAGGCGGCAGGGCTGGCTCAGCGCAGTGATCCTCATCGAAGACGTTTCAGGTGCAGGCGCTACGGCCACCCGCATAACAGCACTACCGCACATCGTCTGTGTTGTGGTGTCACTGGTGCTCGCAAGCTGTGGTTGCAGCGGTTCGCGCTGAAATGCTGCCCGACCGCTCGGACGCGCGTGCGGCGATAGCGTCTCCGCCTCCACTGCGTCTCCCCGCAAAGTCGCGCCGCATGCCAGTGCACGGGGTGTCCTGGCATGGTAGATGTCAGCAACAGCGGCGCACCGATCATCCGGCTGAGCGAAGCGCACATTTCCATCAGGAAGCGACGAGGAAAGCTCGGCGTTTCCCCCCGCCTCTTCGCTCACCTCACCTGACGCCCACCACTTTGATTCTGGTGAGTACTCCACAACACCAATGGCCTCTTCGAGGCGGCGCAACATCTCGGAACCGCGTACGATGTCCTCCTCGACAGGAGAGTTCTCCTTCGCTGATCCTTCTGCACCACCGATGGCGTTGGCATCTAAGGCGAATGCCGCACCAGAATCCAACTGGCGCACAGAGCGCAGCAGTGATGCGTGCTTGGGGTGCGTGTACGGCAACGGTCGGCGTACGTTGCTGAAGCTCGGTGGCACATGAGTGAGACGGGCCCCGCTGCGTTCGCCAGAGAGGCGTGAGCTTGTTCGTGCGCCAGACGTTAGGCGAGGGGGTGGTGTCTGAGAAGCCGGTCGCGGCTGGATTGTGTGTCACTGCTAGCAGGAACATCGCTTGGACGACCCGCGAGCTTGAGAGACGGGCGCGGGGTCACTGCCTGTACTGCTGCAGCGTAAAGCGGAACATCGACCGCATCAGCCGCTGCCCGCGCGGATCGCAGTAATCCACAATCCGTGTCACCAGCATGGGCCCCGCTCGCGTCTTCTCCAGAAGCCACATGATTGACTTGACACCGTTGCAGACGCAGCATACCCACGGTGGGGTGCCAGTTGCCGGCTCTCGGCACTGTAGACATGTAGGGTACTCACAACGGTGGCACCGGCACACTACACCCATGTCGTCGTCAGATTCCAGCGCACAAAAACTCTTTGAGCACCGCTGGCACTGATGCTGCGCGGCTCCACGCCCATCTGGGCGAGCTGCGGTTCCAGGGAGCTGGATGTGGGAATGACGACATACCGAGGTATCCGTCACCCTGCCGGACTGTCTCGCTCCCTCTTCACCACTGAAGAGCACCGAGAAGCCCTTTTTGTCCTTGAACATGGACAACATTGCCGGAGGAGGAGGAGGAGGAGGAAGGGGGGGGCGAGGAGTTTTTGTAGAGGAACGGATGGAGCACCACGGAGAAACGCCGCTGATCGTTGAGTGCGCCTACGCGTATGTGCGCCTGTGGGTACTTGGGAAAAGGCTAGCAGGGACACGCTCTTCACACCGCGCGACTAACGCCAACAAAGCAGAAGAAATTAAACAGCGCCGGTGGCGAGACGAGGGGATGTGCGGATCGTCCACCCTCCACTCTAAGGCCACACGGCACGCAGAACGATCGAAGACAAGAGAGAGAAGGTAGGGAGGATCTAAGGTCAAGCGATACAAGGAGAGATTTAAAATGTACAATCAACTAGGCAAGGGAAGAAGACGCCCCCAAAGAGCGGCAGAAGATGGGGAAATCTATAAGGCGGAGGTAAGGTGGGAAGCTGAGCCTTTGGTAGACCACTCGACCTCTATCAAGACTCTCTGGACTTCGCTTCGTTGCCCACTACCTGTGGAGAAATCAAGAGAAACAGGGGAGAAGCGAGATGGGGGAGAAGGGTGTGTGTGTGTGGGGGGGGGGACACAACTGGGAGGCGAGTCAGCAGACCTTGGCGGCTCATGCACACACATACAGCGGACCAAAGGCGAGGTTGTTGTCCCAAGCACTGAGCTGTTTCCCTCACGAGTCTAAAAGAGGCCCCTCGTTCTGCGAAGAAGTGGTAGTCACATCCACAAGCAGGAGAGCAAACGTGAAAGGAAAAACAGTGCAGGACGAAAGAGATGATGAGGGAGGTAAGGAGGAGGTCAGAGAAGAGTGGAGCGGGCGCAGTCCCTCATGATGAATCTCATACTCCTGGAAAGAAGCGGCACCACCTCTCAGGCCCTTCTGCCACACAAGCAGAGTGCACAGCGCGTGAGCCTGTTGCCATGGCACAAGAACAGTCCCCACGATGACTCGTTGAGGTCAGCGCGGCCACCCCCCCCATCGAGGTGGCAATCGCCCTGGGCTCCCCATAAGACAGAGAAGAACGAGGGAATGTGCAGCACAGCGTCCCTGTCGAGGTCAGTTGTTTTCAGTGAGGTTAGCGAGAGCAAGGAAGAGGGATGATGAAACACAGTCAACGCCTAATGCGCTAATCCGCGCGCAGCACTGCTGCATTCCCACCGCCGCAACAGCAGAACGAGAACCGCTCCAGCACACCGAGTTTACACCAAGTCAGCCAGTCCCATAACAACAACAACAACAACAAATACCAACAGAGGTGCACTGCACTGCCGGCGCCGCATGTGATATGGCCAGCAGCCACGGCAGCGGCTAAACGTGCCCTAGGCCACCCAAGAAGGGGTGGTGGTGGTGCTGGTGGAGGGAGGGGAATAGTGGCTAGAACCATGTGCCCCACATCAGAGATCGGCGGCCAAACGAGTTGCCAGGCCGGACACCGAGACGCTCAGCGAGCCCCATCAGATAGTTTTGAGGCGGGCGATATGGTGCAGCCGGGGTAAGCCTTGCCTCCTTCGACTTACGCCGTGGTATCTGCAGCACCGGTGTCCACAATTCCACCTGCCAGGCAAGGCTGCATGGAAGGTGTCCACGCTGGCGAGGAACGGTCGGTGCTGGTAGAACTTCTCAAACGGCTGTGTCAGCTCATTCGCTGGACGATTGGGGCGGAAATAGTAGAAGAGCGAAAAGCGGCCCTCTTGCGACGTAGTGGTGATGTAATCAAGGGTGGAGCCGGGCGACGTGTTCGTGAGTATACCATCGAAGTGTATAGCGAGGCAGAGGAGTCGCAAGTCAGCAGACGTGCACATGTCCACCCGCTGAATCGCCGCTAGGCTATGGTGAATACGGCCGTAGTACTGCAACGAGGTCGGATCGGCAACCCGGTATGCTGTAAAGCTCAACGGGTTCTTGTGCGCGGCCTGACCACCTAGCATGTACACCACACCGGGCAACACGCGCAGCCTCTCCGCCTCTGGCACGTTGAGATGCGCAGCCAGCGCCAAGTGCGGCACATCGGTTACCGCCGCGAGCGTCAGGAGCTGCGCGTAGTTCGGGGCAAGGTGCATGTGCAGCTTCGTGCTGTCATGATTCACAACCTCCCACGGAAGCTTGTTGTAGGACACGAGTGAGGGGTACTTGAGGTTGGCACGGAAGCTGCGCGCCAAAGCGCCACTCGTGCTGCGAAACATCACGGGCGATCCTATGCAAGAGAGGAAGAGCAACAAAGAGCAATCGAGCAGAGGTACTGGCACGAGCGCCCACACAATTACATAGACGCAGACGCCCACTCTTCAGTGTCCCCCTTGCACCGTGCGGGAGAGAGGGCGTGTCACACCGGAGTGTGGCCATGTAAGCGGGAAAAGACGGGTAAGGCCCAAGGGAGAGGCGAAAGCGAAGACACAAGTGTCAGGGGAAGGGCGAGCGCATATGCAGACGTGAAGAAACGGGAAAGACACAGACAGACCAGCGAGAATGGGGAAACGCCAGTGCGGTAGAGAAGGAACAGGCCCAGCCTCGACAACAAAGCGCATCACTCCGCTGGGCGAGCTATCCCCTATGCAGGGCGCAGCCAAGGTTACACTTGAGGAGAGTCACGTGTGCTAGGCCCTTTCTTTCAGTCTCTGTTTGGTGCAGGGAGCGAGGAAGAGCGCAGGGGTTGAGGAAAAAGGCTACTGAGAGAAAGTAGGACCAGTCCGGTGAGACTCACAGCACTATTGCCCTCCACGTCGCCGTCGTCGGCTCGTCAACGACATCGGCCATCTCGTCTACAGTCGTCAGACAGAAGTGAGAGAGCAGAACATCCCAACAGCTGAAGATGGGCAAGTGGATTGACCAAATTGGTTGAAGGATAGCCCTCGCTGACTCGTCAATAACACACGTAGACATCATCGAGCTGTAGGAAGCCAAAGAGGGAAGGAGACTGGGCGCGGGGGATGGCGGTTGAAGTGGGGCTGGGCAAAGGAAGGAAAAGAAATACATTTCTTCTTCGTCAATACATCCAGACCTCGCAGACAACACACGAGCCCCGACTCCCCAACCCGGCCGCATCCTTCCGGCCTGCCACCAGGCCCACCGACTGGTGCCACGCAACCGTAGGCACACGCGCGCCAGCAATGCGCAGACTCCGTCATCGGAGCACGGCCCGCGCCGCAAACACCACCCGCTCCCACTATGCTGGGGGCCACCTGGAGCCTCCCTCGGGGTGATGCACGCCTCCCACACCAGTCGGCAGTGAGGGTCGGGTGGATGCGTTCGAGTCACGCTGACACGCTGCCCATCATACGGGTGGCCCAAACGTCCGCGCTGCCGATGGCTGCACCAGCGCAACGCCCACCACGACCCGACAGCCGACATCAGTAGCGCTACATCACTCTGACTTCACTACGTCGTCGGCGTCTGGCCTTGTCACCACCAGAGGCGGTTCGGGCTGTAGCAGGCACGGGGGGCGGGGGGGTCGAGCTACCTGAGCTTCTCCCCACACAGAGAGCAGGGCACTGGACCCTGATGGACCGCGCACTGCGGGAGTGCACCTCGTTCACCAGGGCGCACAAGCAGAGAGAATGAAGAGGCCAGGGGGAAGTGGTGTGCACGGATACACCCGTCGGTGTCCGGGTGTCGGTGCGTGAACAACCTTGCGTCTGTGTGTGTTGAGGGGTGGGGTGATTGGCTCAGCGCTGTTTCATTCTCGTACTGGCAGATAGTCGCCTCGCGCAACGACCTTCTCGAGGGAAGTCATCTATGCACGGATGTGTTGTGAGAGGGGCAGCGGATGGAAAAGAAGCCTGTGAGAAGCAGGTGCGGTGCGCATGGAGAAGATGTTACATCTCTATGCATGAACTTCTCCGCCTAACGCGCGCACACGCACCCAGACGTATACACAGCTATAAGGGTAAGAGCGGAGAAAGATAAAGAGCAACACAACACGAACAACAGTGGCTGCCGCGACACGCGACGACAGGCTGGCCAGCGCTGACTTCACCGAAGGGAGGTGTGCCCATCCGAGTCCCCACCAGCGTCATTGTTGGATGAATGGTTCATCTCGGGTGGTGCGGTGGACGATGAGAACGACGGTGGGTCGCAGGCACCGGAGAGCACATCCTCAATCAGTTGCGTGAAAGGACTTTCAATCCCCGGACTGAGAGCGCGACGGCTGCCGGATCGCCTCGCCACCCCAGCAACAGCGTGCTCTCGCTCACGCCGGCGGCGCGTCAGCAGGTCAATGACAGCTCGGTGTCGCACTAGCGCATCTCGAAGCTGCAGAATAGTGCGCCGCAGCGCGTCGCTATCGTCCTTCACGTCGTCCAGCTCGGCGCGCACATCGCGCAAGTGAAGTGTCTGACGGTCTAGTTGGTTGCGCAATACCTCCTCCTGCGACACTGATTTGGCCACCTCCTCTGCTTTCCGAAGCTTGGCCTCCATCTCACTCAGCTCTGCTGTAAGCCTGCTATTATCTGCGGCGAGTCGATCGAAGTACTTCCCGAGTTCCTCCTTTGCAGCCTTTTCGCGCTCCCTCTCCTCGCGCACCTTTGTGGCTTGAGCTTCCACCTCTTCCACACGAAGCCTCAGCGCCTTGTTCTCCTGTGAGATTTGTTCAAGAAGCGAAAGAGTTACCATCATGTCCTGCCGATATGCCTCCGAGACAGCGCTCGCCGGTGATGATGTCGCTTCAGTAGTGGTGGGCACATTTTTGCCGGTGCTCTCCACCTCCAGCGTGGCCCCCGCTGCTGCATCGTTCAGGACAACGGCCATTGCCTTTTCCTCCGTCGCTGTCATCTCCGCCAGAAGATTAGCCATGCGCGTGCACGTGTGTCGCTGCTGGATAGACGTCCACGTGTCCACGTCACCGGTCGCTGGGTCGAGGAGCGCAGCAATCGTAGCACCTCCTCCGTCACCCGCATCGGTGTGGGCGATAGGGTGGTGGCTGATTCGTCTGCTACGGCGCTGACGCAGGCCCCCCGTCGACTAGGTGCGCGAGCGTCCTCAAAAGCCTGGATACGTTGCAGCGCGCTCTGCCGCTGTTCCACAAGGTAGGCGATCCACTTCAGCAGCTGGGTCGACCAAAAGAGTCTCGTAGGGGCGTTCACCAGCTCTCCCCTGGTCGGTGAAAGAGGCGGCAACGACGGTGGTCTTGATCGGTCGCACTGGTGAGTATCAGGCGCCGGTTGGCACTGCTTCTCAGGGGTGTCTGTTGGCGAGTTTGCCGGCCTCGCAGACGGCACTGGAGTCATGGAAGCAACGTAGTCACCCCTAGCCCCCTTCGCTGGAGTGGTGCCAGACACACTATGTTGCCGAGATGCTGCACATCGCTGGCCCGGCAGCTCACCTTCCCCCTCCAACAAGCTGGCGAGATCGTCCATCTCCTGCATCAGCTGCACGTACGTTGCTGAGTGCGCAGGGTCCTCTGTAGAGGCCTTCATTTCTACCCTCTCTCCTGCCAGAGAGGGCGATGGTGACGAGACTTTCGCAGAAGATAAGGTTGATGCCGATGCATGAGCTAACGGGATGGTCACTGGCTGCCTTTCCCGGCGAACAGCGCCCGTCACGGCGCAGGTGGGCTCAGCGTCTGTGACAACTGAAGCGGGGGATGGGAGGGTTGACTGCGGTGCTCGGTGACGGTGCCATCCGCCGCGGGAGAGGGGAAGCATTCAACATCGACAGAAGAGAGTAACATTCTTTCTGAAAAGCGCACAAGTTTGGTGCGGCCTGCGAGAGAGAGACCACGTCGGACTGGACTTCCACCTCAATTCCGTCCACCACCAGCGCAGGAGCGAGGGAGCGAGAAGGGAATTGGCGCGTCAAGGGCACTGTGGACCGATCTTGGATGCTAGCAATGTCGTTGTAGTACGGCTGCGCGGCGGACACCGGCGGTGGAGCACCACCGTACAGCATTGGCTCCACCTTCACTGTTCCAGATGGGGCATAGAGCGGAGCGTTAACACGAGTGAGGTGGGGTGCAGAAGAAAACAGCTTACCGGGCTGCACTTGAGAGGCTGTCCCGACGACTGGTGCAGGACACCTGGTCCCGTTGTTGGCCGCTGTCGATGGCGTGTACAGCTGCTGAAGCGCAGGCGTTGGGTTAATGTGTTGATGGGCCACGTCCGCCGTCACAGCAGCATGAACTAGCGAGACATCGTCACCCACTGGTGACTCATCCCCCTTGAGGGGTGCCACGGAGAGAGGGGTGTAGGTTGGGTAGCTCAGCACTGAATACGGAGTGGAGTACTGCGGCGATGCCATCTCGACAGGTGAGGAGTCAGATGGCGTGTTGTGCTGCTGGCGTCTGGCGCCTTGTGTGTGAACGGCTAGTCACCTGACAAATACCTTTGCCTGTGTTAAGCAAGAGAGAGAGAGAGACAACTAGCGCTTGGGACAAAGCACAAGAAAGCGCATGCATGGATGGCATCAAGCGAGTCGCCGAGTCCCGTATTCACATGAGGAGCGAAGCACTAGACAGGGAAAAAGGAGGCTCAAAGCACAACCGCAAAGTGGAAAGGGATTTGCAGAGGAACCGCAGAGGGTGACCTCGACAGGCAAAGAAAACGAGAAGCGTAGCCACTCCCGAACATGGAGGCGGTGAGCCCCACTTCGTGCAGCATTGCCGCCAGACGTGCGTGCTCTGCAAAGAATGCTGCGAGTAAGACGCTACAGTGTGAGGAGGGGTTGCGCGCAAGACCTCTGTGTCGCACATCCCTCTTGCCTCGCTTCAACACCCGCCCTTTGCTCTCCCCTCCTTTGCCTTTTGTGTTCTGCCGGTGCAGTCATCGCTGCTGCGGTTCTCAATAGAAAAAGAAGGGACGCACGGCCAGTAGCCTCGGCGGTAACCGCAGAGCGACTGCACCAACGCCTTTATAACTGCTGCTAGCTTTACTGTGCACCGACAAGCAAAGGACTCACCATTATCCAGCATACCATACACGCGCGCGGACAAAGACGCCGGTAGATGCCCGTTCACATCCAAGCACACTCGCCGACACATACGCGCAGAAAGAAGAGAAGCATACACGAGAAGGCGTACAGATGCACTTCTAGGAGCGCAGTTCAGCAGGAGAAAGCAGTCGCACGTTACAGCCTGGGGAGAGGCGTGCTTGCACATTTAAGTGCGCATGTCTGCGTGGCATATGAATTGCTAGGCAACACAGACGGGAGTGGGGGAGGGGGAGGGGGGGGGAAGTGGAAAAGTTAAAAACTACAGAATGTTTCCACAGCGTGCGACGAAGAGGAAGTTCACACAGACAGCGCCTCCTCTGCCGTCTTGCTAGTAGTAGGTACCGCTCCTTCTGCCTGGGGTGTGCCGTCGACACCAGTCGCTTCTGATTCGCCATTTTCTCGTGAGGTGGTGGCATGACCGCGGAATCTCGCCACATCTTGCGCAAAGCTGCCGGATATGCTCTGGTGTTCCACCATCATTTTCTTCAGCTTTGGCCCGGTGGCGTACTTGATCTGCTTGCCTGTTGCCGGGTGGAGCTGGCGAAGCAGTTGCTTAAACTGCCCCGACTTGATCCCGTTTAGCACGTCCTCGCGGCAGGTGAAGAAGACAAAGCATAGCATTGTCTTCTCCGTGCCCGGACGGCGGAACGAGCTCACAGCGTCACGGGCGTCTTTGTACGCGGGTGAGTCGGTATGTGTGGCTGCACGCTGCTCATTGAAACCGCTCGCTTGCTTCTCCGGCGTTACCCCAAGACCAGGAGGCACCAGAGGCTCCGCGGTACCCATGTCACTAGTGGACGGAGTTGCCGGCAAAGACGCGGAGAGTCGTGCATTATGTTCTATTGTCCCTAAATCACCACCATCAGCGTTTTCAGTTGTGCCAACGCTGCCAGCATCACTACCGGCCACGACGTAGGTAACGACATGTCGCACTATGCCAATGCGCTTCTCGAATAGCTCCCGTACTTGCGACTGCGCCGTTTCCGCGCTCAGGTTGCGCATGAACCAGCAAAGCTCGCTGTACCGCCTCGTGCGTTCCTCAGGGGAGAGGCTTTCCTGCAGCTTCCGCAGCTCCTCCATGAAGCCGATGTTCGGCTCCGCGCAGGGTCGACGCGTACCGACATACTTCATTGCCTCCGCCACGGACCAGCCGTTCGTGTAGATGAGGTACGCCAGCACGATCGTCACGGAGCGACTACGGCCTTTTTGACAGTGCACCAGCACCGCCGGCCGCGTAGAGCGTTCACTTCTTGCGTAGCGGTAGTAGCGCGCGCGAACGCTGTTGATGAGCTCGCGCGTGGGTTGAAAGAGCGCCGCGATGTCGGCCGTGGCGGAGTCGTCCACATTGAAGGTGAAGATCTGCACCTTCTTATCGACCGACCAGTACTCCTCTTGCGAGACGTTGAGTATATAGCGAATTTGATGTTTTGCCAAGAAGGCGGCATCTTGCGCATCTTTCACGCTCCCTAGGTACAGGAAATCAAGGATCTGTGTCGCCGGCACATCCTCGGAGCGCAAACCGAGATGGTGTCGAGAGCCAGACCGCGGAGGCGAGTGGGACTCGCGTGAAGGACACGGTGATGGGTCCAGCGCTCGGAGATCCACCACTTGCGAGTTGTTTGTCCCTGTGGAAGCTCCGCCACCCATTGTGCACGCGAGCATGAAGAGCGCATTTTGCGGCCTTCCTTTCATCCGCTTTCTTGTTTGGTAAATTGACGCGGTGGTGGTGGCCTCTTTCGCACTACTGGAGCTCCGCACTGCAGGCGATGGGGTGAGGGAGGTGACGAGGCTTCCCTGAGGATTAGCACCACCAGCACCACCATTCGCATGATCAGGGACGTCGCCGCAGTTTAGCTCGCCATGGAACGAGCTCGGTGTCAAATTTGGCGTCGAGCGCGGCGTGGTTGTCTCGCGCACCCTCATACTGGCTGCACCACCGCTGTCACCAGTCCGCTGCATACACGTCAAGCGTACTCCACAAGAGCCGACAGGTCGAAGAACGCAACTCAAATAAGGTGAGGACGACTTACTCCTCAAGCCTATCCCTTGCACGCGCACGTATGCGAGCGGTAACTGGGGAGGGGGGTTGAGTGGAGGGGAAGTAGTGAACAGAGAGGAACTCGAAGAAGCAGAAGAGATATGGAAAGCTAAAAGAGAGCGCAGCGAGGAGGCGGACGATCCAAACTTGTAGACCGACACACTGACGAGAAACTATAAGAGGCAACTATGCCGAGAGAAGAGAAGAACAAAGCGTTGAAGAAGAGTCGCTGACTGACACACGAGACTGCGACAGGAAAACCTGGGCCAAGTCGCAGCTGACAGCGAGTCGGGTGAATCCTGACCTCAGCAAAGGTGTTCAAAGAGAACAGAAAACAGAAAACACGCGGTGCGTCTCCCCACAATGACCTCCGTGGGTCTTCTACTCTACAATGAGCCAGGGAAGGAGGAAACCAGTTCGCACAGCCCCTTCTGTGATGACGGCGTTTGCGTCGTATAGGTGGTGTTTCAGTTTGGATGTGTTACGGCACCACCACCACCACCACCACCACCAATGGGCAAAAGATAACGCAAGGCAGAGAGAGGAGAGAACAGAGAGGTGAGAATGAAGAAGAAATGGAAGTAGTTGAAGTGGATGTCGTATACATCCATGAACGGTGGCGGAGACGGTCGCCGCGTTCGGGGACGCGAAAGAGGAAGAAAGCAAAGGGTATGATACGCTAACCATTGAGGTCTAGCTGCACCAAGTGATGTAGGTGCGGTGAGAAGGCGGGGAGAGGGAGAATGGACAAAGAAATGCTCGGTGCGAGAGAGCCCAATGGATAGAGAAGGAAATAGCGAAAACCCAAAGGAGAGGGGGAGAAGGGAGAACGAAGAAGGGGGACGATAGTGGCGCGACGAAGGATGTGGGCGAGCATTGAAACATGTGTAGACACAGAGAGAGAGAGAGAGAGACGGTCGCGGATTCGAGGAGGGAGAAGGAAGCTCTGCCAACGCTGCTTCAGTACATATACTTCAGCCAATACACAGCGGGGGAGGGGCACATCTCAGACTGCAATGGGTTAGGACATCACATGGCATTTTGTCGGCACAACCACAATGAGCAACTCCGCACATTCGCTAACGGGAGAGGCACCACACCAACGGTTCACATGCGCGTTGTTTGAATGCTGCCGTCTGTCATCCCTACCTTTACTTCGTTGTAGCGAAGATAGTGGAGGTCGGCGTTGGCTCCCTCTTCGTGTGTACCCCTGTGTGGAGGGCGAGAGCGCCAGAGAGAGACTCAAGCGCAACAAGGGATGAGCACATGGGCACGAGAGACAAACATATCAGCCAGTAAGAAGGGAGCACAGCACACGTACGTCTGCACAGACGCGCCGAGAGAGAGAGAGAGAGATCGTTATCTACAGTCACATCAGCGGCGGGTAGACCGGTCGCACCGTCGGGTGCGCACAGAGCAACACCACAAACTCCATAGGCTGGCATTCCACCAACCCCCTACCGGACGCTTTGTCTCTGGTTCCAGAGACTGTTAGCGTACACCCACCAGCTCCGCCAGCTTCAGAATGAGCGCCTTGCTCAACATGGGGTAGTGACACCGCACCATCACTAGAATTCCTTTTGATCCATTCACCTCCTGCTCCTGCAGCAGCACCGCTACATGCGTGCGTTCCAGTTCTGACTTACGGCCGTGCAGAAGACCGTACATGGAGAGCGCATCCTTGAACACGTCAATCGGGGACAGGCGCAGCTGCGGCATGGCAGCCATAACCCCAGTCATGATCGCCGTCTTGCTGCACGGCAGAAAGGCAGTGGCTATCGGGGCTGCAGCTAGGCTCTTGCCAACAACTTCCTCGAGGTACTCGTGAGAGGTGAGCACGGAGCCAGGCAACACAGGCTTCGTGAAGTAGACATACTCTAGCAGTAGTGTCAGCGCTGCCTGGCAATGCTTACGCTCCGCAGTCCAGGTGAGGTTCAGCGACAGCGGCGCGTCTGCAAAAGATGGGGGTAGGCGGCTTAGCCGCACAACAATCGGCACCCTTACCATCGCGGAACCCTTCAGCCTCTCGGCTATGGTCAGGGAGGTGCCACCACTCGCGTCCTCCGCTACCTTGGACTCCACCGCCTCCAGTTGCAGAGCGACGCTCCCCATGTCAACAGTGGTCGTCGGCACAAGTGTCAGCTGAACGTCGCGAACAACAATGTTGCTTGTGCTGTTAACACACTCCACAGCACAACTGAGGTGAAAGCCGTCCCTGCGCACCTTGCAGCCTATCACCGTCATGTACAACCGCAGTGGACTCTGGTTGTACAGAGTAACTGGGACAGACTCAGGGGCCTGAAGTGCCGCCATTGCATCTACGCGCAAGCGGTTACCGCCCCTGTTCTGCTGCTGTTTCTGGAGAAGCTGCGCATAGGACAGTGTCTCCGGTAAACGTTCATCCGCGCCAAGAGCGCGAGTAACGTCGATACTGCGCAACTTGCGCGTCGCTTCGTCTTCCTCAGGTGAGTTTGATCGACGCAGCTGCGTCACTTTTTTCTTCTCGTAGTCCGCCGGCTTTGACAGTTGGCGGTTGATATTGAAGACCTTCTGTGGACGACGCGTACGCGTGTGTCGGTTGTGGTGGGACGTCGCGCCAGCATGGGAGTCAAGACCGTCATCGCTTTCAACCTGATGCACGGAGCGGGGCGGCGGCGCTGAGGCGCCAAAATCCTTGGGGACCACTACGTTTGCGTCTGCTGAGTCACGTAGGTAGTAGGCAGCCATCTCCTCCCGTCGCGCCTGCTCTGTGCGGCGCTGCTGCTCAATGCGGTACTCCACGTTGAAATTCGAGTCCAAGTCATCCCCCTCACCATCACCGAAACCACCGTTGCGGCCCTCGCTGTCCTCGCTGCCGCTCAGGGACATGAGTGCCGCCACGTTCTCGCAGAAGGGGGCATCCAAATCCAGTCCTTCCGGTATCTCGATCGCATCCTGCGCTCCGGCAGCCACTGGAGGGAGGTCCGCCTCGTACAGTCTCGGCCCTACCTCAGGTTGTTCCACTACTTGATACTTCACCAGAAGAGCCCGTTCTGACACACTTGGGAAGGTGCTATGGCAGAAGCGTTGAAGACCACGGTGAGCTTGCGCAACGGCGCCCCTCGCATCGCGTTCAGCAGAGCTGCCGACCAACACGCCCACTTCATCTGTTTCCGGCAGCAACACCGTTTGTATTAGGCTCGCGAGCGACGGGACTATCCGCTCCTCACCCTCTTCGGCGCCACGGCACTCCTCTTCACCATTGCGCAGCTCGACGTGACGAGCGCACGGCTGATATACGTATGCGGCGATCTTTCCCACCGCTGTGACACACGCCAGCTGCGCTTCCGCAGGCAGTAGCGTGATGGACTCAGCGAGAAGTGCTCTGCATGTCTCCGTAATGTCAGGAATCCAATGTGGATACTCACCACAGATGAAGGCGGCGGCGCAGAGGATGCGCCACTGTGTGGAGTGCTGCCAGTCGCGTCTGAGCAAGCGCACATGCGTCAGCAGCCCCACCATCTCTTCCACACCTGCCCGCCGCACGCCGCTTACGCGCGACAGAATACAGACCAGCTCCTGCTCCATGAAGGCGCCGTGGGTGTAGACCGTCAGCTCCATCACGCATAGATCAAGCAGCACACTGAGGTACCACTCGAAATCTTCGATCCACTCATAGTCGTTCGTTTGCGCTGTTTCGATAATCGTGCGGATGACGGCGTTCGACCACTCCTCGTCTAGTGGGGTGCGCACACAGCGATCCAACATTTGGTTGATGTGTGACACCACCGTCTTGCGCGTTGTTAGGTCTCGAAGCAAGTGCAGAGCCTTGAGTCGTATCGTACTGTCCGGGTCGTTCAGACATCTCAGCACCACCTCTCTCTGATCGGTGAGCAGCTTCCGATTTTCGGAGGAGGAGACTAGTAGGGAGAGGCCTCCAGCCCGAGGAACTTCAAGTTGGGATCGGCGTCTTCAATAAAACTGCGAATCCTTTCGGCGGCCATCTTTTTCAGCGACAACACTTGGCTCATTCCGTTCGCAACGGCCAGCAGCATTCGTACTGTACCGACTTGGCGGTGGTGGTACTGATGAGGCTTGTGATGGGCTCCACAAGCTTCTTTCCGAGTCTTGGCTCGAGGGCGCAAAGTAGCCAAACACCTTCACAATCTTGATCAGTGTCCAGTTGCTGTGTACGGAAGACAGGAGGGAGTAGAAAGGGACCGCCAACCCTAGAAAATTGGCTGGGTTGCGCCGTGCCAGCTCGCACAGCACACACACAACAGCGCCGCGCACCGCGGGATCGGTGTCAGCCTTTTCGTTATTGTCTTCGAGCTTCTCCTTTAGTCGACCGTACGTCACACGCAGAGACTCAGGGTAGCTCAGAAAGACGCGGTACAGGCTGAGCGTCGCTTTCTTGCGCACGTACGCCCGAGGGTGGCCGAGTAGGTTGACAACATCCACCACAACATCTTGCGCCATGTCAGGGGTGCAGATTGATGCAATGCAGTACAAGGCAAGGCCAACCTCAAATTGGTTGCTGCTGCTCAAATCGCGCTTCAGCGACGCCGTCATTAAGGGAATCACGTCCGTGTCGTCAGTAAAAGTCAGGCAGGCGGCCAGGTAAGCGACGCGTTTGTGAAGAAACAAAGGACTCGCCATCAGCTCTACAATGCGGAAGTTCGCGTACTGCGAGCTGTAGCCCAGCATATAGAAATACGTCGCCTTCTGAATCGCCACCATCTTGACCTGCGGATCGGCAACGCTCACCTCATTCTTCGTGTCTGCGATGTACTTGTCCACTGCCGCCTCCTCTGTCCCGCCGGGGGCACTGCGGAGGCTGCGTACCACCGCCGCAAGAGAGTACTGCGAAAAGACGGCGAGCGACATGCGTGGCAACTCAAGAACACGGCACACAACAAGCAAAACGGAAGCAAAGCAAGTCAGCAATGCACGGAGAACACGCGGCTGACGATAGCAGACTGAGTCCCCCCCTCGCCCTCCTAACTGCCTTTCATCAGGGTTCGTTTCACGGGTACTTAACGTCCTCCTTATCACGCATGTAGAGCAGGCGGAGAGATGAATCAGTGGTCCAGCAGCACTCACCAATACCCACAATCGGCACCGTTATGACGAACCGCTTACGTGCTCGAAAACACCTCGTGCTCTTGACGCTTCTATTGCCGTCGTTTGCTTGTTAGCCTGCAACCCAGTTGCTTATTCGAGGACGTATGTAGATGTTGTTCACGGGAGAACAGCAATGGGTGAGCGAGTGCGTTGGATGGTTCCAGAGGCGCGGCAAAGAAAAGGGAGGGTCAGGAGAGCAAGAGAAGAAGTGATTGCACGACGCCTTCACGAGAGTGCCAGCAAAGACGGTGGCGTTTTCGCTGTGCGCAGACTGATGCCTTGGCACCGGATAGACGCTAGAGACCTGCGAAAGGAAAAGAGAGAGAAGGCTTGTCCAGCCGTTCCTGCCCGTCGCATCGCTGCAGCGCATTCTCCTCACGAAGCGGCTACCGAGACGGGGCACAGATGTGATGAGCTGGCAGACTACCGTTCAAAGGGCGAGCTCCGATAACTGCGCATCAAATGACAAAGAGGATGTCTCCCACCTTCTCCACATCCATCAGGGAACCCAAAGGTAATGAGAAAGGCAGCGGCAATCCCCCCGTCATCGTCGGTGGCCTCCTGGCGCATTCCTCTTTGCCGTTGCAGCTGCCGCTGTCGCCCCGTTCAGCTTGTCCTTTCCACTGGAGTATTCGCAAAGGAGTGCAACTGACCGCGTGCGTCACTCTCAGCGGCACGACGACCAGTAGAGCAGCGTCTGCGGCGAGGACTCGAGAGCCAAGCTGTTCATGTTTGCCTGTGTCGCCGCTACCCCCCTCGGCCGTCGTCTTCTCGCTGAGAAAGGTCACCTAGACTCACCAAAACACATACACATGTGGGGACACATCACAACTGAGAACCTATCAGCACCCAAACGCAGCATTGTCACAGCGCCGTAGCACATCGAGGAGGAATAGCAGAGAGCTCCCTGCAAAAGTGCACTCTAACGGCACATAGGCACTGAAGCAAAACGAAAAAGAAGCGAATATGTCAGCGTCTAGAGAGTGGCTCCAGTCACAGACACCGTCTTCTTCTGTTTGCTCAGTAGCTCTGCCTTTACCTCGTCGAGCTTGTTGCGAGCGGCCCGCACCGCTTCCATGGACTTTCCGACCACCAGAAGATACAATGGCTTCTCTCCTTCCTTCATCCGCCGAGAGTGCTTGTAGCGTGGATCGAAGTACACACCCTTGCGGATCAATGACGTCTCCGTCATCTCAGCGACAGAGCGCATAAACGTACCGCTCTGCAGCTTGCCACGCACGGCATCCGGCAAGTCGTTGATGGGGTACTCGCTCTGAAAGCGCACCGTCGTCATCTCGTCCGCCGCCACCGTGGCCGCCGTGGTTGTCTTCTGCGCGAATGCCAGGGCTTTGGAGATGCGGTCCTCCTGCGCAGAGGATAAAGTCAACGCGCCCTTTACTGCACCACGGTGCAGCATCAGCGCCATCGCGTTCGCCGCTGCCTCCTCCACTGACGCAGCACGAGCCCTGGATTGCACGGGCACCACAGTGATGTTTGCATCCTCGTCGCTAGAGGCATCCGAGTCGGAGGAGGAGGAGGAGCTCAGAAACTGCTCCAACCCGGCCGCGCGGGCAGCCTCCCGCACCTTCTCCTTCTTATTGCGATCAGTGAAGAACTGCGCCTTCGCGTCGCGGTAGCCGCGAAAAAAGCCGCTGTTGTACCGAGCATCGCCAGACTTGCGCAGGGCTCGCACCTTCTCGGCAACCTCGTACAGCTCCTCTGGAACCCGCTGCTCCGCGCGCTCAAGCCCTTCCACCAGCTCCGGTGCGATGTCGTCATCCTTGCCGCGGGTGAAAAAGCTCACGGCACGCCCGCTTCGGCCGGCCCGGCCGGTGCGGCCAATACGATGCACATACGCTTCATAATGATTCGGCAAGCGGTAGTTAATGACGAGACCGAGGTACGGTATATCCAAACCGCGCTCTGCGACAGCAGTGGCGACAAGAATGAACTGTTTGCCTGGGGCAAAGTGCTCAAGTGCGAACTCGCGGTCGATGGGATCCATCCCGCTGTAGAGTGTCGCCACGCGATTTGCGTAGCCCAGGGTCGTGAGCCGCCCCAACAACTCATCCACCTCCTCCTTCCGCTGCGTGAAGATGAGAATCAGGTTCTGACCGTTGCCGCCCTCCTCGCCCAGCAGCGCAAGCAGCTTCACAAGACGTGGGCTCATGTCTGCCTTGATGTTGTTCGCGTCGTACACCTCCTCATCGACGAAGAAAAACTGCTGCTCGACATTAGACGCGGGTGTTGGCTTTCCGCCGACGGAGATGACAACAGGGTTGTGAAGGTGCTGCACTATCGCCCCGCGCAGCTCCTTCGGCATCGTAGCGCTTATCATACCCGTTACACGGTTGGGGCGTATATTTTTCAGAAAGGCTTCCACGTGCTCCATGAAGCCGCTGTCGAAGAGGCGATCGGCCTCGTCAACGATGACAAAGGAAACGCGCGACAGGTTCATCGCTTTGCCGCCGTTCACGGTGAGAAGGTCTAGCAGTCGACCTGGCGTCGCCACCATCATCTCGCACCCCGTCTTGGCGTGGCGGATGTTCTCGGCTAGCGACGTGCTGCCGTACGAGGCGACACAGCGTAGCCCGGCTGCCTCCCCCAACTCGTTGAGCAGCGTGAATACTTGCACAGCGAGCTCCTGTGTGGGAACAAGTACCAGCCCTATGGGGCCCTCACCCTTCTCACACCGTGGCTGGTCCGCGCAATGCCGGAGGAGCGGCAGCGCGTAACAGAGCGTTTTGCCTGACCCCGTCTTTGCAGTGAGGAGTAAGTCTCGTCCGCTCATCAGCGCGGGTGAGCCGAGCGACTGCACTGCGAAAGGGCACCTATACCCGTGCTTCTCCAGCTCCTCCAGCACGCGATCCGGCAGTCCGGTGCCATCCCAAGAGCGCATTGGTCGCGGCACATTCTGCCCATGAACCTTGGCCCCATCCAATTCCTTTAGCAGTGCCCGCATCTCGTCAGCGGTGAGGTTCGTCATGTCCGGCGGGACCACATAGAAGTCTGTGCGAATGGGAGCGTAGTGCATCTGGCTGTGGTCAACGTAGGCCAGCTGACGCAGCTTCTTGGCATCGCCCGCTGGCGGTGGCGGCAGCTTCCGCGACACGATGCTGGTAAGAACATCAGCAGATTCATCCTCCGCATTCACCACGGTCAAGGCCGTCGACTGTGCCACTGGCTTGAGCAGCTCCGATTTCAGGCGATTCAGCGCCGCTGCCGCAGCACTCGCGGAGGTGGTACTAGTGCTGCTATTCAAACCTCGCAGAAATGCGGCAGGGCCGCTTTGTGCTGCAGCAGCCGCGGCGGACATTGATCCTGCTGCTTGCGCTTTTGCGCCGGCCGTCACCTTAGCGTACAGCAGCAGACGCTTTGATGCGTTATCGTCTTCTGAGTCCTCAGAATCGAGGGAGGAAGTCGTGGTAGTGCTGCTGGCAAGAGACGAATCATCATCAAGAGGACCGTGTAGCCTCTCGTACATGGCATTGGTGCCAGATACGGTGTCCTTCATTGAGTCCGTCTCTCCGCTCTCCGAGGTGGATGACCCTAGGTCGTCATCAGCATCACGCACACGCTTAGGCATGGACGTATGGGCGCGCGTGCGAGCGCAAGGGAGCAAATTTCGAGCTAAAGACGCACTAAAAATAAAGAAAAGAAAGTCGCCCCACCCGCTGCGCTGCGAAACAGATCGACCCGCGTCTGAAGGCGCTATGGAAGTCTCGCCGTAAGTCTTCAGTGCCCCACTCCGCGCGCACACTCAGTTGCCCAATGAGACGTAGCCCTTGGGTGAGAGAAGCGTAATAAGAGCACAACCAGTGTGGTTCGTAGATGTGATGCCAAAGCAGAGAAGATGCAGTAGTGCAAGAGTGCGAGAGAGACGGAGGTGGAGATGGGGAAGGGAAAAGAAGTAAAAGACGATAACAAGCCAGCAACAGCAATGGTGGTGATACATTCCACGCTGTGTTCCCCACCTTTCAAGACCGACTGAAATACCCGGCAAGTACATGTCAACCTCTTCACGCACAGCACATCCCTTTACGAGCGACGAAGCCGTTCTGATGGACTAACGACAAGCGCAAATCGGTGTTGGTCATTCCTTCGGTGCTTCGACGCCAGACCAAAAGACCCGCAGAGTGCATGGCGTAGGCCTCGCTCCACCCCCGAGACACAACAGCCTTTCACCCGCTGGGCGTAACATTAGGGTGCATTGCAGAGAGAAAGCACTCGCCTTTCCTGTAACCCAAAGTGAGATGACACAAAGTGGAAACACGACGCTCGCACCTGCTGTACCAGCTCAACAGATCACAGAAAAGACAAAACTCACGAAGTGCACGGCGTCGAGCGACTAAAAGCGAAACACACAAAGTCCCGCTACACGTGCACCCCACCTGGCCGAGTTCGCCTGCCCAATGCAACCGCCCGCACCCCTCACCTGCACACCCTCAATACGCTTCACCCAGCTGCTTTCGTGCAGCGATGTGTACGCGGTGCTCAAGGGTGAACAGCTTATGGCCGCCGTTCATGGGCAATGGAAAAGGTAGAACCTTTGGCTCCACACAAATGAAAGAGTACGGTGACTCCTCTTGGCGTTCCGCCGGCTTAAAAGCGGCCTCGTATGCCTCTCGATCAAGGCAGTCCGTTACATAGACGTACCCAAGGAGTACCTTCGTAGGGTAGTGCTTTGGGAGCACTTGACCTGGGGCCACAAATTTCGAGTAATACGCCTCTACCTCCTCCACGTTAGTAGGCTTCGACGAGGTCGCGTGAATCCACAGACGACCTCGATACGTGGTCCTCCACACGCGACCTTCATGTCGTTTTATACCAGCCACGAGTAGGCTTGCCCACGGCTGGTGCATGGACAAGCAAATGCCATCATCTGCATTGCGCATAATGGTTGTCACAGCAAAGCGAGAGGACAGCGTAGCAGCAGACTGATTCACGAGCTCCGGGTCGAGGGAGGCATTGGTGGCTTCGGTGTCGTACTCCATAGCTGAGCCCTTCTCCTCCGTGAGTAGCGCTTGAGGCACAACAATGAACTCCGATTCGGCCCTCTCCGCCTCCTCTGCTTCCGCCGCAAACACCTCCACGTCGTCTTCAAAGTAGTGCTGCTGTACTCGTCGAGACACATCGTCAAAATGACGCTGCGTTGGTCGTGATGTCAGAGGCACTGACGTCCCCTCCTGCCCTGGCAAGTTTACGTCTACAACGCTGCTGCAACGTCCGCCTCCGTTCTTGTCCCTCTTGCCACTAGGCTCTGACTCGACTCGCTTGCCGTCGGGGCTGTACCAGATTTTATGCAACAATGACGGTAGCGGCTCTGCCCCAGTGGGTACGACTATTTCATCCGCTCCTCCCGTCTCCTCGTCCTCCGCAGCAGCCTCCGCGACACCAGGAACGGCGTCCATGCCTCCGGAATTCTCTTTCCGAGCACCCAGCGGCAGGTTCTGCGACACAAACTCCATGTGCACCTGGTAGGTGCCGCGCTGGCGGTGCATGAGCTCGATGTTGTGCTGCCGCTCAATTTCCGCGGCAGACTTCGCAGCTGCTCGGCGCTCCTCTGGCAACAACCACGCACTCTGCGGCGAGAACAGCGTGGCTGACTGGTCGTCGATGACAGTAGTTCGCTTCGCGCGATTCTGAGCGTACTCCAGCAAGCGGTCCCGTTGTTCCACAGCTGTTTTGTAGTCCGCCTGATTGCGCTGCTGGGCAGCCTCGCTCAGCCTGCCTTCCTGGAGCGAGATCTCATACGCGATGCACCGGGATGGCTCCAGTCCACAGGCATAACATACCTCATCTGCCTCCTGCTCGCAGATGATCCGACCGCAGTTGGCACAGCTTCCACGCAGGTTGTGGACAGTGGCAAAGCATCCGCACTCAAAGCGACCTGGCTTAAGTGCCTCGGTGGCGCTGCTTGTCTTTGGGAGATGATTAACATTAACTCCGCGTTTCGATCGCTTCGAAGCTCCGGTGACGCGCTTCGTTGCATGCAACGTACCACCCTCACCTCCCGCGGTCGATGCAGACACGCAGGACGGTGTGTTGGGAACAATCTCACCCTCAAAAGCTGGCCCCGACTGCTCTCGCCGCTTAGTCACCTCCGCAGCAAAGGCCTCGGACAGCATCAGCGTCTTAGCCCACTCCGCCACCTCCGCGCGCGTCTTCACGTGCATTAACTCAGTTGCCATTCCAGTTAGCTCCTCTTCCGAGAGACCTAGGAAATTGTCGCTGCGGATCCCATTGCATATAAACTGCAGCACTGCATCAGACGTACAGGCATTCTCGCTATATGCGCCCTTCTGATTGGCTTTGCCCACCGCTTAGGCGGCATGTCGTGCAGGGTTCTGAGTGGAGCACGAAACAAGAACGAGAGCGACGCGTCTAGATCACTCCTCGGAGAGAGACCACACGAGTCCCCACAAAAAACGGAGTTTTACACCTCCGTTGTTGGGTGCTGCACAACAAAGGTTGTGACAAGCTGTGATTCAGCGTGAAGTCCTTTAGGTACTATACGAGGATTTGGCCGCCAACGGGGAAGACGAGGAAGAAGAGAAAACAGCAATGATAGCGAGTGTGCTGCAAAGTCCATATCTTACTCATCCACATCAGAGGCTGGGCATAAACACAGCCATGCGGTGTAAAACGACTGAACAGACAAACACCACGAGAATGTGGCACCAAGAAAAGCACAACTAGATCCTCAGAGTCACTACTGCTAGTGCCAGCAGTCCTTTCCTCTCTCCAGCAGTGCGCAAGGAGAATCCGATTTCCGTCACCGCCAGAGTTCGTTTTACTGTCTTATTCTTCTTTGTGACAATGCGACCAGGCCCGTAGACACACACAAGTGTGTATGTGAGCATCAACGCAGTCGGCAACAACTCTACAGCTCAATCACCTCGGTGTTGACAAAATAGGGGAGCCGAAGTCCCTCTTGCCATTCCACCTTGGCATGTGCCGCTTGCAACATTTTTCCAATGTCACCATGACAGACGAGCAGGACGTGCTCACCAGCGTGCAGCGCATTCACATCCGCCAGCACACCCTGAGCCCGTTTGTAGCACTTGTCAAAATTTTCACAGCCCTCAACTTCCAGAAAGTACAGAACTTTGTCGCCTTGTAGCAGCTTATCGCCGGCGTACTTGGATATGTCGCTGTACGGCTTTCCAGACAAGACGCCGAAGTCGCGTTCGATTAGGTCAGTACGCACCTGCACCTGCACGCCCACCGCGGCACCAATCACCGACGCCGTGTCAAGAGCGCGCTGCAGCGGAGAGGAGTAGATCACGCTGTAGTTGACACCGCTCTCTTTGATCTTGTTGGCAACCGTTACAGCTTGACTACGACCGAGATCAGAGAGCGGCTCGTTTCGGTGTCCGTTCAAAATGCCGCGCGCGTTGTCCATATCCTGACCATGGCGGCAGATGTGAATGTAGGCCATGATGACTCATTAAACGACCTCTATGGCTTTGCGTGTGGAATGGCTGTACTGAAGCGCATGTTTCGGTTAAGGGAAACAAAGATGATTGGGCAAAGGAGGCAGATAACAGTAATCACAGAAGATGGATGAGGAAGAGCAAAGAGGGGGGATGAAAGCGGCGGGGCGTGAGACAAACGACAGTGGCCGTGGGCACGGGGAAAGACTCTGTCAACCGACATTCGCCGTTGAATGGATACAAGACGAAGCCTTTGAAAAACTGGTGGGCACGCAACACGCACAACCACATTTTCGTAATAGTAGTCTTGTGAAGCAGTCCAATAGATTCTGACTGCGGCCGAGACGCAGCCCACGCCCCAAAACAATGAGTTCTGGTTGGATTTACCGCAATGGCACCAAAAAGGCACCACCCCTGAGTGTGGACTGAAGAACCCACGCACCGGCATACAGGCAGAGGCACTTGCTTGCGTACGTAGATGGACGTCTAGGGCAGTTCTATACGAAAGCAGCTATGAGTGATGAGCGTGCATTCGGCGAAAGCTGCACATCCGTTCAGCGCAGGCCATACTAGTCACAAACATATCACATGCACACTGAGACATTCGCCCTTGAGTACCCAGCGGCTAAAGGCAACAATGCGGAGTACCGGTGTAGTATGACGAGAGATGTAATCTCGTGGCCTTGTAGGGAAAAGGATTGCGATGCACAGTACTGTAACGATAGGCGCATTTGAAAGAGGGACAGAGAGTTACGTAAAGGAGAACGAGAGGAAGCGGCAAAGAGAGAAGAAAAAGAAAATACAACATTTGTTGGCAAGTTGGCAGTCAAGTAGCAATAGGTGGTGGCACGCCAATCACTGCCTGCGCACCGATGAAACCAAACGAACACGCTGTAATCGTGCCGGGACACATAGCTATTCGAGTCTCCTTTTCGAGAACCTCACCGAGAGTAAACGAATACCACGGTAGGAGTCGCTTCGCTTTCGGAGGCAGGGATCAACGGCAAAGTGAAGCACCACCCGCGTGTCCCGCTCATCCCCCACCGCCGCTTTACGAGCAACTAGAACTGTCGGCTTCTCGTTATGGTCAGTTGCTTTGATAATGAAAAGGGCACCTACAGGCCGTTGAGTGTCATTGATCGAGAACACCGAGAGAGGAAGAGGTTGAAATTGAGACACACACGCACATACAACATCACAGGAGCTGTCAACGCACAACAGCAGAAAAAAGAATACAAAAATAAACACGTAGAGAACACGGCGTCGGTTTTGTACTTCGTCTACCGGGAAGCGTGGGTGCGCGCACGCGTGCAGTCTTAGACGCCACCGGACAGACACACGTGCAGGCGAGAAGCTAAATGCAGCGATAATGCCTTTAGAACCTCTGTTTCGCACACTTCCCTCTCCGACTGGAGGTGTAGCTGCTGTCGCACAACACAATGACATGGCAGCTGCTAACGCACACAGCCAGGCGTTATTCTACTCGGCACATCTGCGAAAGCCACATCGATCATCCTACTTCATTTCCGAGGAGTCTTCCGACTCAGCAGGTAGCCGCTGCATATTGACGCGCTCGCTAGGGTAGTACGTCGCCATGCGCGCAGCCCACTGAACTACGTTTGTATTGTCGCCAAAGATCTCGCGAAAGAGCTTTTCATCGTCGGTGCTTGGGGTGTAGCCAGCCACGTACGACTGCTTCGTCAGGCGGTCGTTCAGTTCCTTAAAAGACGCCATAATGGAGATGCGGAAGCTCGACTGCGAGTTAAGAAAACTACTCGAATACTAATTTGGTGGAGAGAGTGTGAGAGCCTAAAAGCGCGAAGAGCGTCTCAGACACGAGTGACACACTGCCCAAAGGCGGAGCGCAAGGAGGGGAAAGCCAATGTGCAAATACAGTGCAGAGTATTGTCCCCGTCGTACAGAGAACGAGGAGAGCACGAAGTCACACACACGCACGCACGCTCATCACCAGTGTAGAGTATGAAGGCCAGGGAAAACTCGGAGAGACAAGACCCAAAGGATCGAGAAGGAGAGAGTACCGCCCATATGAGGGTGATCGTGTCTAAGAGCGGTGTTACGGGGAAGGCTACATCAACGGAGACGGGCGGTGGCTTAAGCAGTCGGAGAGATTGCAATCGTTCCCCATGGCCCCTAGTTTAGCCATCCGAATAAGTTCCCTCACCACGCTGCGCACCCACATGATTGCAGGATCCACGGCATGCATAGCCAAGGAGCCTCAGTCATCCTCTCGGGGAACCTGCCACTTGCCACAGGCTGCGAATACAGAGAAAGCCCACAGAGAAAAGCATGCTACTTGCACACATTCGTTCCTTTTTTTTTCTGGGTGTGGGGGGAGGTGAGAGGGAGAGGGTGCCGTCAAGAAACAGGAATCTAGCAGCGCAAAAGAGTGAAACCTCGAACGATGTAGTGGCAGGAAGTGGGGAATAGGGCATGCAGGGCCGTCACACCTACGTCACTCGGCATACGAAGAGAAAAGCGAAGAGAGGAGAAGATCGCGTACAGGTCTGGCTTGGATGACTAGCTCTGGACCTTCCCCTCTTACAACTTGTTGTACTGCCACTTCCAGGTACAGAACACCGGATGCAGGACGCAACAACAAAAAAAAGACAGCACTACAGCAAAGCGAATAAACAGCGTGGACAGCAGTCGCTACGTTGTGGTCACATCATCTCCCAAAAGTAGGGGGAGAAAAACATTTGTCTGCTGTGTATGAGAGAAGTAAATTCGATGCTTGCAGTGCAGACGCCTGCAGCGCAACGTCGGCCGCCCTTCCGTTTCACAGACACGCTTTAGCACCTCAGACGGTATGCGACGTTTCCTGCCAGTAAGCCCAATTAAACAACACGTGAAGACTACTGCGCTGCTCACGGCCGCAAAGCTCGTCGTTCACCTCCCTAGCAAGCGCCTCTGCGTCAGGAATTGACCTCTCACGGCACGGACTCAGCAAATTACTCAACGCAGCTGTGTACACCCTGTGGCCCATCGTAGGATCGGTGCAGAACGGCACGAGCGGTGCGACATGAGTCGCCAGGTAAAACACAGCAGCAACAGTATCCTCTAGACTATGTGCTTGAATGCAAAGGAGACGAATGCGCGCCAGCGAGGAAGGCGCCATCAGCGCCGCCGCTGCCTCGTATTTCTCCTGCAGACAAAGAAGTTGCGCCACCTTGCGCTTGTCCAACCCAACACTAGCCTCATCCCGAGAGGCAGCATAATTCACATTAGGGTGATCTGCTGCCGGCATTAGATCTGCCACTTTCCCACTCGCTGCTGGCTTGGATGCGTCCGGAGATCTCTTGTAGGGGTGTTTCGAAGAATTCCAGTAAGACTGGTGTTCCTCGTCGAAAGCGGCGAGCGTGTCGGTTAGGCCTCTCCGCGCTAGATACGAACGGACCATTTGGGCCAGAACCTCCTCCTCGTCCTCACCCCTGTCTTCGATGACGGCCTCCTCGACAAGCGTCCACATCGAGTTGTCTGTCAAGTCCATCTCCCTATGATCGTAGGAGTGGTTTAAGGACATAACGTCGTCAGCCGAATTTTCGATACAAAAAAGTCGATTCTTTCGTTCCTCCTCTACCGATGACTTTTCCGTTTAGCCCTGCTAAAAAAAGGCAAGCGAGCTGCGCTCGTTGGCACAGGCCCCTTTCTTCACCAGTGCGATGCGTGAGGGTATACTGTAGCTGTGAGGAATATGTGTGGGGGGTGAGGGACAGAAAAAGACTCGGCCTTAACGCACACACAAAAAACTATGCATCTGTGCGCATGAAAGCGGAAAGGAAGCAAAGGAGCGCGCCTGTGATTATGGAAGAAGGGAATTCATTTTTTCCGCTTCTCAATCAAGCGCCTTTCCGTTGCTGGCGCCAGGAATGCGGCTTCTAAAGGGAGGGCAACTGCGTGAGCAGGCACATCACACTACCATTGGCATACGGCTGTCGCCTTCCCCCTTTCAAACCTCCTCATGACCTGCGTACTCGAAGAGAGCTCCTCACACCAGAAGTGAAAGGGAAACTCTGCTACTAAGGGCAGAGTTACCATTGGCACCTCCGAAAAGTACACCCCTACTCAGAGTGCAGCGCCTGCAGAGTCCCGTAGTCCAGCAGGTTGCTTGCAGCAGTGCCCCAGAAACCGTTCATCAAAAAGCAACACACCTCATCGCTAAAACAACCGGTATGCTCGATCTCTACAGCAGCACTCATCAAAAAAGCTTCGACGGCAGCAACCGGCGCAGAAACACACTATCCCATTTATCATCTTCCGCATCGCAAACGACACATGACGATCCACCACAGCGAAAAAAATCCCACACAGAGAGAAACACCGGCACGAAGCAAACCAACTGCATTCTAAGAGAACAACTCTTTTCTGTTCCAAGCAAACTTGCCTCAGCAAATCGCTCTTTCCGTGCGTGAGGGCACTACTAAAGAAACACAGAAAAAGAGTACCTCAAGACCTCATTCCTAGTCTTGTAGTCACCATTCTGTTCAGAATCACGCAAGCCAGAACGTGCCCGCATAGCAGCACACGATCTCATTCCCGGAACAGCTGAGGGCACCCATGCGTGGAAACGTAAGTGAAGCAAAGCAACCGCAAAAAGAGAAAGAGAACAGAACAGAAGAAAGAGAAACAACACAAGAGGCAGAAGAAGCGGAGCAGTACTGAAACCCCCAGCAAATCAGAGAGGGAAGAGCCGACGTGGGTGAAGGACATAGAGAACGCAAAAGCACTGCAAAAAAAAAAATTAATAATATATTTCATAACAGCAGAAAGATAAGCCTCAGTACTCCTCACTTCCCCTCACCAGCACGACAACCCCAATACACCCATCGGGCAGAATAAAGAGCCGAAATATGTCGTCTTCATCTGTGTCTGTTCTTCATCACTTACCTCCCCTCGACGAGTTGCCCTTTTCCCCTCTGTTTCGTCCTCCTCACTGTTCCTCAAGGGCTTCAGCCCTCAATGACAGAAGGCCCTCACCTCCACTCCCATCCCCCCGCGCTGTATCAAAGTAACCATACAGCACACTGAACCGGTAAGCTCAACGCGCAGACCACGGTATAGTTCCGTTCAGGACGATTCAAACCCACATTCCACTTCGCAAGGGCGGTCAGAAAGCCACAACCGCCTAGTCCAATTTCACAGTGTTCGAGCCCTACCGTGAGCCCACAGTCGTGGACTCCTGCAGGGAGACACTGCTGCTCACACTTAACGGCAGCGCGAAAAGTTGGGCTTGCAAGCGATCAGAACAATAATGATGAGAATTACAATCACGGCACCGGCAATCATCAGGGTGAGCTTCAGATTCTTCATGCACAGGTTCCGCTTTAGCTCCGTCGAGCGCCGCTGGAATTGCTGCGCCTGATCCGCCAGAGTTGAGGATTTTTCGTGCAGTGTGTCGATACGATCACCACGCGCTAGCACCTTGTCCATGTTGTCTATCATGACATCCACTACCTGATTGATATCATCGTTCAGCGCGGTGATCTTATCGTTCTGGGGATTGTTGTAGAACTCCATCTTCTGCTGTAGTAGCTTCTTTCCATTGCGTAACTCAGATCCCTGTGAACCGACATTCCCTCGAACAAGTGGTTCGACAGCTTCTAGGAACGCGAAGACGGTACGCATACGCATGTCACTTGTTGTCACACATGCCACGATGCACCCCTCGCCGTTGCTGATGTAGTTATAGTTGACGCCACCATCCTTGTCCTCGATCGTCTTATGGCGGTACTCCTTGGGCGGGACAGTAGCGATGACCTTCTGCATCGTCTCGGCAAGCTTCGACTGCTCGCCAGCCGGGTGCTCGGCCAGAAGCCTCGTCTCGTTATTCACGCAGCTGTACTTGATCGGCATCCTGCTGCGATTCACGAGTAAGACAGTTGCAAGAAAAAACAACAGTAAGGACGAAAACTGCGATGGCGTCGCTGGTGTAGTGCTGTGTCAGCCAAACGCGCACGCAATAGGAGAGAAATGAGAGAGGAGCAACAGAAAGAGCAAAGGTACAGGTGTATACTAAGATCAGGGAGGGTACAGGGAGCTTTGAGACACCTATGGTGATACGGAGTGTCGCTAACAGAAGGAGAAGCCACTAGAAGGGACGGAGCATGCGGCGCAGTGAGCATCGGAAGGAAACAGAACAGCAGAGGGAAGGCACGGAGGTGTGGCCCCAGTTGCAAGATAGGGAAAAGAGGAGATTGCTTCCCTGCTTTTTTCTGTAAAACCGATAAGACATACAGATAAGCAATATGCTCGGCATCACTAGTCGCACTTACCCTATCACGATGCACTCCATTTGCACCTCAGCCTGCAAGACAGAGGCCAGAACACGCCACCGAAAACTGCAGCAGGGCGGATTATTGGTTTCGATGGCAGTAACAGCGGAAAACAAACGATGTCGCATCAGCGTGCCCGCCGGTGCATACAGCACACGTATTCCCTCCATATAACCAAGTTTAAAGAAGGGAAGAGTGAGTACAGACGAAGGCGGTCAAAATTCCATTCAGTCGCATCTCCTCTGCACATGCGTGTAACACACTTGCCTAGTCGCAGTGCCAAGCAGCTGGCACCTCCCGTGAGAGCATGCCATCAAAGTAATTTTCTTACGACATCCTAAAAGACGCGCAAAATGGACGGCTGTCCGTTAAAGCGGCTCCGCTATCATCGATGTAGAAAACGCATACTGGATATACCTCGCTAGCCACGAACGAGCTAAAAGCGCCATTCTCCCACTCTATGTGGAGTTCGTTCTCTATGTCTCTGTAAGTGCTACAGGTAAGGCGAAGGTAGCGACGTCACGTCAGTGCTGAGTTACTACAGCAAAGCGACAAAACCCTGACAGCGTACCCTTTCCAAGCCTGATGCCACACTCCTGTCATGGTGACCTCTAGAGGGGGCAGTTGTAGCAGATGGTCGTTCCGCTTTCACCAGCGCTAGAGCAGCCACGGCAGATGTAGCGCCCACAAGCGCCACAGTTCTCCCCGCAGCCCGTACACAGAAGACACAGACACCGGGCGCATTTCATCACCGACCCACTCCCGCACATTATGCAGGCACAGTCTACAACCCTGCTCTTTTCACTGTACAAAAACCAGTGGTTCTTGATAGACTGAGGAGATGTGACGGTGCCAAGCGGAAATGGCCCAAACGCCTTTGGGGGAAGCGGTAAGCCTACCAGCGACACGGACCACGTCCGTGTCTGGCTGTCAATGCGAATGTGCGGATAGGGTCGGAGGCAGTCGATCGAAACGTCGAACGGTGCGTCCTGACAAGAGATCTCGCGAAGCAGCTGAGCAACCCCATCTGCCACCTTGTGCATGGTGTAGCAAGCGCAGCGGAATGGTCCGTGAATGGGGCACGGGGGTCGCCAATGCTCGTGCAGGATTCGCTCAGTGACAGTGTTGCTGCTGTCAAAATGCAGCGTGATGGTCCCAGAGGCAACGCACGCCACCACAGGGTTGTAGAAATAGGCTAAACCGGGGAACTCAGACGAGTTGAACCGGCCCTGCGCATCCAGGGCGTGTCCGCGAAGCGAAACGAGGCAAGTGGTGTTTTCACATGCCACCTGCACACGCACATGCTGGGGAACGCGCCGAAGGTTGGAGTCTATCGCGTAATTCTCTTCGCGGTATCTCTTGCGTGGTGCAGTCAAGAGAGGTCCCTGCAGTGAGGCATCTGCGCCAACTACATCGCCGACAAACTCGCTCATCGTAATGATACACTTATGACCGAAGGCGCCGTGACCTGTCCCAGAGTTCACAGGCCGAGATGTGGATGGTCTGCGTGTGTCCAGCCACCCAGCTGAGTGCAATGGTCGCCACTCTATGGACTTGAAGGCTGAGCGCAGCGATGGAGTAGGAGAGTCATGGCATGTTCAGAGGAAGACAAGAAAACAGGACTTTCAAAATCTCTCCGCATGACACACGAAATGCACGCGTAGATAGAGAGGGAGAGATCACTGCTATCAGTCCTGTTGGCGCCAATAGCATCATCAACTCGGCAAAGCAGTGCGGCGCATGCCATAGAATCTCTCCCTATGCAAGCAGAAACTAAAGTGGCACAACTGAACGCCACGGCTGTGAACTACAATCACGTCTGTTTCCTGTGTTTTTTTATCTCTTTTTACGTTTCATGTCATGTCAAAGAAGCGAGCGCTGACCTACGTGTGGTGGTGTAAAGAAATGTACAGCTCTCTCCAACGGACGCATGCTTCTGAAAAAAAAGCCAAAAAATGTGTCTCCTTCCGATACGCTGCTCACGAAGCGTCTGAGGGACACACAGAGAGAAAGACCAGAACACGCCTGAAAACGAGCAAAACCAGACACAATAAGACAGCAATCTATGGAATCTGAGCTGATATCTTCTATGGATGCACACAACTGCACGTACACAGAGAGGCGTGCTGGTAAAAAAAAAAATCGTTTCTGTTATTCTATGAGTCAATGGCCCCGGTACGTGTATCTGTGCATGCTACTGTCACACTCCAGAATCAGTGAAGCGTGAGAACATCCAGGGAAGCACGCCGAGCGCCACAGCACACAAAAAAGGGTGGCTCCTGAAAAGATGGCCAAACCACACGTATGTACGCACGCATGCCGTAGAACAAGCAGCGCCATTCTTGCTGTCGTCGATGCACTCGACCATATCAGTGGCTTTTGTGGTATTCATATTGCGCAGAGCCGCTACTAATCAGCACGGCAAGAAGCAACTAGTTGCCTTCGCGAGTCCGCTTGCGGTCCTCGAGTGCAACCTGCTTCAGCAGCCTCACACCCTCTTCACTCGAGATGGTCTGGATGCGGCTCATCTTGTTGTGAAAGAAAATGCCAAGCACTTTGTCTGCCACGTCTAGGAGCTCCGTCTTGAAGGTCGCCACAATGAACTGGCACTCGTCGGACTGGCGTGCCATCATCTTCGCAACAGAAGTGCGGTACTCCGCATCCAGAGCGGCGTCAATCTCGTCAAAGAGGTAGAACGGCGCAGGGTCGCAGCGCTGGATAGCAAAGATGAGCGCCAAGGCGACCAAAGACTTCTGTCCGCCACTGAGTTGGTCCAGGTGGCTGACAGGGTTGCCGAGACCAAACGACACCTTGATACGTGCGCCAGTGTACGGGTCCTCCTTCTTGTTCGACACGGCAGGCGCCACCAGTTGCAGCTCTGCAGAGCAGCTCTCGACGCCAACGAGTTGCTTGAACACCTCCTCGAATTGGTACTGAACCTGTTTGTAGGTGCGCTCAATCGCCTCTTCCTTCTTCGAATCCAAGTGCTCCATCAACACGTGAATGCTGTCCAGCTCCTTGGTCAGTGTCTCCTTCTGCGACGTAAGTTCTTTCATAGTCTCCAGGAGGGCCGCGTGCTGGTCAAGCGCCTTGCGGTTCACGTGCGACAGGCCCTTCAGCTGCTCGTTTACTGCTTTCAAGTGGTACATGAGCTTCCCTAGGGAGGCTGACTCGAACTTGGTCACTCCTTGCGGCAGCACTCCCAGCTGCCGGATCTTTTGCAGTGCCTCATCGCGTCGCTGCACCAGCAAACTCCGCTGCATTTCCGTCCTGTCCGCCACGTCCTTGCGCTCTGCAAACTCCTCACTGTGCCAAGCCGCTTCGACGTCAGCGCATCGAGCTGCGACTGAAGCCTCTCGCGTTCGCGACCTTCTTGCTCCAAATCACGGTCGATACTCTGCAACTGCTGCGAGAGCAGGTCGAACTCGGCCTTTACGGCTGCCTGTTCTCCATCTGCAATACTCCCGGCCTGTTTCGACCACCCCAGCTCCCGGATGCGGTCCGCCACAACCGCCTTACGGCGCTCCACGTGCCGCGCGGTGTCCTCTAGAAGCTGAACCTCGGTTGCCAGCTGCAGTGCACTCGCCTGCAGCTCGGACGACGTCACACGAGCACTAGCCACTTCTTCTGTGAGCTGCTCCAGCCTCTTCTCCTCTTCTGGCGTCCATGCGCTCTTGAACTCGTCGGAGAGCTCCCTCTTCAGCTCCCGCACTGTCTGCATGCCCGCCGCAACGGAGTTCTCCACCGCCTTCTTGGTCGCCGCTAAGTTGGACTTCAGAGTGGCCAAGCGCGATCGGCGATCCTCTATCAGTCGTGACTCACGCAGCCGTGCATCCGCTTCCAGCTCCGTTGACATGTTCTGGTTGCGAAGCATCTCAAGTTCGTTAAGCACCTCCGTAATGCTTTGCTCCACCGTCGCCACGTCTTGGCACAGGCCGTCCAGCTTTGCGCGTGCTGCATAAAGACTCGCCGCCAGCTCCTTCTCGCGCTCTCGAAGAGGAAGCTTCATGTTGCGCTTGTCGAGGAAGCCACCCGTAATACCACCCCTGCGTCCCAGCTGGTCGCCATCCACCGTGATGACATCACACTGCAGCTTTTGCACCATCGCGCTCGCCGCTTCCAGTGAGGCAACAACAGCTGTCCTGCCAAACACCTCCGCCACTACGCCCTTGAAGCGCGTGTCGTACTTCACCTTGGACAGCAGTAGCGCGCAGTCTGGCGTCGTCGCAATATCTGCGGGCTTTCCATTGCACGTATCCAACGGAAAAAAAGAGACACGACCAGGTTTCCGTCGTTTGTTCATTTCAGCGAGCAGCGTCGAACCCACCTCAAATGAGTCCACGACAACATGGAAGAGGGTGTTTCCCGCCGTAATCTCCACCGCTGTTTTGTACCCCTCCACTACCTGGATAAGGTCGATCAGAGGTCCATGCACGGCTGCAGAAAGCTCAGGATTTCTCAGCTCGTGAAGAACCTCAGAAAGCGAAAGCAGACCCTGTCGTACATCTTGACGAACAGCCCGCTCCCACTGGTGCTTGGCGCTGCGCGACGCCTCATCAAGCCGCTGCACAACGCTTTCCTGCTCGTGCACCGTCTGCCACAACCGTCGTCGCTCCTGGTTCAGCTCGTCCCGCTTGACCAGCGCGGCTTCCTTCGCTGCTCATGGTCTCGCAAACTCTGGTCCACATCAGCAGTGGAGAGTGTCGGCGCTGAAATCTGCTCCCCTAAAGCGCTCGCCTCCTTGTCCAAGCATTCTGTTTCGCGACAAACCAACTCGAGCTCCTGTTGCGATTTTTGGATCAAGTCTTCGTTCTTCTGTATTTCGGCCTTCAGCCACTTGTCGCGATCCGCTTTGTTCTTGAAGAGTTTTGTCCGGTTTCGTCGTTCTTGCAACCGCTCCAGAACCTTGCGCTGCGTTTCGACCTCCGCCGCCTTTTTGTTCGCCGCCTCCTCGCTCTCCCGCAAGAGCGCCTGCTTCTTACCAATGTCGATCTCCACTCTCTGGAGGGTGCCGCCCAGTTCTCGATCTTCCTTCACGAGCGCTTCCAGCTCCCGGTTGTTGCGAGCAAACTTCCCTGCTGCCTCGTTTGCGTCCAGCTCCACAACAGCCTGCTTACTCATCAATGCAGCCATATCTTTCGACACAGCAGTCCGCTCCATTTCAAGACGCGTAATGTCAGTAGAAATCTCCACGATTTTCTGCGAGAAGTGCGAGATCTTCTCCTCCGAGGATTCCTCAACGTCGTGCGACTTATTGAAGATAACCGATTGTCTGCTCCACTCCTCCTCCAGCTTCCGCAAAGCCTCATTGGCGGCCTCCACCTCTGCGTTAAAAATGCAATACTCGATGCACTTCTTCTCTTGATCTGCCACGTTGAACTGCTTCAGCTCCACTGTCTCGTCTTCCAGTTCCTTTAGCCGCTTTTCCAGTTCTCGGATGGATTCTGCTATCTGTGCTTGCTTTCCCTTCGCTTCTGCAAGGATCTGCTCGCTCTCAGCACGCCGTGCCTCGTACACCTTTGTGCCCGCCACATCCTTGATGAGCTGGTAACGGTCCTCCTCGCTCATGTTCACCAAGCTCACAATCTTCCCCTGCTCCACCACATAGTAAGGGTTACTCGACGAAAAGCCGGCACTTTCCAGCAGCTGGTGGACGTCAGCCGCAGAAAACCTGCGATCATTCACGCGAAACTCATCCTGCTTGAGACCCACCGTGCGACGAATCCGCACCTCCGGCTCCTCCACACGGCCCGGAATGACAAGCCGCCCATCAGAGTTGTCAAACACAATCTCCACAAAAATGGAGAGAGCTGGCCTCCCACTGCCCACGTGAAATAACTCCTTCCTTTCCAGAGCACTCAAATTCGCGAATTTCTCGTTCAGCACGAATTGAACAGCGGCAAAAAAATTCGACTTACCGGAGCCGTTCTTACCCACAAGCACGTTTACCTTTGAGGAAAGGCCATCGGGAAAAGATTGCTCACGATACGAGCGGAAGCCGGAGATGATGATATTTTTTATGAACATTGTTTTTCTCGGTGTGTTGTCTTCCTTTGGTGGAATCTTTTGTTTCTTTACGCAGAATTTCTATTTTTTTCTATGATTTTCAACTGTCTTACCTATATGCATTCAGGTACTCCCGAAGGCCTCTCAGAGAGAAGTAAATCGAAAATAGAAAAGGATATAAGTAAAGTAGAAAACAGTAGATCATTGGCACAGAGAAGAAATCACCGCAGTCTTGATAGGTGTCCCTCTAAGTTAGGAAGAGGGGTCATGGACTCCTACAGATTGCAAGCTTGCGCTAACTGCAACACATAGAGAAAAAGGTGGTGAACACCGAGTAACCGCACTAGCTGTGCCACCATAAAAGGGTATAAAAAACTTTACACATGCAAAATCATCTCCGATACGCATCGGATGCACAACTACAAGCACATCACTGGTGTGCAGTTTGAAAAGGTTATACTCGAACGAAATAAACCAATAATTGACTACCACTCAGTTCCTTAAAGGCCACACTGCAGTGATCCTCACAGAAAACCTGTTTCGTCTTTGAGCATCAACATCGCCATCATATCTCAATAAGCACTACCACAAAGCTTTCAAAAAAAAAAAAATTACAAAGCCTTCTAACAGCACTCAGTAAAATAACGCAAAAAGAGAATAACACGCCCATTTCACCCAGTTACAACAGTCATCAAGCTGTTCGCACAAAGAAAACCAAAAAAAACACACCACTCGTTATGCAGTAAACTCCAAAAAAGTCTTAAAAGCCGCCTTACGCATACCACGAAAATACACTGGTTTCCAGTCTATGCGTATATCACCCCTAATCTCCGGGGTTGCAATACAACTCGGCCCATTGCCTACACGCATGTCGTCAGCACTTCTCTTGCACCAACTACCCATCACCAGCACGTGCAACGTAAGGCCATACATCTTAGCGACCGGAAAAACAACAACCGTCGGTTTGATAACTTTGCACAGAATAGCCTCTACTTCTGCGACACACGCCACAATCAAGCAGCAGATCTCTGTTCGTTCGGCAACACTAGATGAATCTGTTCAGAAGAAACCGCGGCGCTGTTTCTCGCAGACAACCTCAGGCCGCTGATTTTCAGAGCTCTACCGCAACTCGAGCTACCATGCTCAAGTATCTACCTTGACTGCTGCCTCCTTTGTCCAAAAAAAAAAATCAACGATACAAGAAAATCCCAGTTGACATAAAGAACAAACCCTACAAGCTGCAGCCCTACCTCCCTCACACGAAGAGCAACAATATGACACTAGTCACTTGTTCAAGGATGTGAAAATCCACAACCTAACATCAGTAACACCCTGCTTATACACTGGCTCTAAAAAGAGCTCTACCAGTTAAGAAGTCGTCACTGTTTCACTCGATTCACCAGCAGGAAGAGTTCTGCTTTTCGCACACACACAAACAGCTCAGATAACAACAGTACAATAAAAAAGAAAATAAACGACAGGGAAAAAAAATAGGTTCACGGTTATTCCCTCCCACCAGTTCTGCCACTCCTGTTTACAAAATGATCGAGAATTGCAAAGTCCACAGCCCCGCTATAAAATAAAAACCTGGAATAGTTGCACATGCCGACACAGTAGCTTTTCTGCGCCGGCGAACCATGCGCGATACCTACAGTGTCAACACTGTGCAGAAGCAAGCAAAGAAGTAATCTCACACACAACACCTTACAGAAGCTGCCACCAATAGCGCACTAACTTCATACTCCGATAATATTTCTCAGATGTAACCAGCGCGGCACAACTGCAGCTACTGTTTAGAGCATGACTCTCTTTGCAAGGCACAGCTCCGTTAAGGGCCCCCCGATCAATACATCCCCGAAGCTGCCTACAAACGCCTCCTGAAAAACGAGTTGCCATGTCACCCGCACAGCACACAGGTGTCTCATCAGCTTCCCTTGCCAATGAGCAGCGTATAGAATGAGTTAAAGAGAAACCCGCGACGGTGACAAGGCTACCAGAAGAGTGTTGCCACCCCCTGCAACAACGCAAGCTTAATGGAAAAGAAAAGTGGGACTTCTCCACTTAAATGATGCACTTCAACCATGCAGCCCCGAAAGCACTACAATTGCATCGCTGTCCTTCCCGAACAAATCTTGGATTTCTCTCCCCGTGGCAAAGCCGGGGGGGGGGTGACGCCGACTTTTGGTCACCAAAAGATACATCTCAGCGGCGTCGGCGATTGTTCCTCGAAAAACTTCCCGCCAAGGACCAGTCATCGATTCTCTGTGTGCGTATGGTTTCTTGCCACAAATTGAGTTTCGCGACAGGAGCCCGAAACCCGACCTTGACACCACAGAAGACATCACAGGTGTCCTGTTTCACAGTTTCTCCAGCCAACACGCTGCATTGCACATCGTGCTGCGCATCGGTCTTCCTGCGCATTCGCGAGGCCTGCTGTGGACTGCGCCATGTCACCCACCAAAGTACTCCCCCACTTCCTGGCGAAGGAAAACAGCCACGAACGCGCTACTGAAAATCAAGAATGTGTTTTCAAGATGAAGATACAGGCAAGCCATGGATTCCATTAAGGAAAGCACACCCGCACCAAAAATTCCAACAGACGACCCTCAGGATCCGTCTAAAATCCATCTTTCACATCAAAGAAAGGAAGAACAAAGGAATTCACATCGGCTCCAGCACCCTCCCGGAAATTCCCCAACCTGCGCAAAAGCATCTGCTGGCACCATCCAGGTCATCTCGCACAAAGCCAAGGGCATGCCACCCCATTAAAAAATCCCCACGATTATCAAAGGAAGAAACTTTCATATCGTTTCATCTCCTCCCTTTCGTCGCCTCCATCAGCATAATCATATCGGTAAAAACACTTCGCATTTTCGAAAGTTTCATTTCATCCCACACACAAAAATATACGTTCTGCTAAAAGGAAAAAGGGTTAGGTTAGCCTCTTTTTTTCCACTATGACCCGCTGAATTGAAACCTTCACCCAATGCGTGCAAAAAAAAAAAGTGCGCGGAAAGGTGTACGCATTTTCTACCACCCCTTCCTATTCTTGAGACACCCTCTCCCACTGTATCGGAGAAACCTCTCGCTAGCCAATACCAGGGTAGACGACTTAGGGTTAGGGTTCCATTGGCGACGTTTAAGAACACAAAGGCAATCGAATGACACTTGACCTTATAGGGGGAGGGGGTGGTTGGTGGGATGTTGTTGGATCTGGGAAAGTTGACCGGCTGGGTGCCATAAATTTCCAATGTGGAAATTACGGTCCCGGGTCGGAGAATATGTAATTCATCTGTTTTCTAATGGATTGTTGCTTTCCCTTTCGCCCTTTATCTCTCCTCCAGTAATCACACAAGCAACGATGCGGTCCGCGACGCAACGCAAAAACACACGATCCCTCAACATCTACTCGATCCCTGCAACACAAACGCACGTTTTCCTTTTCCACCAACTCACCTGCATCGGAAATGTCCGACAAACAGGAACACCTCACAGAGGCCCAGCTCGACGCAAATCTAAAGGTTTACCTTTCTCACAACGCGACCCGTACCATGGCGGAAACAGCAAAGAAGCATTACATGGAGGGAACGATGAGCACGAGCCAGTTCCTGGAGTGGACAGCGGCGATGACGGATACCTTATTGGAAAAAGCCGGCGAAAAAGGAGCCACAACAACAGACATGAAGAAGGAAATGATGGAGGCTCACAATATCTTCGCAGACAAGGACATCCAAGAGGTGATGAATATGGAGGATAAGTGGAAAGAAGCCCTGGCAAGAATTAAAGCCGCGGAGGATCCATTGGAGGGATATAAAACCAAGATGGAATCGGCAATTCTTGCGCACCAGATGTCCCCATTGGTCGCCGCAACAGCTACGATTCTACTCGGTTTATCCGGACCAGAGGCACAGCAAATGAACAGCGATGAGAGAATTGCCGAATGGCTTTCCATGTTTGTCGATGAGGCATGCTCGTCGCGATTGCTTGCGTACAACGTGCAGGTCGCCGGATCCGTCGCTGGAGGGATGCGACAATGGCGTCAAGTGTTGACACGGCTGGACGCACCTCTCGTCCCGGAAACGGAACGACTTGCACACCTCAACCGGATCACACTTGAGGCGGCCCTGAGCGAGAAGTATGGGATCATAAAAAGGATTGAAGGAGGAGGTGTGCACACAACACGACCACGGATATATTCGGACACCGCCAAGTGACGGCAGCGATCCCATGGAAGGAGGCGCGCCGTACGCACCGATTCTCGAAGCGGATGGCTCGCAAGCGCCGGTAGGGATAGGAGCACCCTCGGTGTCCTCACGGAAGAAGTCGAGTCAATGAAAGACACGCTTAAGCAACTTTGAGGGACGAACACGGACCGCGAACCAGGGATCCCGCAGTTATCAAAATAGCGGGAGAGGTGCAGGATACAGAGGCAACTACCGAGGAAATGGCGGAGGTAATCGGTGCGATACCTATCGCTGAGGTGAAGCACAGGAGTTCCTTTCATTCAAACCAAAAAACTAAAGCGCGACGGGACCACCGCCGACGTTTCGAGGAAGGCATCCACACACCACCGGAGAATTACTTCCAATGTGGAAGAATCATTTGCACAAGAAGTGTGGGGTGGTGACATGCGCGCAGGTAAAACATCGAATACGGAACTCGATGCAATTTACAACGCATACCTTCCAAAGAAACGGATCGTCCCGTCGGACACGATGGTGCACCTTGACGGGAAACGCGCGCAGCAACTCGCGGCAAAGGTGCACCGCCACGGCGTAGTTTATTTCTCCATCTTCATTATGAAGCATTGGATCGCAGGGCTTTTGGAGAAAGGGACGCGGGACTCAGCAGAAATACAGCTGAGCATCGTCGACTCCGCACCTTCTCCCATAGTAGAAGAGAAGTTGCGCAAGCACTTGAATATGGTTTGGCCGGCTTTGCGTTTGGTGAAGAGATTTTCACCACGTCAGGAACGCTACAGCGACGACTGCGGTTTGTACATGTCGGCCGTATTTTTCGGCGATTTTCTCGACATACAAATCAACCATAGCCGAGATATGGCAAAGTACATGCGGCGCCTGCTTTACGCGGCGTCGAAATACCATCCGCCACGCGAATATTTCCTCGAAAAGATGAGGAGAATTCTGATGAACCACCCGGTGCCACGGAAAGATTTCTTTTACAACGAAATCGAGCACACGCCATGGTTGAAGAAACCCAAGGTGAACCGCGAGGACACTTTTCATTTGGGTGGGGGCGAAAGGCGCGCAACGAAATCTACGGACCCGAAACGGGATTCCAGGCGCGAGAACCAGCCGAAAGCGCGTGCTCCGAACCCACTCCTCGACAAAAGAAGAAGGAGGAAACGGTTCGAAGAAACATGAACCGGGCTGAGCGCACAAAGCGTACGCCACAGTCGCCTGCACCCGCGTCAAAAACACCATCTCGTAAACGCCCGGAGAGATCCGCAATGGATGCACCACTCCCGAGGCAACGAGCCGAAAGAAAAGCGAGAGGGCCACAGCATCGCGAACCCCACGCAGGAACGGAAACGTCACACGCTCTCTAAACTCGAGCGAATTTCCATCCGATGATGAGGATATGCCGGTGATCGACCTCCTCCCGAGGAAGACGGAAAAATCCGTCACACGTACGCCTCAGCCTGCGCCAAACGACGCCACAGTGAGCGCCGAGGAAAATGTCCCGACAAACGCATCCCCACACGTTCCGCAGGGGAAAAGCATCGCTGAGTGGACAGAAGCCACCCTCTCGGAGGCGAACAAACACGCCAGAAAGGTGTACGAAGCAGTCCTGGATCACCTATGGGCGGCGACGGCTCTGGCGCGAGTCGGCGATGGCGTGGCACACGGTCTGAGTGACACAGCGGTGGGACAGCAGCGAGTGAGGCACAAGCTACCACCACTGCAGCCGTACAGCGTCCAAGAGATGCTGAAGCTTCTCCGCAAAAAGATCCACATTGTGGATGCCTCACCGTCCGACCCGAATGGGGTGATAGTTCGGGAGGAACACCAACTCGAGGAGGTGACCCTCGACCCCACAATCGACGAATTGTACCTTGTCTGTGGACCGTCGTTACCGACATTATATGACGTGATTAAAGGATACAAGTTCGCGCTGGGAGCATGTCTCCGTGAGGCGCCGACCGATAGGAATGGCGCGCGCTATCCGAGTTATTACGTTCTCACAAAGAACGCCTCGGAGTCGAGCGTGGGTGTCTATGTTCCAGCGGCGTGGACGCACTACCAATCGCCGAAAAGACAGCGTGCACCACGCCACGCAACACGATATATTCCTCTTCCGCGAAGCGCGACTTCGTAGGACCCCCAGGATCCGTCCGATGACGAACGGCCACGCCTGGCGAAGCGAAAAAGAAGGCCAGATGACGACGCCGGAAGGGACTCCTTCCAAGGGGATGAGGTGAACGGCGTGACGTACAGGATTCCAAGAAACCAAAAGGGTGATGGATATGCAGACGTCGACGCGAATATCTCGGCAGAGGCAATGCGCGCTCTCGAAGACCTCCGCGCAAACCCTTTAAACATGCAGGGCAGGTCTCTTTCGCAGAGCGAAGAGGCAGAGGCCTGCCCAAGAAACTGGGTCCTCTTCGCCGCGAAACCGCCACACATCTCACAGATCGCGTGGAACTTGGTGAGGCCAGACACTCGCGCACACCACTTGCGATGGTTGACGCGAATCAAATCGATGAGTTCGGAACAGCTGCTCCTGCGCTTTCCGGCGGCATGCATCGACCTGATCCTGTCGACCGCCAGGGCCCGCAAATGGAAGTGGGTCACGACCGCGAAGGCATTTGCCGCGGTGGCGGGTGCGCTGCGCGACCTGCCGCTCTACTCGACGCAGGCGCGGGGTATTCGACTCCAGGACGATCCCGAGTGGCGAAGCGCTTTTGGCACGGTGCAGCGCTACATGAAGGAGTCGGTGCCGGATGCACCTCCCTTTGTTTCGCGTCAACAGGCCGAGAGGATCACGAAACGGCTCCGGTTAGGCCATCCACGTGCCGCGCTGTTCCTCGCCATGATGTGGGGATTCGCAGCGCGAGCGCGCGCATTTCCACGCTGCGAGCGAAGGACGTAACGCTTACCACGGGAGCACCGGCGGATACATGCGTGAAGGTCACACTGACGATCTGCAGGGGAAAAGGTGCCAAAACACGTGGCCCGTACCCGATCCCGTCGGTGCTGACAAGGGACCTTGCAGCGACGCTGCAGGAGATGCTATCGGAAGAAACCATCCGAGGAGCTCTTTTCACCACACGCGGACGAGCTGCGGGCGCTGATCGCCCAGGAGTTGCGAACGGAGGTGCGAGGCGCACAGCTGCCCTCGATCCGGAAAGGCGCGCTACGCTGCATGGCGGAAGCGGGTGTCCCGCTGAAAGACCTGATGATGATTTCCGGGCACGCGAAGCAGGCCACACTGCTACGTTATCTTGGGTATGGCCAGCAGCCTACGGTGGAGGCCGAGACCGCAAGGGAAAACGCCGGAAGAGCGCTATTCCCGATCCGTTAGAGGCGGCCGCCTCGGTGTTCCGTTTACGGTCACAAGAGTCATCGTGTGCGAATCTTGGAATCACACCACAGGAGGTGTCGGCCATGGTGGACCAGTTGTCCGGCTTCATCCACGTGATGACGGAACGACCGGCGCTAGTGAAGCAGTGGCCGTTGCACCTGAAACGGAACACGCCACTGGACATGAACACTGTGCTAGCGATGCCGACAAAACGCGCCTCAACGAAGCATTTTCTCCAGCGAATCCAGTGCTTTCTGGACCCCTCCTTCTACGATGGTTTGTGGACCTCACGGAGGATCAAAAAGTGCGCGCTCACAGCGGCGGAAATCCGACAGGCGGTCGACATGGGCAAGTTCGAACCATGCCCGACCAGCGACATCGGCGCCCAGGTGCAAATGCCAGAAGGCATGCACGGCGTGAACGTCTTCACGGTGCGGAGGTGAAGGGACGACGACGCCTCTTCACGGAGCCCCTGCTGAACCGCGTGATTCCCAAACATCACGTCCCGCGCGTCCACTACGACACGCGGCTAGGAAGACGGCAGCGGCTGCGATACGCCCGTTACATGCTGCAGATCGACTTCGAAGCTTATTACGACGCTATCCCGATTGCGGCGACACTACGTAACAAGTTCGTTTTTCGAGCCCGGCATGACGGGCGATACTACCGCCTTCGTACTCTCCCGACCCGTGCGCGATAGAGCGTTGCCGTCGGCCAGGCGGTGACGTGGACGATTGTCGACATGGTTAGGGTT